>JAJJWW010001796.1:0-548049 GCA_023531295.1 Papaver armeniacum | reverse complement strand
GAACGAGCAAACTTGACGAGACAGAATCATGAATTGAGGATGGAAAATATGAGATTGCAAAATAGGAGATCAAGAAGTAGTGTGAGATCAAGTTCAAGATCGATTAGGGAAGAAAGAAGGAGAGCTTTACCAACAAAGTACCGAAGAAGAAAACCAACAAGAAACACAAAATCCAAACACAGAGCATGGCGAGAGAAGAGGGGAAATGGAAGATCGTTATATTCCTCACCAAAATCTTCAAGATGAGCTAAATAGGAAAATCAAGGAAACATGCAACTCCAAGGGCCGAATGACCCAAATTCTTTGAAGGAAGAATAATCTTGCACGGGAGAGAAGAATTGAGAAGAAACCGAGAGATTGAGGATGACATTGAGAGACACTACATTGAACAAACGCGGCTAGCTCGCGAGAGAGAAAGGATAAGAGCAGAAATGGAAAATCAAGAGATGGAAGAGGCAATCCTAAGCAGAATAACCATGACAACCGGAAAGAAGGAGGGAACAAAATCGTACCAATAGAAATATTAATGAAGAATATGAGAGGGTGCGGATGAGAGCCGAGAGACAGCCAAGAAGAGAGAACAACCGATATAATGGTGTGCGAATTGAAGAAGGAAACGCGAAGAAGAGCGTCGCAGGGAAAGGAGAGAAGAAAATAACGAGCAAAGAAGGTCAAAACAGGCACGAGCGTAGAAGGAGAGAGGCAGAGCTAAAAAGACCGGAGAATCAAATTCGAGGCAAATGAACAAATCTTAAGAGAACTGGCCGAAATGAGAGGATTACCGAACAATAGAAGGGAAGGAGGAAGGAAACAATTGGGACGAAGCCATCGCAGAAGCCGCGAAGAATCCCTTCACGCTAGAAGTACGTATGGGAGGAATACCTCCTAAGTGCAATCTACCCGCATTAACCAACATCTTTGATGGAACAACTTGTGCGGTACAACATATCAAGGCTTCTATGAGATGTATGTTGCAGTGGGAGAATCATGATGCTATACTGTGCAAATATTTCGCATCAAGCCTAATAGGAGAAGCACTAAAATGGTTTGAAGGTCTACCAAGAAACACAATCACATCATTTAACCATTTACAAGCCACATTCCTGGGAGCATACATAAGTAACAACTCTTCACGACCAGGTATTGAAGATGTATTCGGGTTGAAACAAAGGGTTGGCGAGAGCTTAAGGCAGTTGACAATAAGATGGAGAACCATGTGTAGCGAAATGGCAGGACGGGTTGAGGAAAGATATCTCATCCTCTCATTTGTGAATGCTCTCTTCGCGACTAACTTGTTATACATTCAAATTTTTAGAATCAAAAATACAATCACGATGGCGAAATCACAGAGAGTTACAGGAAGAATATATTGCCTTAGAAGAAAGACGAGAATGAAATGAACTCTTATCCGATCGCGAACACAAGCTCGAATGCTGCGAATGCAAGCTTGTTGCCTCAATTCATAAATACAATGGCGAGCACTTCGCAAGGACAAGAAGCAAGGAAGGTCAATGAGGGACAACGAAGATAGTAGCCATGGGAAGCCACGACCAAGAAGAGTTTGAACGAGAAAGGAACTACTACAACCGTAACAAAGAATAATAAGGTTCGAGAGGCTAGATCATGTACAAGAAACTTACGGTGGACGAAGGCAAAATAATCATGCAAGGCAGAGAAGTTGCAGAATAGTGTGGGAAGAGATTAAGATGCCTCCACTGCATGCTAGTGTGGAAAAGATCTGGGAAGCTATACTTGTGATGGAAAATATACCAGCACCTTGGAACGTGGGAATGGAACCACCGCCAGGCGATAGAAGTCATGAGTTTTGCTCTTATCACCGCTTCCATGGGCATCAAACAAATGATTGTAGAAACATAAAGAGAATTATTCTCAGGATGATTGATCAGGGGAAGCTGAATCACTTTCTAAAGGGAGAAGAAAAAGGCCGACATTACCACCACCACCGGAGATGCACGTAATGAAGGTCGGCGAAAGGAAAGGAAACATTTGTGATAGAAGTCGGAACAAAAGATAAAAATTTGAATTGCAATTCTATTGTCCACTCATATCGCACAATCGAAGATTTTCACGACAACGTGCTTAGTAGAGTCTTTGCGAGAGATACTAGTGATAAAGAAATAATGAGTCTGGCGAGAACGACGCAGTTAGAAAAATGGCAGCTGAAGACTATCTCTTTCTCTCGCAGATGAAGTGCCAAAAGGAAGAGAAACACATGATAGCCCGTTGGTTGTGAAACTAGAGATTAACCCAAAACCAGTTGATGGAGAAGATGATGAAGCGAGAAAAATTGTCGGGCGATCAACCGAATCCTAATCGATACCTAAGTTCGGTGAATATTCTTTTTACCATACTTACAAGACGATGGGAGGAAAGGATGAGGATTTGATCCCCTCAACATATAAAATATATGGCTTTAATGGCACTGCAAACAAGCCAAAGGGAGAGGTTCACATGAGAATACCTCTACAAGGATTATCAACCGATGTTTTATTCTCGTGTGGTTGACGTGGAATCTCCGTATAATGCGCTGATTGGAAGGCCATGGCTTCATGAAATTTTGGGGGTCGCATCAACATACCACCAATGTATAAAATTTCCACATCCAAACGGCATTGGTATTATACAGGGAGATTGGAAGGAGTCGCAACAATGTCATGAGGTCGATGTAGAAAGTTGCGAAGAAAGAAATGCCAAAAGAAAGGGTTGGAAGCAACATGTGAGAGATGAGCAGAGAAAGGAAAAACTGATGGTGGATGCTATAGAAGTAAGGACTGAACATACCTCGCGAGGTGAATGCCTAGAGACAAAGTGAATATTCGATAATAAAGAAGCGAAGGGTATGAGGAACAAAAGGCATAAGAAGTGAATAATCAACAAAAGCGGGGAAAGAGTAGCAATTGAAGTAATGATGTGCGAGAATCTCGCAATCAAGAGTATATGAGAATTCGGTTAAGAAAGAAAAATGAAAATACAACAAATGAAATGGAATTCTCGCGAATACTTCGCAAACAAACATCAACAAATAATGAAACATGAATGATTGAATGATTTAACAAAGATGAATGAGTAAAAGAATGGGACGAACCTTTATGGCGTACACCCTAGTTCGCGAATAACATTTCGTAAGAGGCAAATGTAAGACCTAAAGTGCGTCATATAAGGGGTATCTCTCGACATGGCTCGGGGGAAGGTTACACCGCTCCCGAAGCCTCGAGTCATGAAAATTTGGGGCCCATGAAAGCCTATCCTAAGAGGTACCTTGGATTCCCAACTATATATAAGGTTATACCCTGGTTGGGCGACCGAGGGTCTCTTCCTAGAGTCGATGTATGCTCAAGGCGCCGAGGTACACGGTTGAGCCGAGTGCCCGGGATGGATGAACCTACCCCGGCCATTCTTGGCAAGTCTTGGCATATGTTGCACTCGCCCAAGAAAACTCCACTTAGGGTGCAGCCTCGTAACCATAAACCCTATAGGTATAAGGGATAAGAGGCTGCGAAAACAACTGGTTGTTGTTAAGACCGGATGGGAGGAGCTAGTCTTGTATGGCCTATGTTTCGCCTCCTTGAAGGGGCAACCAGGGAGATGATAAGGGCGACGCTCTCCATTAGGGGGAGTGTCAAAACAGACGCAAATGTCATAAGGCTGTGTTTTCGCAAGAGAATTTAGGCTTGTCATATTTGTGCAATGATCCTGCAGAGGCAATAATACTAACGCGAAGATAAGGCGAGATCAATGGGTCTTTACACGAAAGTGTACGGACGTCCTGCGATTTCGTCGCACGACGGCAATGTCATGGGGCTTTATATTCGCAAGGATATTTAGGCTTGTCATATTGCCGCAACTAAAACATCCTGCAGAGGCAAAAATACTTGGAAAATGATAAGGCAAGATCAATGGGTTTTTACATGCAAGTGTAAAGACGTCCTGCGATTTTGTCGCGATGAAAGGTGGCAGGGGAGGACCTCTAATTAGGGAGGTCTAACTTGGAAGACCACACAAAAATGATAAGGCAAAAATGATAAGGCAAGGTCAATGGGCCATTGCATGAAAATGTAAAGGCGGTCTGCGACCTTGTCGCAACAAGAAGAGATAAAATAAAGACTACCGAAATGATAAAGCGAGAAAAGTAGATTTCTCCATTCATAGAGATACCTGCGACCTCGTCGCAATATAAAATTCGACATCGATGAAGAATACATTTCAAAATGATGATGACCGAGTAAAGATCATTTCGTAAAATTGAAGGCGAATAAACTTGCGAGATTATAGTCATAGTTAAGAAGAAGAAAATAAGAGAATTATTCAACAAGGGATTTAATCTTTCAAAACAAAAAGACAATCAGAAAAAGTTATAAAGCGTTAATTCTCTACATCAATTTTATCATCTTCACCAATAATTTTCTCACCTTCACCTTCACCGGGTCAATGGATGTTCATCGAAATATTTTCAAGACCTTCATTCTCGCCACTGGTGGATTTTCATCGAAAATTTTTTCAAGAAGATCTTTGTTGATAACTTCGCATTAGCGATATCTTCGCCGCTTTCATAGTCATAATCACTATCGGGAGAATCGGGGACTTCATCATCACTTACTTCCAAAGGATCAACATGAATAGGAGCAAGGGATTTAGACAATAAAATGTCATTCACAAGGACTTGACTTTGAGGGGGAATTGACGAAGCAACGCCTTTTGACGATTCTTACTATCTATGTCTTTACAAGAAGACATATAATCAAATCTTCGTTCCGCACGGTCGCGAGAACGAGCAAGAGAAGCAAATGAGTAACCCATTTTCTTTGCGAATCTTAGAGTAATCTGATCTCGAGGGTGGAGATAGTAGAGCGAAGTTTCTTCTCGAATCTGCAAAACAAGTGCGCAAGATTAAACATAATTAAAGATTTTTAGAATAATTAATGGATTAAGATAGTCAAATAATATGACTACCTTCCTTCGAGAAGTAAGATGCTTTGAATTAAAGCCGCAAAATTATTCCCCAAACAGTCCATGGCATCATCAAATGTATCTCCAACTAGGCCTTTCAATCGAGCTCGCAGCTCTTTTCATTCAAACAAGTATAGAATTCTCGGTCGCAAGAGTAGAGTTGGATTTTTCTAATTTGGAACATTGATCTTTGAATTGGTTTGCTTTTAGACTTAAGGTTATTCTGCCCTGAATAAGTTTGTCTCTCTCGGCAGTAATTTCTTCAAGTTGCTTTTTCAAAGTATAAGTGGTTTGTTCTTGTTCTTCACGAAGTTTTTGACAAGCATCATATTCTTGCGAATAGGTCGCGACCTTACTCGGCGAGAGATCGCTTTTCCGAGAAAGGGTCTCATTCTCATCTGATAAAGTTTCCAATCCCAAATTAGCCTTAGTCAAAGAATAAGAAAGGCGAGACAAGTCTTTACTTAATGAATCTTGCTGCTGAACTAAATCAAAGTTTTCTTTAGACAAATTATCTATTTGATCAGCGGCATATGTATGAAGATTATTTAAGAAGTTATATTGCTCCATCCAAGCATCTCTTTCAACTCGAACCTCTTCAACAGTTGATTCCAACTGATATATCTCCATTATTCGTTTCTGGTTTAAAGCTTAAAGGGCGAACAAAAGTTTAAGTTGTAAAAAAAAAAAAAAAAAAAAAAAATGATGGGGTGGCGAGAGTATACCTTTTAACTCCTCATTCTTCCTGCGAAGATTATCACGGTCTAGCGAGAGGTTGTGAAATTTTTGATTTTCAAGGTGGAAACTGTTACATTTCTCAGTCATAGCTTGGAGATCATTCCTTAATCTAGTGATTTCTTGAACCAAAGATGCTTGCGAAATCCTATCAGGACCAAGATGTTTACTTAGAATCTCGCAAACATCAGACTTGACAGGGTCGACGGAAGTTTTCTTGGCGTCATTCACAAGATCTGAAAGGACTTTGAGAGCCACTTCTATCCCTTCCAAGTTTTCTTTGGTAAGAGGGATTTGCTCGGATGAAGAAGTAATAATAGCAGTGGAAGGAGGAGACGGGGCATCTTTCATCAAGGCAGCGTCACGGGGAAAGGAAGTTTCGGGAAGAATGATGACTGGAGAAATGTTAGAGGCATGAATAGTAGGATCATTATGAGGAGCTTGATCTGCGAAGAGTTCAGGTATAGGAATGTCATTATTAATAATGTTCTCGCGAGAATCGCCAAGAAATCATCTTGCGATGATCTTGCAACCTGGAGAAGAAGGTGTAAAGGAGGGAAAGGAAACACTGGGAGTAACAGGCTTGGGTTGGCGAGGTCTTTTAGGAGTTTTGTCAATACTTCCATCATCCTGCGAATAACAAGTTAAATAAGAAACAGAGGCAACAATATATTGTTAATAAAAAACAAATGTTTCTTAAATACCTTGTCACTCGCAGGCTTTCTCTTTGAAGCCATAGATTTTACTCGAGAAGAGGGCTTTGATTGCGCAAGGGATTCTTGTTGCGAAGTAGATTTCGACGGCGAGCCCAAAGAAAGAAGAGGGTCCTTCACGGTAAATTTAGTTCTCAATGGTTCTTCTTGCTAAATAACAATGGCAGAAAGGAAACTACAAAATTAATCATACCAGTGTGATTTTAACAAAGAAAGATAATTAATCAACCACAAAATCAGTCAGATATGGCAAGATTAACAAACCTAGACGCCATGAGAACGACAACTGATAAAAATGTTAAAGAAGATGGTGAGAGAAAATAGCAGGCCGACACTTGCAGAATGATGAAGAAGAAGAACACTTGCAGACGATGAAGAAGATGAAAAAGAAAAGGAAAATTCTTCACAGGGACACTCCTATAAATAGACGAGAAAAATATTACGACCGGATAACATTAAATGCACCGGTAAAAGGGGTAAATATAGACACGTGTAAACGGTCACTACTAAATCCAAGAAAACCCGAGGCAAAAGGAATTTCAAAGAGGATCCAAATATCGCACAACATATTTCCTAACAAACGAGAAGAGCTTGCGAGATTGATTACTTTCCGTAACTCATGAGGCAAGAAATGACACTTCATATATATATTACAAAGAAGCTCCAGAACTTCGCCAAAAGAATAGAGGCAAGTACGTACTTTTCAAGAAAAGTATTCTTTCGCTCGTTCCTTCACCAATTAAAACCAAGGACTATTACAACAATGAATTTTTCCTTCAAATCGCTCTTCAAGCAATATTCAAGGAAAAAGAGGCAAGATGTAGGATCATAATATCGCAACGGACAAGGTTCGCGGGATAAATAAACGACGGTGTCGCGAGGGGAGTCGCAGGGAGCTAAAATAAACGACGCGATGAATAACGACAAACAAAACAATTGGAAGACATGAAACCTGGCGAGGGTTAAGAAGTGTCGCGAGAATGAATATTCGTGCACTTGCGACACTTCGCGAGACATTCCCGAAAATAAAGGATAGCTTAGCTGTCATCCACTATGTATTACCCTATATAAAGGACTAAATGAGTCTGTTGAAGGAGAGAGATCTTTTGAATTGTGAAGCAAGTCATTAGGAGAGAGAAAGTTTAAGAGCGTTTTAATTTCCAAGTGTAATTCTATTGTACTGTGTAAACATTTCATGGAATCAATTAATAAATATTCTTGATCATACGTCTTTCAATGGATTAGTCAAGCAAAACTGAGTAAGGGGTGTAGTGTGGGATTTCCTGCAACTACAGCAGTCGCAGAAGGAGTCTTAAAAACAACGACAGAGAGAATCATCTATCGTTGTCAAGCAGTCTTAAAACAAAGACCCTCAGAGACGGTCGTTTATCTCTGGAAATCATTGTAAGCACTTTTAATAATATTTTTAATACAATGATTAATGAAACTTTCTCCAATCTTCGATCTATGAGTAGCTAAATCTATTCTCTAGGGTTTTGGAGGAAACTATTTTTGATGGGTAATATTTAGTAATTAATTTCTTTGGTATATTTACTCCAAAATTGTGTTTTAATTTGTTAAAAAAATTCTCTCTTCTTTACATGCTTCGTAAAAACTGTTTTGGGTAGTTTCTACCGTTCTTTTATAAGCGAAGGAGGATTAGGCCTTAGAATAGCGACGAAAGTCATAAAAAAAAGAGCTTGTAGTGTTATATTTTCCAAAGCATGAGATTGAGTTCGAAAATTGTTTTGAGTAAATAGGAGTATTATGCCAAAGTTTTAATTATTGAGTTTACCATCATTAGAAGTAGCGGAATCCAAAGCCCTAGACTCATCTCTCCTTGTTAAAAAAAATCAATTTTAATTAGTTTGTCTTAGTATTTTCTTTTAATAATCAAAAAACCAAATCTTCAAAAAGAGTCCGAGCGAACGATACTCTACTTACCACTTCAAAACTACATCAGTTTTTGGCGCCGCCGACGCGGACTTGTAATTAGGTTTAGGTTTTAGGTTTTGCATTTTTTTAGGTTTTGTATATTTATTTTTATTTTTATTTTCTTTGATTTTACTTTGGGTATTTTTGCTTTTGTTGTGCAGGTTTTGCTTGAAACGAAGGTGAAAAGTTGGACTTGCCATAAAAGGAGAAAGCCGAAGTTTTTATTTTTGTTAGTTTTTTTTTTAATTTCCTTATTTTTGGACTTGTATATATTGTTTGTGTTTATTTTAGTACTTTATTTATATATAAAAAAAAAAAAAAACACTGCACACACCAATTGCATCTTCGTCAAACTACCGAATTTAGGAAAACTAGTGGATTAGTAAGCTGAACCCGTGCCTTGGGCCTTATGGGAGTTACCAAATGAAAGTCCACAAACCTCAGCCTCGTACCTTTGGGTATATTTCGTTGTAGGTAACCCAAGCTTACCTAAATTAGTTAGCCCAACATTTGCATGTGCACATTTTGTTGAATTCTTGTATGCCAGAACGTAAGAGAGACGCTCTAGGACGGTTTATGCGTGAAAAACCTAGGAGTGATATTTTAGGAAACAAGAATCTCGACTATCTTAATCTAGAAAGTCCTATTTTTGGACGTTCTTCTCACGGTGAGGAAAATATCCTTAATACTTCTATTTTTGCCAAAATGGCTGAGAAAAAGGATGATGAGGTCCCGATAAAAACTCTTAGGGATCGTTTGAACCCGTCTAGGGTAGTGCGTGACCCAGGTGTAGTTTTACCAGCTTCTACGGTCCAGTTTGATATAAGACCTGAGACTATTGGCATGCTACGTAAGTTTAGGGGGTTAGAGAATGAGAACCCGTATACCCACATAAGAGACTTTGAAATGATTTGTGACACAATGAACTATCCGAATGTCTCCAAAGATGTGCTTAGGTTACGTTTGTTTCACTTCTCTCTCTATGATAAAGCCAAAGAGTGGTATCATTTTATTCCTTCTAAAACAATTACCACCGGGATGGTCTTGTAGAGGCATTTGTTAAGAAATTCTACCCACACCATAAGACTGCTACTGTTCGGCAGTCTATCCAAACCTTTAAGCAGAAATTAGGTGAAAAACTTCATGATTATATAGAAAGGTTTAGTGAATTGTTATACCAGTGTCCACATCACGGCTTTGAAAAAGCCCACATGGCCCAAATTTTATATGAGGGCCTTGATAGTGAAACCCGTATGCAGGTAGAAACAATTAGTGGTGGAGAATTTACACATCAAGACCCGGATGAATGTTTCGACGAATTCATCGAGTTAGCCGAGAAAACTAGGCAATGGGCTTCAATGAGAGAACCAGAAATACCTAGAAATATTTCCTGAGTCTCTTCCGACTCCTCAATCGGATCCTCCTGATACTGTCCAAGAGGAAATCCAGCAACTAGAAACCCATAGTTCAGAAAAATCTGTTTGTCAAGACAGTCATATGAAGCCCAAGTGGGCACCACAGAAAAACCCAGTTGTCTTGCAGGAAACTTTGGATGAGGATGTGCTTTGTCTATTAATTTTTCTCTTGATTTGGTGCATTTGTCTTATAATTGTGGCGCTTTTATTTGGTTTTGTTGATCCACAGCTTGTTTCGACTATTGATATATGATTTGAAAGGTAATTAGCCATTTTGTGGTATTTGACGTCTGGTCAAGACTTTAAATTTAGCACTTCTTGGGAGGTAACCCATGCTCATGCAACACGGTAATATCTTTCCTTAAACTCTTTTGCTTCAAATGGTAACGAGCTTTCTCCTTGTTCATGCTTTTAATTTTATCTTTAGAACATTGAGGACAATGTTAGATTTAAGTTTGGGGGTGTGGGAGAAACTTTTTAGTTGCAATAAATAAACTCCAGAGCCTAGAAATTTGTGTTTGTAGTTGCAGGAAATCCCACACTACACACCTCACTCGAATTTGCTTAATCAATCCATTTGAAGATGAATAATAATGTGTTTTATTAATTGTTTTCTTGAGAGGTTTACAAAGAAATGTAGAACAAAGCTAAAGAAATTACAATCACTCTTAATTTTCTCTCTCCTGATGACTTGTTTCACAAATCAAAAGACCTCTCCTTCAACAGACTTACTCGACCCTTTATATAGGGTATTACATAGCGGATGACAAACTGAGCTCAGTCCTTTATTTTCGAATCGACTCGCGAATCCTCGCGAGTGTGTAAGTGCTTTTCCTCGCGACACCCCTAATTCTCGCCAGTCTTCACACTTTCCTCATGTTTTAACCGTCATCATCCATTACGTCATTTATTTACCTCCATGCGACTCCTTCGCGACGTAATCGTTTATTAATCTCGCAAAATACTGCTGTCGCGATATTCTGGTCCTACATCTTGCCTCTTCTCATGTATTCTCTGCGAAGAAGAGAGTATCATGAGAATCAATATCTTGAAATGTCGCAACAGCTCATCCTTATTTGTTTTAACCCCATAATTTTTACATAGAATTTATAACAGATGTCTTTTCTTCCATTCCTTTCTTGACATGTTTCATCCAACCGCTTATTTCTCGACCATTCGTGTCCCATCTCGCATTAAATGCACTTACTTTCCCAAAATCTTTCTCTCTATATATAGTTTTCTCCTCTTTCTCTTCTTCTTTTTATTTTCTCTCTGCAACTTTCCTTCAACTTTTTTCTTCCGCAAATTGCGCTTCGCTACTCGTCTCCTTTTCGATTCTTCACTTCTCTCTTCATTTCCATACCCTGATAATGGCTTCACTTGGTCGTACATATGCACCACTTTTCAATGACATTTTCCAGAAATTAAAGGAAAAAGGTTTCACTTTATCAACCATTCCAAATCAAGAATCCTCATCTATGCTTTCGCAAAATTGTTTTCTCGATCATCAATGTGATGATCGTAAAATCATAGTCTCGCTAGGTCAACTCCTCGCAGGGCTCCCCATTCCTCTATATAATCCCGAAATACCATTGTTTTATGAGATTCTTGCTCACGAGAAATTCTCGCGGGCTGTTTATCAATTGAATGGCGATCGTATTCGCTCGATGCTTGAATTCGCTTATCGTGGCGCCTTAAAGGATCTTTATATCCCGATAATGTTAGAGATCCTCAATTTGCGAATTTACCAATAATTGCCGAGAAGTATACTGTGGACAACTTCTTTGCAAATTATTCACCATAACTATGAGAAACGATAAATCTCGCTGGGGTGTTCGATTGAAGAAAAACGATAACGTCGATGCTGACAAACTGCTCATGCAGGACATTGACTGGCATTCGGGTAAAAATAATACCCCTCGCCACTCCAAAGATGAAAAGTGGTGGGTTGTACCTCTTTTTCTAAGTGGACCTTATATCGCAGGCTCACATGCACTCCCATCCAATCTCGCGAATTATTCTCCTTGGGAATTTAAGTGGCCTGAGAAGACAAAAGAGGTATATTCCCTTTTAAAATTTGCTTCGCTATGTCTTCCATTTCTTTCATTCATTAACTTTTTAGAAAATTTTTAGATCACCGAATGAGAAAGAAATACAAAGAGAATCCACAACCAAATATCCTGGCGATACTTCGATCGCTCACGGATGAAGTAAGAAACATTTTCTTTTGTTATTTTAAACAATATTGTTGCCTCTGTTTCTTATCTTTATTCGTGTGTGAAGATTGGTGTTGAAGAAGTTGAAACCGCAAAGATTAATGATGAAGAAGCTAATGCTTTGCAAAATTAAAGGCAAGAATAAGGCCATTTCTCGCAAGGACAAATCTTCTCGGTCCATCTTCTAAAAGACGAAAAATTCAATCTCCCTCCCATTCTAATTCCCAAGTCGGCGAGGACTCGTAAAATGAAAATGAGGTCGATATCTATTCTCGCTAAGGGGACTCATTCGGATACTTCGCTATGTCGCTATTATCCGGTATTTTTTCCGATCCTATGCAAGGACCGGAGATGGTAATTTATCCGCTACTTGCGAAGCTCTCGCCAAAATCTGCGACGCCCACTATTGGAGGACACTGAGTCTTTTCGCGGAATTTCCCGAACAATGACTCATAGTCTTTTAAATGCTCTCAATGCTTTGGTATGTTCATATTCCTTTGTTTCTTTGTGATTTCACTTTTGAGTTTTGTTTTAATTATTTCTTTATTTTCTTCTATAGTCGTGAGAGCTTCTTTTGTTGTTGCCTCAGACCTTGAGAAGAGACGCAATAACCTTGAAAAGAAGAATCTTCAACTTAACAAGAAAATCCGAGAATTAGAAATTGAAGTCGCGTCTTCTCGCGATAAAGATGAGAGAATTCAAAAATTGGAAACCGAGCTTGATTCTCAGAAGACTAAAGTATCTACTCTTCATAGTGCAAATCAACAACTATATGGTATAAAATTCTTTCTCTTCAAATCGTTTTCATTTTTCCATTTTTTTTTTACTCCTGATTTATTATTCTCGCAGACATATATAATCTCTCTGAAGAAGCCATTCTTCTTCATTCGTTTCCCGAGCCTATGGATAATGATATTCTTCTTACTTATCTCAACGAATCCTTAAATAGTTCATCAAATAAAATCGATTCTCTTCCATTAAATGAACTTCAAACCAAACATCGCCTCTTAGAGATTGAACATAGATCCAGTTTGCATTTAGCCAATCAATTTAAGTGAATGTACCTTGATTCCGAGAAGAAAGCCAAAACCTTAAGGAAGAAAATTAGTGATCTCATAGATGCAAAAGATCGCATTACTAACAAAGGTGCACAAGCTTTAGCAAAATTTCAAAAATCTCTCCTTGATGTGCAAGTTGAGCGAGATGAACTCCTTCGTCGAATACCATACTTAGCGAGCGAGAAGACCAAATTCGTTCACTTCTTGTTATAAATAATGATGATGAGTTTGCACCTGGCTGCGAAGGTTCTAGATAATGCTAGAAATAACTTAGGTGTCGATGTTAGTCTTCGCGCCGAGCAAACTTCCTTAATCAAGGATATGATCTTTGAAAGAGAAGGTTGTTTATTACACTTCTTTGCTTTTCTGTTCTTTTTTCTTTTTGTACTATTATCATTAACTCACTTTCTCATGTTTTCGTAATCCGAAAAGAGATTTCAGACAAGGATTGGAGAGCTTGAAATCGAAAAAGAACGTCTCGCAAAGGATCTCTCTCTTCGCGAGAATAGATATTCTAAATTGAAGCAAAGAATTCCAAACTACAAAGTGGCGAATTTTAATAATGATGATGTTCGTTTTCGCAATCAAGCTATGGAAATAGTTTGTAATGATCACAACATCCCTCTTCATTCATATCCTTTTCTTGTCAAGAAGTTCCCGAGAACTTGCCTGTCTCGTATGTTTCGATAGTGAAGCTAATGAAGAAGAAGAATCGACGACGAGAGTGATGGAACCAAAGAATCGATCAAGAAGAAGAACCACCAAAGAAATAATTTCTTTTTCTTTTTTCACTTCTTGTAGTATTTACATATATATCTTTGTTAATCTTCTATTTCGTAGCTCCTTGTTATAAATTTCTTTGATTATTGAATATGAATTCAACTTTTGCTTTCTTTGTTCGGATATAACCATCAAACAATCCTTTTTTGTAATTATAACTACTTCACACTTGCCTTTGTCCATAAGATATAATCAACTTTGCGAGTTACACAAGATATAATCAACTTTGCAAATTAATCATTCTTGCGAGAGATTTTTTTTTTTTTTTTTTGAATTGTATCACTGCGACAAGATCGCAAGATATCTTCATGGATTAAGAAGTCTATTGATCTTGCCTTATCATTATTTGTGTGGTCTTATTTTGCCTTCCTAAGTAAAGGTCTTATTTTGCCACCCCTCATTGCGACAAGATCGCAGGCCGTCATTACACTTTCATATAATGACCCATTGACCTTGTCTTATCATTTCTTTAGTATTTTTGCCTCTGCAGACATTATATTTGCGACAATATGGCAGGTTTAAATGTTCTTGCGACCATAAAATCCCGTCACATTGTCGTCTTTGCGACGAAATCGCGAGGACGTTCTTACATTTTCATGTAAAAACCCATTGATCTCGTCTTACCCTCGCGTTAGTATTATTGCCTCTGCAGGATCATTGCACAAATATGACAAGCCTAAATTCTCTTGCGAAAATAGAGCCTCATGACATTTGCGTCTTTTGACACTTATCACTCCCCTAATGGAGGGTGCCGCCCTTATCTTCTCCCCGGTTGCCCCTTCAAGGAGACGTACATCGGCCATACAAGACTAGCTCCTCCCATCCGGTCTTAACAAAGAAGCAATTGTTGTTTTCACAGCCTCTTATCCCTTATACCTATAGGGCTTATGGTTACGAGGCTGCACCCTAAGTGGAGTTTTCTTTGGGCCGAGTGCAGCATGTGCCAAGACTTGTCAAGAGTGGTAAGGAAGTTCCATGCTCCCCGCACTCTTGACTCAACCGTGTACCTCGACGCCTTGGTCATACACTGACTCCTTGGAAGAGACCCTCGGGCGTCCAACCAGGGTATAACCTTATATATATAGTTGGAAATCCAAGGTATCTCCCCTGGATAGGCTTTTATGGGCCCCAAATCTCCATGACCCGGTGTTTCAGGAGCGGTGTAACCTTCCACCCGAGCCATGTTAAGAGATACCCCTTATATGACGTACTTTAGGTCTTACATTTGCCTCTTGCGAAATATCATTCGCGAACTAGGGTGTACGCCATAAAGGTTTGTCCCATTCACTCACTCATTCATCTTATCAATTTATTCAATCATTTGTCTCATGGGTTATCGCACAAGCTCTTTTCAATTATTCAATAGATTTGTACACATTCTTCATGGCGAGATTCTCGCACAACGTTTCCGCAACCATCATCTCTGCTTCTTATCCTTATCATGCTTTCATCACTAAATTGTTATCTTTTCTCGCAATTATTCATTTTTTACACCTTTTATTCCTACTTCCTTCTGCCTCCGCATCACCCAACATTTCAATGTCTCCTTTGCATCATGATATTCAGTTGCTTTTGTGCATTCACTTCGCAAAGATCTCTTCTTCTTTTTGTTTCTATGGTATCTACCATTAGTCTTTCTTTTCTTTGTTTATCCTTGACATTCTTCCTCCAACCTTTCTTTTTTGCTGTTCTCTCTTCGCAGCTTTCTACATCCACCTCATAACATTTTTGCCCCTCTATCCAATCTCCTTTTATAATTCCGACACCGCTAGGATGTGGAAATTTTATGCACTGATGGTATGTCGATGCTACACCTGCAATTTCATGAAGCCATGGTCTTCCAATCAATGCATTGTAGGGAGATTCCACATCAACTACACAAAACAAAATATCGCTTGATAACCCCTGCAAGGGTATCCTCATGTGCACTTCTCCTTTGGGCTTGTTCGCGGTACCATTGAAACCATATATTTTGTATGTTGAAGGGATCAAGTCTTCATCTCTTCCTCCCATAGTTTTGTAAGTATGGTAGAAAAGAATGTTGACTGAACTGCCAGTATCAATCAAGATTCTATTGATTGCCCAACAATTTTCCGCTTCATCATCTTCGCCATCAATAGGTTTTGGATTAATTTCCAGTTTTACCACTAATGGGCTATCATGTGTTTCTCTTCCTTTGGGTACTTCTTCACCGAGAAAAAATAATCTGCAATTGCCACTCTTTTAACTGCGATGTCTTCGCAACATTCATCACTTCTTTATCATCAGCATCCCTCGCGAAAACTCTACTAAGTACATTGTCATGAAAATCTTCAATAGTGCGGTATGAGTGTACAATGGAGTTGCAAAACAAATTTTTAGCCTTTGCCCCAACTTCTATAACAAATGTTTCTTTTCCTTTTGTTTGGTGGGGGTGGTAAATGTTGAACTTTCTCTTCTTCCTTTAAAAAGTGATTTAGCTTTCCTTGATCAATCATTCTTAGGATAATTCTCTTGATGTTTCTCAGCAGTCATTTGTTAAGTGCCCATGAAAGCGATGGTAAGAACAGAACTCGTGACTTCTATCTCCAGGTGGTGGTTCACTTCCCATGTTCCATGGTGCAGGTATATTTTCCATCAAAAGTATTGCTTCCCATATTTTTTCCACACTGGCATTCAATGGCGGCATTTTAATTTCCTCCCACACTACTCTGTGATTTCGCTGTCCTCTATGATAATTCTGCCTCTGGCCTCCATAAGTTTCTTGCGAATTATGCCTTTGTCCTCCATAAGTTTCTTGCGGTTGATCAAGCCTTGGAATTTTATTATTTCCGCCACGGTTGTAGAAATTTCTTTCTCTTTCAAATTCCTCTTGATCGCGACTTCCCATAGCTACCAATTTTGGTTGTTCATCATTTACCACTCTCTCTTGTTGCCCTTGCGAGGTGCTCGCCACTGTTTGTATTAATCTGGGTAACAGACTTGCATTCGCAGCACTTGAATTTATATTCGCAACTGGGTACGATTCTACTTCATTTTGCCTTTCTTCCAAAGCAATATATTCCTCTTGCAATTCTCTTAATTCGGTCATCGTGATCGTATTCTTGACTCTGAAAACTTGAACATATAATAAGTTGGTTGCGAACATAGTATTTATGAATGATAGTATGAGATATCTTTCATCAACCCGTCCCGCCATTTCGCTACACATTGTCTTCCATCTTACTGTTAGATGTCTCAAGCTCTCGCCAACTCTTTGTTTTAGCCCAAATACATCTTCAATGCCAGGTCGCGAAGAGTTGTTACTTATATACGCCCCCAAGAATATAGCTTGTAAATGATTAAATGATGTGATTGTATTCCTTGGTAAACCCTCAAACCATTTCAACGCTTCTCCCGTTAAACTCGACGCGAAGTATTTGCACAATATAGCGTCATGGTTTTCCCACTGTAGCATACATCTCACGTAAGCCTTGATGTGTTGTACTTGCACAAGTTGACCCATCAAAAATGCTAGTTAGCGCTACTGTAAGTTGCATTTTGGGGGTATTCCTCCTAACTCGTACTTCTAATGTAAAAGGATTTTTCGCAGCCTCCCGCGATCGCTTCATCTAACCGCCTTCTCCTCCTTCTCTTCTCATTGTTCAATATTCCTCTCATCTCTCGCCAATTCTCGCAGAATTTGTTCATTTGCCTCGGAATTTGAATTGATCGGTCTCTTTAATTCTCGCTTCCCTCCTTCTTCGTTCGTGTCTACTTTTTTGTATTCTTTCGTATTCTTCGTTAATATCTCCATTGTTGCGATTTCGCCGCGCCTCCTCTCTCGATTGTCATGATTATTCTCGCGGATCGCCTCTTCCAATTCCCGATTTTCCATTTCTGCTCTCAATCTTTCTCTCTCGCGGGCTAGACGTGTTTGCTCGGTGTAATGCTTTTCAATATCATCTTCAATTTCCTTTTGTTTCCTTTGTGTTTCTCTCCCATGTAGTGTTCTTCTTCTTTCTTCCCGATTTTCTTCATTAATTGGGTTATTCTCAATCCTCGAGGCTGCCTATCTTCTTGATTTCCATCATCGTGATTGTTCACCAAAATATAACGATTTTCTATTAATTCTCTCTCTTCGCGACCTCCTTCGCCATGATTTAACTCTCTTTCCAAATTTTCTTCATTAATGTTCTCTGCAGGTAATGCTCTTCTCCCATTTTCTCTATTCGATCCTGATCTCGATCTGTTACTACTTCTTGATCTTCTATTTTGCAACCTCCTATTTTCCATCCTCAATTGGTGGTTTTGCCTTGTTAGATTCGCACGTTCTTCTGCTTCTAACCGCCTTTCTTCGTGTATTGTCTGCCTCAACGTTTCTAATGCCGCGATTTCTTCATTTCCACGAATTGTTTCTCCCATCTCTTCTCGATTTCTCTCTTCCTGTCCACTATTCATCAATTGTTGCACTTCTTCTCTTTCTTCCATAGAATCTGATCTCCATGTATGCACGCTCACCCTATCATAATCGATTACTCATTTAATGCTTTGGTTGAACTGGTGGTTGAGTTGATGGTTGAATTGGTGGTTGAATTGGATCTTCTTCTCCATTTCTTGCATCTATCCTTGATGGTTCACCTACTTCATTTCTTCTTTCTCCCACTAATCTTCCACTTCTCCTTACGATCGTTGGTTGTTCTGATGCATTCTTTCTCCTAGCCATTTCTCAATTTTAGTAATTTGTTAAAAATTATTCAAGATTTCTTTCTTGTTATCCCTAATTCTTCCAATTCACAAGGTTGATCTTCTTCAATCCCTCGTTTAGCGCATATGTAGTTGCAGAAATCCCACACTACACACCTCACTCGAATTTGCTTAATCAATCCATTTGAAGATGAATAATAATGTGTTTTATTAATTGTTTTCTTGAGAGGTTTACAAAGAAATGTAGAACAAAGCTAAAGAAATTACAATCACTCTTAATTTTCTCTCTCCTTTGACTTGTTTCACAAATCAAAAGACCTCTCCTTCAACAGACTTACTCGACCCTTTATATAGGGTATTACATAGCGGATGACAAACTGAGCCGTCCCTTTATTTTCGGAATCGACTCGCGAATCCTCGCGACACCCCTAATTCTCGCCAGGTCTTCACACTTTCCTCATGTTTTAACTGTCATCATCCATTACGTCATTTATTTACCTCCATGTGACTCCTTCGCGACGTAATCGTTTATTAATCTCACGAAATACTGCTGTCGCGATATTCTGGTCCTACAGTGTTTATTAAGGATGGCACTAACCAATCTAAGTGGATGGAAGCATTTTGGTTGTAGGAGTTGAGGAACCAATCTGATTAGATGGAAACATCTAAAGAGTCTATTCATAAAAGCATAGAGCTCAGGTGTTAGAATTAAAGAAAAACATGGTAGTTTCGCCATATCTCGTTGAATCCTTTTCACTTCTATTTTTTGTTTTCTTCAAAATATGTTTGTCTAAGTGATTAGGTGGGGCTCACGATTCAAGTTGTTACCACTGATAGGGTGAAATAGAGTGATTGAGATAAAAAAAAAAAAAAAAAAAAAAAAAAAAAAATTGAGACCAGACCATCAGACCAACCGGAATAAATTCAATAAAGTCGACCACTGGAACCCTTGTATATGCCAGTTGTGTTGACCTAGAGTTAGGATTATCGACCACTGGTTCCCTTGTATATGCCAATGTGTTGGTATTAGTCCAGACCAATATCTCAGTCCATTAGGATAGGTTCGTTTTGGCAGTGGCCTTCAGACAGATATGAGAAACACCGATCACCTTATTCAACATCAAAACCATCTACGTTTTTCTATATCCATTTCTTACTCTATCCATGTGATTGGTCGACTCCTATTATGATGTCCGAAACTATCCGAGTAGAGCTCGTGACTTATATATGAATTTTAGTATGCTGAGTGCAAACTCGTGTACAGCAATTGGAATTTCGCATCAGGGTACTTCCTCCTGTAGTCAATAAGTATGCCAACCAAGGAGATTCTTTAGTGCCTTCCAAGGTTCTGCGAAAATATCTAGGGTATGGAGTGTAAAGGTTTTGTGGGTACACCTCTGGTAAACCCTCCCGAGACTATAACTCGGCCACTAGGGCCACCTAGGGGTTTAAAGGCTTGTTATACGTGCTAAGTGTGACCGTACCCTCGACGAGATGGAGTTGTATGTATTAAAAATTATTATTTTAGTTTGATTTGCTCGAGGACTAGCAAAGTCTAAGTGAGGGGGAATTTGATAGGTGTCTAAAACACCTTGATATTTATCTATTGTTTATGCTTTCTTTGTTATGTTTTCTTGTAAATTATGTATCTTTTATTTGATTTTGAGTTTTAGGTACTTTGGAGCAAAAGAAGAGGAAACGCCGCTTAAAAGGGCTAAAGTGTCATTTCATGTGCAACTACTGTTGGAGGCGACTTATTTCTCAGGCATGTCGACTTTAGTGATGCGATTATGTTACAGCCTTGGTGATATATAAAAATTGAAGAAAAGAAGTGAATATGAGAAGTAAGAGATGGCTGCTCGAGAAACTACTAAAAGCACCCAGAAAAGTGTTAAAGGCACCCCCAGAAATGTCCCGGAAGAGTCGATAAAATCACCCAGGAGTTTTTCACTAAATACAGCCCAAAAGTTATCTTTGTACCCCATAAATTGCTATTCGCACCCCCAGAAATTGCTAAATGTAGCCCAAATTGCTAAAGGGACACTGTTGTAGGATAAGGGGAGAGTCATCTTCTTCATTTGAAATTCGAATTTTGGCGGGAAACTGAAGAACAGAATTAGGGTTGAGGATTTGAAGGTGTTCTACTGAGATTCAATGGCTGAAATTAAATGGGTTTGTTCCTAAGGTCTAAACAGGGCTGGTAGTGGTCTTTGTTTTGACCAGAATTGGCTAGATAATTGGCAGAAGAAGAATCAGAGCTCACGGGTTTTGGCGAGAAAATGGTTCTTTACGACCAGATTTTAGGGTTCGATTTTTCAGCAAGTTTTGAGGAGATTCGATCGCCAAATTTTATTGGATTGGACCCTTTGGAGTTAAACAGGACTGGTATGTCCATTAGAACCGGTTAACTTGGGCTAGAACGACAAGTAGAGCAAGACAGGGCCGGAGAGTACTCGGAATATATTTTCCGAGTTATATATGGGAGTTACGTGGGCAGAGGGAAGTGAATATCTGATTTAGATTTGTTTCTATCCTAAGAAGAGTCTTGAACAACTACGATTCGATCAATGACGTGTAAGGAAGATAAACAGGGAAGAAAAATCCGTGACTTGCCGTGGAGGAAAAGTGGAGAAGATTCTGAAGATTTCGTGCGGATTAAACCTACCTGTAGTGTATAAATAGCCGGCTTTAGTTCCAAGAAGAAAAACAGAGACTTTGGGGAAGAATAGAGAGCTTAGAATCGAGAAAATCAGAAGTTAGAAAAGTTACCTGCGCTGCGCAAAACCCAAGAACACGAAGAACATTACACCAACAAAAGCAAGTCCACGTAAGGAGTCTTAAAAACAACGACAGAGAGAATCATCTATCGTTGTCAAGCAGTCTTAAAACAAAGACCCTCAGAGACGGTTGTTTATCTCTGGAAATCATTGTAAGCACTTTTATTAATATTTTTAATACAATGATTAATGAAACTTTCTCCAATCTTCGATCTATGAGTAGCTAAATCTATTCTCTAGGGTTTTGGAGGAAACTATTTTTGATGGGTAATATTTAGTAATTAATTTCTTTGGTATATTTACTCCAAAAATTGTGTTTTAATTTTTTAAAAAAATTCTCTCTTCTTTACATGCTTCGTAAAAACTGTTTTGGGTAGTTTATACCGTTCTTTTATAAGCGAAGGAGGATTAGGCCTTAGAATAGCGACGAAAGTCATAAAAAAAAAGAGCTTGTAGTGTTATATTTTCCAAAGCATGAGATTGAGTTCGAAAATTGTTTTGAGTAAAATAGGAGTATTATGCCAAAGTTTTAATTATTGAGTTTACCATCATTAGAAGTAGCGGAATCCAAAGCCCTAGACTCATCTCTCCTTGTTAAAAAAATCAATTTTAATTAGTTTGTCTTAGTATTTTCTTTTAATAATCAAAAAACCAAATCTTCAAAAAGAGTCCGAGCGAACGATACTCTACTTACCACTTCAAAACTACATCAGTTGCAAGATGGCTGAGCTAGTGAAATGAAGAAATGGCAGAGAGAAGGAGTTAAATGAGGCAGTGCTGGTGCCGTTAAGAAGAAGTAGAATGGATCTGTGGTTATGAGTCTGGTAGAGCCAATGTAGCATGATGAATGTTGAGGTACAATGGGTTGCAGGCATGATTTCTAATGTCTGTGTGCAAGGGAGGCAGTGCAATAGGAGCTGGAAATGAAGTTGTGAAGTGCAATGATGATGCAACATCGGTTATGTCATGTGCAAGGTTGCAAGATGGCCTAGGCCTATGCCTATGCCTATGCCAGTTAGACCCTGACTCACCTTAACTCGGCTGACTCATCTTACTCGGCTGATGATCGCTGTCGTAAGCGTCAAAAATAATTTACACTTTCTTACTACTCAAAATATAAATATAGCAAGGGAAAGAAAGGATCGATCCCACAGAGAGGTCTAGGTTGTCAAATTGTTATGGTTTCCTATATAAAACACCCGAAGAATTTCTAATTGTGTAAATAAAAATAAACAAAAAGCAAATAAAGTACGCAAATCAAGGATGTGAAAGTATTGGTTACGGATTTCGTTTTCATTCACAAACATGGTTTCACCACAATAACTAGAATTGATATTTTAATCTCAACTTTTATCAAAGACCCTAGAATACCTTGATCGCAAGAATATCCCGCAAACCTCCTCATGTCATCAACAAACACATTAAAAGATGCGAATATGAATTCTACCTAAGTGTAAAAGCACTAATCAAGTTTAATTCCCTAGATGCGTTAAGTTCTATGAAATCAAAACCAATCAAAGCAATCGAACGTGGAAAGCGCACTAATCCGATTTAACAAAGGTTATAACTCACATATGATCATAAGAATATATCACTACAAACTATAATCATATTTATGCTACTTGCAATCCGGAATTATCACTTTTGCGTATAATAACCCTAATCTAGCAATAGAGATGAAAACAAACTCAATCGACTCGCGACTCGACTAACAAGCATTCAAATCATGTAACAATATTCATGGTGAATCATAAACGATAATATGAGAGAAAACTAATTTATTGCACAAAAACTCATGTTTGGAAATTCAACTTATTCCATAACCAATAATAAAACTCTAGCTCATATTCATGGAGTTCATAACAAGAAGAAAGAGAAAAGACTTCATGGTTCTAAACCCTAGAATAAAGTAGAGGCAAAAGAAGATAATAATAAGATATCATATGTGTTTTGAGAAAAGTCCTCTCTTTTATAGCTCCACTCCTTCCAAAACTAGGTTTTGTCTTCAAAGTCCATTAGTTGGAAATTCACCCGGCCCACGAGAGAGAGAAACCCGTGTAGAAATTTTGTCCCAAAAACGCTCGCCGGAAAACTGGGATTATGGCCGGAATCCGGCCGGAAAAGTCACCGGAAAAGCATCTCAGGTGACCGGCAAAATCCGCCCGGTCACCGGTCAACCGGGTCAAAACGGTCGGGTCAATGGGTTAGCTCGGGTCAACTCGAGTCAGGACTCGGTCAATCACCGAGTCAGAACAGAGTCAGAACGAGTCAGGGTGATACGGCTGAGTTGGGTCTTAGCTCAGGCCATTGCATTGGCCAGACTCTGCAGCACAATCATTGTGCTTCAGCAGTGCTCTCCAGCCATTATGACCCTGCGCTTACGTGAATCTCTTCTCTAGACTCCATTTCCTGTACTCAGCTGCAAGCACCCTGATAGGTGTAGAATACACCTAATTTACTATCTAGTAGTTTATGCTTTCTTTGCTATTTTTCATGTGAATTTTGTATTTTACGCTTGTTTTGAGTTTTGTAGCTACTTTGGAGTCGCACAGAGGAAAAGAAGAAGAAATCATCCAAATGGAGCTAAAGGGCGAAATTGTCATCTCACAGGCGAGCTATATGTGGAGCAGGTCGAAACGCCGCAAGGGAGCGGAAGAGAATTAGGCTGTCGGTTACACTGGAACCGACAGCCAAAGCAATGGAGGTGGCCTTTATCGAAGCGTGGGTGCTTATAGTTATTTGAGTACCCCTTATCCACTTCGCCTGGTGGCTATATCCAGTCTCATTTCCTACACGACCTAAAAATCGAGACAATTACTTTCTCTTTCATTTCACCCGGGCCGAGAGGAGAGTTATGGCTCGCGAGAGAGTGAATCGATCGTGATTTGTTAACAATCCAGAGACAAGGAAGGAGATGGTGGTGGTTTAGATCGATGGGTGAACCGAGAAGAAGCTCTTTTCTCACAAATTTCATCTATTACTCGTTCCTTCACCTCCGAGAAGATCGAAACCCGGAAGAAATTAGGGTTCGATGCGATTATCGATAGAGAGTTGATGATGATTGCAGAGTGATGGGAGTTTCAGAAATTCATGGTGGTTCTGAAGGGTTTTGAGGTCAGAGATGGAAGAAACCGAATTTGGGGTTTGATGAGTTGAAGATGGAATTGATGAATCGAATGGATTTTATGGTGTTGGAGATGAAGGTGGTTCCGGTGAATTTGGGTTCGTTTGATGAATTGGAAGAACATATGGGTGGTGGTGTTGAGTTTAAAGGAGATCTGTTGGAGTAGAGATTCAAATGGAATTCCAAGACCCTCAATCAATCAATTAGGGTATATGAAGATGCAGGGTGCCATAACTGAAATTGTGGTGGTCTGGTAAGTTGCAGGTTGCATTGCAGCTCATAGATGCATGTGTAGGAAATTACAGGGGAGAAAGTGCCTGGATGGAGCCGAGTCACTCTTGGAAGTTTGTGACGAGAGAAGGAAGCTGCAATGATGTGTTGCGGGGAGGATGGCATGAACTTAAATGAACGAGTTGTTTCTTGTTGGAATTGGAGGAGTCATGCTATAGATGTATGATTAGGAATTTTGCAGGGATTGTGGCAGCTTCTGGAGGTGGTGTCAGGTGGTGGTATGGCTCTGAGGTGGAAGCTAGTGGAGCACACCAGGTCTGGGCTGTGGTTATGATTGCAAGACTGGATGGAACCCGGTGGAAGAATGTTGCGAGGATGGAGAATGGCGGAGATGCGAGGTGCGGGTAGTGGAGTTGATGCTATTGCATCCGATGCAGTTAAGTAACAGGGAAGGGTGTTGCTGCCATGTCATAAAGCAAGGAATAGCAAATGGAGTTGAATGAGCATCCGGAGCTGCTTTAGAAGCTGAGATGAACAAGGATAAGGAGGTTTATGGCACGATGTTGTATATGGGTGCAAAGTCTGGAATTCCGTGGAGTTTGAGTTGAGTATTGGGTGTAATTCAGTCGGCAAAATGGTTAAGAAACTGAATCGATGTTGCTAGTTAGCCATGGTTCATGGCAGAGGTGGTTTAGCTTAACTTCGGTGGGGGTCTCGAGCTTACTTTGAGGTCTCAGAGGCCAGTGAAAGAAGGTGACTCTCTCGTAGTTGGTTGCCGCGAGCTTAGGGGCTGTGGGAATCGATGCGGCGAGTTGTGAGAAATGAGAGAAGTTGCAGACATAAGCTCAAGAACTGATTTATTTGGCTGGAGCAAAGTTGCAATGAGCATGTGTGCTGATGCTGTAAAGAGCTGCCACTAAGGTTGTGATGCTGATGGCAAGGCAGGTGAGAATGTGAACTCGGGGAAGTCTTTGGTGAACCTGGTGGTGTCGTGGTGTTGGCTCGATTCTTTGTGAGGAAGTGCCAAAGATGTTAGAGCTCTTTGTTAGGGTGAGTCTGTTGATAACAATGGAGTTGCAAATTGTGGTGTTGTGGAGTAGCAGCTGGGATTGAGGCTGAAGTCGAAGTTGTGATTGGAATGGTGGACAGAGCTGGAATTGCAGGTTGCAGGTTTGACACAGTGGTGGTTGAGTGCAGGCCAGGATGGAACAGATTTGTGTTGCTAGGTATGTGGCAATGGAGAAAAGCTTCTGGTGGATATCTGGGATCTATGTTGTGAAGTTGAGGCAAGCTGGATTCACCTGGATTTAGGCAAGGAAGAAAGAAGCGGCTCGGAGCTTGTGAATCATGGTATGCTTGGTGGTTCTTTGGCAGGATTGTCTTGTGACAAGGGAATTGATGTTGGGTTTAGCTATGAAGTCGCAAGGGTCAATGGAGCCGATGCTACACCGTGGTTCCGTTGCGGTTGTGCAGAAGCTAAAGGAAGAGCTATGATGAGATATTGCAGGTGCGGTAATTAAGTGGATGTAGTTTCGGCGCAGGGCGAGAACCATTGGTGGAGGAATTGAGGTCAAGGAAGGCGAGTTACGACTGGGATTGCAAGCAAGAAGCAATGGCTCGGTGTTGGCAATGAAATGAGCGGGGAGAGAACCCGATGTTGAAATGGCAAAGAAGTGCGGTGGTGATGCTAAATTGGAAGTTATGCACCGAGGTTGCGGGGCCATCATGGTCAGTCTTTGAGGTAGTGAAGCACCGGGATTGTGCTACAACAAGTTTGGCACATGCAACATGGCCTAGGCCTAGACCAGTCGGACCACGACTCAATGCCCCGACTTAGACCCCGACTCACCCGAATGGACTCGCTTCCGATCCGATCCAACCCGATTTGACCCGATCGAGTTGACCGGTGGCCGGTTTGACTTGGCCGGTCACCTGAAATATTTTCCGGCGACGATTCCGGCAGGATTCCGGCCACAATCCCAGTTTTCCGGCGAGCGATTTTGGGACGTAATTTTTACACGGGTTTCTCTCCATGGTGGGCCGGGTGAATTTCCGACTAATGGACTTTGAAGACAAAACCTAGTTTTGGAAGGAGTGGAGCTATATAAAGAGAAGACTTTTATTATCTATGGGGGATCTTTTATCTTACACCACGTTTTATTATCTCTCTTCTACTTTTATTCTAGGGTTTAGAACATGAAACTTCTCTTTCTTCTTGTGATGAACTCCTTGAATATGAGTACCTAAGTTTATTATTGGTTATGGAATAGTTGGATTTCACATAATATGATTCTTTGATTCAATATATTAGTTTTGTCTCATAATTATCGTTTGCAATTCTCTGGAAATATTGTTTCATGATTGATTGATTGTTTTGTCAAGTTGCAAATTGGTAGAACTTCTAATCACATCTATTGCTAGTCTAGGGTTTATTATACGCAAAAGTGATATTCCTTGGATACAAGTAGCATAATATGATTATAGTTTGTAGTGATATATTCTTATGATCATATGTGAATCGTAACCTTTGTTAAATTGAATTAGTGCGCTTTCCACGTTCAATTGCTTTGATTGGCCTGATTTCATAGAACTTAACGCATCTAGGGAATTAAACTTGATTAGTGCTTTTACACGTTAGGTTGTTCCTTTAGGTAGAATTCATATTCGCATCTTTTAATGTGTTTGATTGATGACATGAGGAGGTTTGCGGGATATTCTTGCGATCAAGGTATTCTAGGGTCTTTGATAAAAGTTGAGATTAAAAATCAATTCTAGTTATTGTGAAAAGCATGTTAGTGAATGAAAACGAAATCCTTAACCAATATCTCTTCTATCTTATTTGTTTGCTTATTTTCTTTATTTGATTTTATTTTATTTTAGTTTATTATAATCACAAAACTACCGGTGTTATTTATAGGGAACCATAACAATTTGACAACCTAGACCTCTCTGTGGGATCGATCCTTTCTTGCCCTTGCTATATTTATATTTTGAGTAGTAAGAAAGTGTAATTATATTTGTGTCGCTTACGACCGCGATCAAATTTTGGCGCCGTTGCCGGGGAGCAACGGGCGATTTTTTAGTTGTTTTTATTCTTTTTGCTTTGTTAGATTCTTTACCGTATCTAACTTAGTTTGTGAGAATCTTGTTTCAGGTGTTATACCTTTGGTGAATGCTAAAAGGGGGTAGACCGAGTCCAATACGTCTTCGATCCGGCACTCAACTAAAGGATTTCATTCGAGCGATTAACACTCCACTTCCTCCTTCTTCATCAAGTGATTCGGACAACGAGGAAGAAACAATGGCTGATCGTACACTAAAGGACCTAGCTTCTCACAAGCTTGACACACAACAATGGTGTATCCAAACTAACTCAACCTTCGAAATCAAGCCGGGGTTGATTAGAGAGTTACCAAAGTTCCATGGCATGGCGAATGAGGACCCAAACAAACATCTTATGGACTTCTACGCCATAGTTATGGCCATGCTTCCACCGGAGACTAATGCGGATGGAGCAATGTTGAAAGCTTTCCCGTTTTCTTTGGCGGGTAATGCTAAGGAATGGTTATATTATTTGCCTTCCGGAAGTATCACAACATGGAATGGTATGAAGAAAATTTTCCTCGAGAGATATTTTCCCGCATCCAAAGCTACTCAAATTCGCAAGGAGATTTGTGGATTGAAACAACAAGTGGGAGAATCATTGTATGAATGTTGGGAGCGATACAAGAGGTTGGTGGCAAGCTGTCCACACCATCAATTTAGTGATGTTATGATACTCCAATACTTCTATGAAGCTCTTCACCCAAGTGATAGGTCTCTTCTTGATGCCGCGGGTGGTGGTGCACTAATGAACAAGACTTTGACCGAAGCTAGAGAGTTGATTGAAAGCATGGCGGCAAACTCGCAACAATTCTACACAAGGGATGAACCAACGGTTAGGCGAGTGCATGAAGTTAGTGATTCGACATCACATCTTGATCAAAGGATTAGTAACATGGAGATTATGATGCAAAGGATGGCCGCGGTAATTATTCCGGATGGTGAGACCGAACAAGTGAATGCTTTATATCCAAATCAAAGGCCAAGGTACGATCCATACTCCAATACCTATAATCCCGGTTGGAAGGATCATCCCAACTTTAGTTATGCAAACACGCAAGCGGCGGCTCCTAATCCATATGCGCAACAAGGAGGTTTTCAACAATCACGATTCCAACCTCAACAACAAGGTGGTTATCAACAATTCCAACCTCAAGTGAAAGAACAAGGATCTTCAATTGATGATAAGCTTAATGTCATGATGCAAGGTATTACGTCATTGTTTCAACAAAATCAACAAAAGACCGATTCGGCTATTAAGGATTTACAAAATCAAATGGGACAATTGGCGACCGATGTGAATCTATTGAAATCTCAAGCATCAACAACACTTCCTTCACAACCATTGGTGAATCCAAGAGAGAATGTTAATGCGGTTACTTTAAGAAGTGGAAGGCAAGTGGAGGGTCCAAGTCATCATGAGGAAGTTAGTGAAGAGGTAGTCAATGACAAGGAGGAAACCGCACCAAAGGAGAATTCCACACCAAACGACCAATCCAAGGAACCGGTTTCTACTTTCACTACTCCACCTCCTTTTCCTAGTCGTTTTGCTAAATCCAAGAAAGAAGCTCAAGACAAGGCACTTATGGATATCTTTAAGAAGATTGAAATCAACATCCCATTCATTGAGGCTATCAAGACAATTCCAAGATATGCCAAGTTCATGAAGGAATTATGCATCAAGAAGGATAGGTTGCTTGATAATGAAATTACTAAAGTTGGCGAGAGTGCGTCGGCTATGCTATTGAAGAAGATGCCTACAAAGTGCACGGATCCCGGTGGTTTCACGGTGCCAATTACTATTGGTAAACAAAGGTTTGAACATGCTTTACTTGATTTGGGAGCTTCCATTAGTGTGATGTCGGCCGAAATATATGACTCCTTGAATCTTGGACCTTTGAAAGAGACGAGAGTTATTATCCAATTGGCAAACAAGTCTAACATATATCCAAAGGGGCTTGTAGAAGACGTGCTAGTGCAAGTAAATGAGCTTATTTTTCCGGTGGACTTCTTTGTGGTGGATATGGACAACAATGAGAACCGTTCATCTACTTCTTTACTTCTTGGGAGGCCATTCATGAAGACCGCAAAGACGAAGATTGATGTTGATAAGGGTACACTCACTATGGAATTCGACAAGGAGATAATACACTTTAACATATTTGAAGCCATGCGCTACCCAAGTGATGTGCATTCCGTTTACTCCATTGATGTGGTTGATTCATTAGCGCAACAAATGGTGGAATTGAACCAAGAGGATGAACTTGATGTGGTGTTGCAAAAGAGCATTGAATTGGACGTCCATGGCTTGTCTAACTTGGATGTTGAAATCTCCAAGGAATTGGTGGAGATATGTGGTGCTTTGGCGACATTGCAAGAGGCTAAAAAGGGTGATGTTTCTTATATTTCTTTACCCGTGAATGATGAAATACTTGTACCATCTATTGTGAAGGCGCCCAAACTAGAATTGAAGCCACTCCCGGATCATTTGAAGTATGCTTACTTGGGAGATGGAGATGAGCTTCCGGTGATTATTTCTAAGACCCTCACACCGGTACAAGAAGACCGTTTGCTTAGAGTCTTGAAGGAGCACAAAACGGCTATTGGGTGGACAATTGCGGATATCAAGGGCATTAGTCCATCCATGTGCATGCATAGGATTCTAATGGAAGAAAACGTGAAGCCGGTACGTGATGCTCAACGTCGGCTAAATCCTCCCATGATGGAGGTTGTGAAAAAAGAGATACTCAAATTGCTAAGTGTGGGGGTAATCTACCCAATTTCCGATAGCAAGTGGGTAAGTCCGGTTCAAGTGGTACCAAAGAAATCCGGAGTCACGGTTGTTCGAAATCAAGACGATGAACTTGTTCCTACAAGAGTTCAAACCGGTTGGAGAGTGTGCATTGATTATAGAAAGCTTAATTCCGCAACCCGCAAGGATCACTTTCCTTTACCTTTCATTGATCAAATGTTGGAGCGGTTAGCGGGGCATTCTTATTATTGCTTCTTGGATGGTTATTCGGGATACAACCAAATTGTTATTGCACCGGAGGACCAAGAGAAAACCACTTTCACTTGTCCGTTTGGAACGTTTGCATATAGACGGATGCCGTTCGGACTTTGCAATGCGCCGGCTACTTTTCAAAGATGCATGGTGAGTATATTCTCGGATTATGTGGAGCGCATTATCGAGGTATTTATGGATGACTTTAGTGTTTATGGCAATTCTTTTGATGGTTGTTTAAATAACCTTGAACTAATTCTTAAACGATGCATAGACACAAACCTTGTCCTTAATTGGGAGAAATGTCACTTTATGGTAAACCATGGCATAGTACTTGGTCACATTGTGTCCTCTCAAGGGCTCGAAGTGGACAAGTCAAAGATAGATTTAATAAGAAACTTACAATATCCCACTTCGGTGAGGGAGATCCGTTCTTTTCTTGGTCATGCAGGTTTCTATAGGCGGTTTATCAAGGATTTCTCCAAAATCTCCATGCCGATGTGCAAGTTATTACAAAAGGAGGTACCTTTCGACTTCAACAAGGAATGCAAGGATGCTTTTGACAAATTAAAGGAGATGTTGACAAGTGCGCCGATTATCAAATCACCGGATTGGAATCTTCCATTTGAATTAATGTGTGATGCTAGTGATTATGCGGTTGGAGCCGTTTTGGGTCAAAGGGTGGACAAGTTGTCCCATGTTATCTATTATGCATCTAGGACTCTTAATGATGCACAAATCAATTATTCTACCACGGAAAAGGAGTTATTGGCTATAGTTTTTGCTTTGGAAAAATTTCGATCATACTTGGTGGGTACAAAGGTTATTGTGTATTCCGATCATGCCGCACTAAGACACTTAATAAAGAAGAAAGAAGCTAAGCCAAGATTAATTCGGTGGATCCTATTGTTACAAGAGTTCGACATAGAAATTCGTGATAAGAGGGGTGTGGAGAATACCGTTGCGGATCATCTTAGTAGACTTGTGATGTCTCAAGAAGAACTTCCATTACATGACCGCTTTCCGGACGAACAACTTTTCTCCATGGACGAATCAACACCTTGGTATGCGGATATAGTGAATTACTTGGTGACAAGGAAAGTACCTAGTACAATGTCTAATTTCCAAAAGATGAAGCTTAAGAAGGTAGCAAAGCAATATGTGTGGGATGAACCATACTTATGGAAATATGGCGTGGATCAAATAATGCGAAGGTGCGTGCCTAATTCCGAATTTCAATCCATTCTCTCCTTTTGCCACACTTTTGCATGTGGTGGCCACTTTGGATCTAAGCGTACCGCTCTCAAAGTTCTCGAGAGTGGATTTTATTGGCCCACCTTGTTTGAAGATTCATATGTTTTTTGTAAATCGTGTGATAGATGTCAACGAACGGGCAATCTAGGTGCTCGAAATCAAATGCCACTCACACCAATTCTCGCCGTTGAGATTTTTGATGTGTGGGGTATTGATTTTATGGGCCCTTTTGTCAATTCGAATGGGAATTTTTATATACTTCTTGCCGTTGATTATGTTTCGAAATGGGTGGAAGCTAGAGCCACCAAAACTAATGACTCTCAAGTTGTTTGTGATTTTGTAAGGGAAAACATTTTCAATAGGCATGGAACACCAAGAGTGGTGATAAGCGATGGAGGCTCACATTTCAAGAAGGCTTTCCACGCTCTCCTCAAGAAGTACAACATAACACACAAAATTGGTACGCCTTATCATCCACAAACTAGTGGACAAGCGGAAATTTCAAATCGTGAGATTAAGTCCATTCTTGAGAAAACGGTAAATACCACGAGGAAAGATTGGAGCTTTAAGCTCAACGATGCACTTTGGGCGTATAGAACGGCGTATAAGACACCGATTGGTATGTCTCCATATAGGATGGTTTATGGCAAGGCTTGTCATCTTCCGGTTGAACTTGAACATAAGGCTTATTGGGCGATAAAAAAATTCAACATGGAGTATGATGAAGCGGGGAAACAAAGGAAGTTACAACTACATGAGCTAGAGGAGATACGTAATGATGCTTACGAGAGTTCCCGGATTTACAAGGAAAAGACTAAGCTTTTTCATGACAAGATGATTTCGCGGAAAAGTTTTGTTGTGGGGCAAAAAGTTCTTTTATTTAATACTCGTTTACGTTTATTTCCGGTAAGCTTAAGTCCGTTGGGTGGGACCATTTGTTGTTACTAATGTTTATACTCATGGTGCAGTTGATATTGTTAGCGAAAAAACAGGACAACAATTGAAAGTCAACGGCCATAGGTTAAAGCCATATTATGAAAACTTTCCGACGGAGCATGTGGACATAATTGGACTTCAAGATGCACTCCCTCTGGAGGAGTAATGTGCCGCAAGAGCTAAGTCGGGCCGTCGACTTTAAAACAAGCGCTTAATGGGAGGCAACCCATCGGTTTTGTATTTCTTATCCTTTTGCTTTTTGTTATTTCTTTTTCTTGTTTCTTTTCATGTTAAAATTTCCCACCTTAGCTTTACTAGGAGGATTCAATTACATTGAGGACAATGTAAGGTTTAAGTGTGGGGGAGTGGTTAAGCATGTTTTTAAAACAAAAATTACATAAAAATTCCAACTTTTAAAGATTTTAGAGTCACTAGCATACTTCTAGGTATGTTTACATAGAGATTTTGACCGACATAATTGAACTTGGAAATGTTAGAGAACTACGTTCGGATTTCTTGTTTGTTTGAGTGTTAAATAATGGATTTAATCATGCCGGTGATGCGAATTTGGTGCAGGGAGAAATGCGTTATTAGAGTTGCTGATCAATCATTAGTGGAGACTACCCGTATTCATATCATGAGAGGCACCGACCAGAAAATTTTCCATCTACTAAAGAGCTTCTTTTGAGTGTGTGTCACCGTAAGTAAATTCCGGGTAGAATGGTGAGCTACCCAACCTCCCACCAATAAAAGCACTACTCTTTGATCTCTTGAGTGCTAATTTTGTCAATCATGAGGGTGACGTCCATGGATGAAAGCTTCCTTCTTGTAGTTCGATTTGCGAGTTAGCACCATTCTCTCTCTCTCGACAACAACGGATCCATAGAAACACATTCATCATCAACAAGGAGCGACATCAAAATCTACAAGGAAAGTTGGAAAAGTTTAAGGTTTACAAGCAACGGAATGAGAAAAAGAGCAAATTTCAAATTCAAGTAAAGCAACATACAAAGAGCGGATTGTTACATATATGTTGAAAACTTACACCACAAATGAGGTAATTTTATATCAAAGTATGAAGACTTATTCATGAAAGCGAAGAAAATTAAAAGGTGAGAATTTTTGAAAGTTTATGATTTCAAAGACAATACAAGTTGTGAAAAATCAAGCGGTAAAATACTTCTTCCACGGCTATGGTTTATTTTGTATTTAATTTCTCTTGTGAATAAAAAAAAAAAAAAAAAAAAAAAAAAAAAAAAAAAAAATAAGAGAAATAAGAGAAATATTTGTATAAGCCGTGGGGAAGGAAAATATATAAGGAAGTTTCAAGCGACAAGGATTTTTAAGGTAAAAGAGTTAAAAAAATTGTCACGGATTTATGAAATTCAAGGGTTTATCATCGATAGTTGAAACCGAAGACGAAGAAGATCAAGACGAGGAGCGGAAGACGTTTCTATTGGATGCCGTGAGAGTGGTGTTATCATAATTGGCGATCGGATGTGAAGGTAAGTAAGTAATCTCATCCTCGATAAAAATGGTTGATTTCCTTTCTTAGAGATCGCCAGAAAAAATGGTTTTTCAAAATATTAAAAGATGTGGGTTTTTCAAAATTTCGGAAGTTATCCTTCCCACCATTCAACGTGTCGCAGGAATTCTCTTTTCATTCCTACCTGCACACATGTGAGAACCATAAAAAAGCTGTATTTTTGAGTGCAATTATCATAAAATCCTATTTGGTGAGGCAGAAGTCGAGGCGAAATGCTTATTGATCGTTTCTCAAACACGCGTTCTCTCATTATGGTGTGGTTATTTCTCACTCAACATTTAAGAATGAGAATATGTTCTTTAGTATTTCTAACTTCTTATTACTAGCATGCAGAAATTCTATGTCCTCATAACTCTTTGATGCTTGTGACGCTTGAACGCTTTGAAGTTGTGAGTTTTTAGTTTGATTTGCTCGAGGACTAGCAAAGTCTAAGTGTGGGGGAATTTGATAGGTGTAGAATACACCTAATTTACTATCTAGTAGTTTATGCTTTCTTTGCTATTTTTCATGTGAATTTTGTATTTTACGCTTGTTTTGAGTTTTGTAGCTACTTTGGAGTCGCACAGAGGAAAAGAAGAAGAAATCATCCAAATGGAGCTAAAGGGCGAAATTGTCATCTCACAGGCGAGCTATATGTGGAGCAGGTCGAAACGCCGCAAGGGAGCGGAAGAGAATTAGGCTGTCGGTTACCTGGAACCGACAGGCCAAAGCAATTGGAGGTGGCCTTTATCGAAGCGTGGGTGCTTATAGTTATTTGAGTACCCCTTATCCACTTCGCCTGGTGGCTATATCCAGTCTCATTTCCTACACGACCTAAAAATCGAGACAATTACTTTCTCTCTTTCATTTCACCCGGCCGAGAGGAGAGTTATGGTCTGGCTGAGAGAGTGAATCAGATCGTGATTTGTTAACAATCCAGAGACAAGGAAGGAGATGGTGGTGGTTTAGATCGATGGGTGAACCAGAGAAGAAGCTCTCTTTCTCACAAATTTCATCTATTACTCGTTCCTTCACCTGAGAAGATCGAAACCCAGAAGAAATTAGGGTTCGATGCGATTATCGATAGAGAGTTGATGATGATTGCGAGTGATGGGAGTTTCGAGAAATTCATGGTGGTTACGAAGGGTTTTGAGGTCGAGATGGAAGAAACCGAATTTGGGGTTTGATGAGTTGAAGATGGAATTGATGAATCGAATGGATTTTATGGTGTTGGAGATGAAGGTGGTTCCGTGAATTTGGGTTCGTTTGATGAATTGGAAGAACATATGGGTGGTGGTGTTGAGTTTAAAGGAGATCTCGTGGAGTAGAGATTCAAATGGAATTCCAAGACCCTCAATCAATCAATTAGGGTATATGAAGATGCGGGTGCCATAACCGAAATTGTGGTGGTCTCAGTAAGTTGCGGGTTGTATTGCAGCTCATAGATGCATGTGTAGGAAATTACAGGGGAGAAAGTGCAGGATGGAGCCGAGCTGCTATCGGAAGTTTGTGACAGGAGAAGGAAGCTGCAATGATGTGTTGCAGGGAGGATGGCATGAACTTAAATGAACTGAGTTGCTGCTGTTGGAATTGGAGGAGCTGTGCTATAGATGTATGATTAGGAATTTTGCAGGGATTGTGGCAGCTTCTGGAGGTGGTGTCAGGTGGTGGTATGGCTCTGAGGTGGAAGCTAGTGGAGCACACCAGGTCTGGGCTGTGGTTATGATTGCGACTGGATGGAACTGGTGGAAGAATGTTGCAGGGATGGAGAGTGGCGGAGATGCGGTGCGGGTAGTGGAGTTGATGCTATTGCATCCGATGCGATTGAAGTAACAGAAGGGTGTTCTTTGCCATGTCATAAAGCAAGGAATAGCAATGGAGTTGAATGAGCATCTGGAGCTGCTTTAGAAGCCTGAGATGAACAAGGATAAGGAGGTTTATGGCACAGATGTTGTATATGGGTGCAAAGTACTGGAATTCTGTGGAGTTTGAGTTGAGTATTGGGCTGTAATTCAGTCGGCAAAATGGTTAAGAAACTGAACTGATGTTGCTAGTTAGCCATGGTTCATGGCAGAGGTGGTTTAGCTTAACTTCGGTGGGGGTTCTGAGCTTACTTTGAGGTCTGTAGGCCAGTGAAAGAAGGTGACTCTCTGTAGTTGGTTGCCGCGAGCTTAGGGGCTGTGTACTGATGCGGCGAGTTGTGAGAAATGAGAGAAGTTGCAGACATAAGCTCAAGAACTGATTTATTTGGCTGGAGCAAAGTTGCAATGAGCATGTGTGCTGATGCTGTAAAGAGCTGCCACTAAGGTTGTGATGCTGATGGCAAGGCAGGTGAGAATGTGAACTCAGGGAAGTGCTGGTGAACTGGTGGTGTCAGGTGGTGTTGGCTCTGATTCGGCAATGAGGAAGTGCCAAAGATGTTAGAGCTGCTTTGTTAGGCTGAGCTGTTGATAACAATGGAGTTGCAGCTTGTGGTGTTGTGGAGTAGCGAGTGGGATTGAGGCTCAAGTCGAAGTTGTGATTGGAATGGTGGACAGAGCTGGAATTGCAGGTTGCAGGTTTGACACAGGTGGTGGTTGAGTGTAGGCCAGGATGGAACAGTTTGTGTTGCTAGGTATGTGGCAATGGAGAAAAGCTTCTGGTGGATATCTGGGATCTATGTTGTGAAGTTGAGGCAAGCCGGTTCACTGGATTTAGGGCAAGGAAGAAAGAAGCGGCTCGGAGCTTGTGAATCATGGTATCTTTGGTGGTTCTTGGGGGATTGTTCTTGTGACAAGGAATTGATGTTGGGTTTAGCTATGAAGCTGCAAGGGTCAATGGAGCCGATGCTTCTGTTTGTGGTTCCGTTGCGGTTGTGCAGAAGCTAAAGGAAGAGCTATGATGAGATATTGCAGTGCGGTAATTAAGTGGATGTAGTTTCTCGGCGGGCCGAGAACCATTGGTGGAGGAATTGAGGTCAAGGAAGCCGAGTTCTGACTGGGATTGCAAGCAAGAAGCAATGGCTCGGGTGTTGGCAATGAGCCGAGGCGGGAGAGAACCCGATGTTGAAATGGCAAAGAAGTGCAGTGGTGATGCTAAATTGGAAGTTATGCACCGAGGTTGCGGGGCCATCATGGTTGTCTTTGAGGTAGTGAAGCACCGGATTGTGCTACAACAAGTTTGGCTCAGGCAACATGGCCTAGGCCTGCACCAGTCGAGACCACGACTCAATGCCCCGACTTAGACCCCGACTCACCCGAATGGACTCGGTTCCGATCCGATCCAACCCGATTTGACCCGACCGAGTTGACCGGTGGCCGGTTTGACTTGGCCGGTCACCAAATATTTTCCGGCGACGATTCCTGGCAGGATTCGGCCACAATCCCGATTTTCCGGCGAGCGATTTTGGGACGTAATTTTTACACGGGTTTCTCTCCATGGTGGGTAGGGTGAATTTCCGACTAATGGACTTTGAAGACAAAACCTAGTTTTGGAAGGAGTGGAGCTATATAAAGAGAAGACTTTTATTATCTATGGGGATCTTTTATCTTACACCACGTTTTATTATCTCTCTTCTACTTTTATTCTAGGGTTTAGAACATGAAACTTCTCTTTCTTCTTGTGATGAACTCCTTGAATATGAGTACCTAAGTTTATTATTGGTTATGGAATAGTTGGATTTCACATAATATGATTCTTTGATTCAATATATTAGTTTTGTCTCATAATTATCGTTTGCAATTCTCTGGAAATATTGTTTCATGATTGATTGATTGTTTTGTCAAGTTGCAAATTGGTAGAACTTCTAATCACATCTATTGCTAGTCTAGGGTTTATTATACGCAAAAGTGATATTCCTTGGATACAAGTAGCATAATATGATTATAGTTTGTAGTGATATATTCTTATGATCATATGTGAATCGTAACCTTTGTTAAATTGAATTAGTGCGCTTTCCACGTTCAATTGCTTTGATTGGCCTGATTTCATAGAACTTAACGCATCTAGGGAATTAAACTTGATTAGTGCTTTTACACGTTAGGTTGTTCCTTTAGGTAGAATTCATATTCGCATCTTTTAATGTGTTTGATTGATGACATGAGGAGGTTTGCGGGATATTCTTGCGATCAAGGTATTCTAGGGTCTTTGATAAAAGTTGAGATTAAAAATCAATTCTAGTTATTGTGAAAAGCATGTTAGTGAATGAAAACGAAATCCTTAACCAATATCTCTTCTATCTTATTTGTTTGCTTATTTTCTTTATTTGATTTTATTTTATTTTAGTTTATTATAATCACAAAACTACCGGTGTTATTTATAGGGAACCATAACAATTTGACAACCTAGACCTCTCTGTGGGATCGATCCTTTCTTGCCCTTGCTATATTTATATTTTGAGTAGTAAGAAAGTGTAATTATATTTGTGTCGCTTACGACCGCGATCACACCCAGCCACCATTTAGTGCACTAAACCATCAGTCAGCTCCACCAATCTGTAACTCCCTTCAGTTCACTGCCAAAGCACTCACACTGCTCTTCCATTGAGCTCAAAAGCGACCCAAACTCCAGCTACAAAACACCACAACCACACTCTCAACCTCAATTCCATCAAACCCTGAACCTGAACTGCCAGCTTTGCAATCTTTGCCAACCTCTGCAATCTCAGTCATCATCAATGCAGCACATTGGCAACACATAATTCATTCAGGTACAGTCATCCACAGCATCTCTTCACCTTTAAGCCTCTCCCCTGCCAACAAATCCGATTCAAACCCAACTTCAGTTCAGCTCCAAATGCTTCACCGCCTTGAATTCAATGTCTCAACATCACCAACTTCAGATGAGCTCAGCTCCATCTAAACTGCAATCTATCAACACCATCACCAGACAGCCAAACAAGCATCCATTCTGCACCAGCACTCTTCCCTTCTGTAGCTTCATTCAAACATCAGAACAGCACCATAATCCCTATAATCAGACCTGCAAACCTGTATGAGTTAACCCCTTTCAACTCCTTGCTTAGCCGACTGCGGCAACAGCAATACATAACAACCACAACACTTCACTTCCCTGTCAAGTAATTGCTCCAACTCCAGCTGCCATTTCCTCATTGTCACCAGCACACCCATTAACACACAGACCCAAGCCAACACCTGCAATTTCAGCTCTGCCTGAATCACCAACACAACAGCTGCTTCCTCCATCTCTCTGTGTTGTTCTCTATAACATCAGCACAGCCTTGAAACTTCCATGGCAGCAAAAGTATGCCTTCAACCTGCAGTCCAGTCCTCCAACTTCTTTGAATTACCAGTTCCATCTCCCTGCAACTCGATGTAGCTGCACAGCACAAACACTCCAAATCGCAACATGACACACAGCTTAGCTGCATCATTATCACCACATCCTTGAAGTCACTCTGTAACTCTGCCATCACATAGATCATCTCAATACCCTTCAATCTTCTTCTCAAGTGAAACCCCAACTCTCTGAATCAATCCTTGATACACATCCGTCGTCTCTATCTATGCTTTAATTACCACAGAACATCATCTTCTTCCTGAGTTCAACCATCAAACTCAAACCCCAACTCCCTGAGCGCATATGAAACCCTAATTCTCTTCATCTCATGACCACAGACATAGCTTACAGGAAATCATCTTCTCTTGATTCAATTTCTACTCATATAGCAACAGCAAACCCATATTACCCATCTGTTTCTTCATCAATTTCCTGTTGCAAACCCTAATTCCAACATCAACTTCTGCTTCTCGATTTCTCTCAATTGACAAACTCAGGCCAATTCAAGGTCGCTAACCCTAACAGCAAAATCCTCCACAATCTTCAGATTCACATCAATTAATTCCTTCTCTGCAACCATAACCCCCATCAGTTCCTCCACTGCAATCGTAACTCAATCCCTGCCTCAGTCTCGAACTCTCTCTCAGATTCAATTGAACCCACGATTTTACTTACAGCAGCAGATGTAATATCAATAGAGAAAGGGGGAAATGATCCTAAATTCTCACTTTCGATCTGGATAAGGCCCTGGGAAGTGGGATTGCTATTAGCACCCCAAGAGTGGATACGGGTCACCCAGCTGTTGCCCCTTATCTTTGGCTCGGTTAGGAATATCACTCGCCTCTGAAATGCCGCTTTTGCCCTTCTGTGCTTATTTCTTTCTCTTTTGCGTCAATGACTCCGAGACACCTAATAACTCAAAAATAAACATAAGATAGATAATTTACAAGAAAAATAGCAAAGAAAGCATAACTACTAGATAGTAAATTAGGTGTTTTAGACACCTATCAGCTGACTTGAGCGAGTTGAGCAGTTTTGACTGGTGACCGGGTGGACTTTGCCGGTCACCTGAGATGCTTGTCGACGACTTTTCCGGCCGATTTCCGGACATAATACCAGTTTTCCGGTGACATATTTTTGGACATATTTTCTATATGGGTTTCTCTCACTTATGGGCTTGGTGGATTTTCATCTAATGGACTTTGAAGACTAGACCTAATTTTGGAACAAGAGGAGCTATAAAAAGAAGACTTCTACAATTTTGGAAGACACGTTTTTATTCTTGGAGTTTTGGGAGAGAGCCGCTTTTGTTTTATGCTACTAGGGTTTGCTTTTGTTTATCTTCTTCTTTATTCAATTCATATTTTTGTGATGAACTCCATAGCTATGAGTAGCTAAATTCTATATTATTGGTTAAGGATGTAGTCCTATTTCTAAAACTTGTGTTTGATTTATGTATTAGTTTTCTCTCTTGATTATCGTTCACATCTCTACTGTTTTTAATATCACATGATTGATGTATTGTGATAGGATTAGATGTTTGTTTAGTTGAGTGGCCAATCAATTCAACTTGCATCCTTTTCCATAGCTATTTTAGGGTTTTTCATCGGGCGATAACCCTGAATACAAGTAGCATAATATGTTTACGGTTTGTAGTGATACACTCTCGTAATCATATGTAGAGTTTGGCCATTGTCCGAATTGTTATGCGCAATGTATGACAATTGCATTGATTAGCCTTTTTCTGAAACATAATGCTCCTAGGAATTGAACTTAATTAGCGCAAGGCGTTAGGTTATTCTTTAGGTAGAATTCACATACGCAGCTCTAATGTGTGTGTTGATGAACTTAGGAAATTAATAGATTATCTTGCTCTCTTGATTCTTTAGGCTTTTGATAATTTAAGAGATTAAATAGTAATTCTAATCATATATGCAAGCACATGTCTAAGATTGAAGATGAATTCCTTGACCAATATCTTTCTCTCATTGATAACTTTCTACAATTTATTTTGCTTTTAATTTACTTTTATTGCTTACTTAAAAATCAGAAATCCCCCCAATTGGTTACTTTAAGAAATTGATTACATAATAACTACAATTGCCTCTCTTTGGAAACGAACTCTTCCTTATCATATACTTTAGGAAAGTGAAATTATTTTTGACGCATACGACAGCGATCAGCGTCACCCTGTTGGCCATCCAGAATACAATCTAAACCGTCCGACCAAGCTAGCAAAGTTGGACGGAAAAAATGATTTGCGGAAATTGTATGCTGTCGTTGATTGTAATTTAGGGTTTGAAGCCGTGCGGCCACCCTACCATTGGGCCAAACGATTTGTGGCGTTTGCCACTGATTTGGACAGGCCGATTAGGTATATGCACAGATGGGTTGCTGGTGAGTGTGCAAGCATCTCATTGGCCTCCTGAAATTAGATCTAGGACGTCCGACTAGGCTGGCAAAGATAGACGGCCGTGATCGATTTGCAGCAGTTGTGTAACTCCGCTTATTCAATTTAGGGTTTTATAAGCACGCGATCACCCTACTTTGGGCAAGCGGTTCGACGTGCTCCTGGGTCGCCGCATGTAGTTCGATTAGCTGGGGATGGAGATGATCCGCCGGCGATAATGTTGGCGCCTCTTTGATCGTCTGAAACACGATCTAAGCCGTCCAACTTGGCTGGCTAAGTTGGACGGATGTGATGATTTCGAGACTGTTATGGTCAGTCTAGCTCGTTTGAGATTTTCTTTTGTAGCGCGATCACCCTGGTTTTGGTTAGCGATCAGGGGTGCTTTGGGTGAACTAAAGGGATCCGATCGGCAAGGACGCTAGTGGGCCCTCCGGTGATCATCATGGCAAATACCTAGTTCCGCTGGGAAGATGTCAGGCATGTTGAATTGTCTGGCCAAATTATGTGGCCGTGATTGCTCTTTAAGACTTACATGGACAGTCTAGGTTTGTAAACACGCTAATATCTTTATCAGAGAGTGGTGTATCCTACGTGAGTGTTTTCATGCAGGTCTCATTACTAACATTTCGGGAGATTCATGCTACCCTGTTGCGAGTGAACATTAATCGTCATGTCCTGCCAATATTGAGATTTCGGCTGGGAACATAGCATAGGAAAATACCAGGCAGGTCATGCATTAGTGAATAATTCCGGTGGAGAATAAAATTCATAGAATATTTGGGATCATTGTTATATGCACCTTTCTGAGTGAATTTTATATATCGGAATATATTGAATTGCTCAATACATCTATAAGTAAAGACGTTTGGGCACTCATCACTTTTAAATGGCTCAATCTTTTTTGCAGAATGATGGCGCATTAAATACAGGGTTTTACAATTTTGGCCCTGAACTAAAAACCACCATCAATAAAGGTGCTTCTGATTCAAGGTTGTGGTGATGATGATGAGTACGAAACAAAGTTAGAACGATGGATTTGATGGTGGAGATTGTGCTGGTTTTTATTGGAATGATGGAAATAATAATGGAGATGTTGGAAAAATGGTTGTAGTAAATTTGGAATGATGAAATTGGTGATGGAGATAGTGGTGGTGGTGGTGGCGGCGGCGGCGGTGAGATTGGAAAGATAAATTGGTGACGGAGATATTGCTGTTGGTATTATTAGAATTAGCTCTTGTTGTTGATTTGGGAATTACAACAGCATTTGTTCCATGTTCTGTGAACAGTTTCTAAAGGGTCAGGGTAATTTTAAAATTTTAAATAAGGTTTCTGAGTTTCATTTAGAACCTTTTGGAGACTATTTGAAGCAAGCAAATAGATTTTTTGTTGGATGTCTATACATTACTGTATAGATAGACTTGGTGATTAAATGTGTATCTTATTTTATGATTTTCTTTAGTTATTATTCGGAAACTAATGTCTGTTATTATCTAGGATCCTGATTTCCAGCCATATTTGCCAAGCTTGTACACAACATTGTAATGCAATGTAGATAGTAGTGATAATATTCAATGCATATATGATAGGCAGTATGCCCAAATAACTTTTGGTAGTGGGGTGCTTGGTGAAGACATTGTATCATTTCATAATGATAGTGCTCTTACTGACAAGGGTAGAATTAATTATTCTTTTTCCTTGTATTACATTGACATGGAAAAGAAAGCTTAATCTAAGTAGGTATTGTCTCTGATCTATTTATTTTGTGTGGCTAATGACTATGTAGCATGATGAAACTAGTTAAGCATCTACTGCATCTGAAATGTGTGTCAATGATTTAATTAGATCACTCCCAAACTAGTTCTAGGAGTATCTGAAATGTGTCTGTAGAGCTTGAACCCACCTGTACTAGTGTTTGTCCAAAGCAAGGAACGATGAGATTTATAGGGAACTAGCATTTGACAATATTAGGGTCGATTGTTTACAGCCAGAGGCGAATCTCGTTTATTCCCTTTTGAATTTCATAAGATTCTTATTATCCGTTTACTTTTCTCACCAGTCAATTTGTAAGTTATCGCACCATTGCTTCTATAGTCTTCTTATCTACTACCTTTGCCAATATTAGGGTCGATTGTTTACAGCCAGAGGTGAATCTCGTCTATTCCCTTTTGAATTTCACAAGATTCTTATTATCCGTTTACTTTTCTCACCAGTCAATTTGTAAGTTATCGCACCATTGCTTCTATAGTCTTCTTCTCTACTACCTCTGCCTTTCACATGGTCTCTAACACTGACATCGGTAATTAGGTGTTTTCCTTTGTTATTACATTTGAGAGATTTTTTTGCAAGCCAATATCCTGAATATCAGAAACATGAGTAGACATTAGTCGAATATGTGGTGTAATGGTATCACAACTGGCTCTAGTCAGAAGGTGAGTGTTCAATTCACGTCAGGTTCACTAATTTTAGTACATCAATTTTTGGGATCAACTTTGGTTGTTACGCTAGATTTTTGGATCAACTTTGGTTGTTGACACTAGATGTTGGGATCAACTTTGGTTGTTGACGCCATATTTCAGATCAACTTTGATTGTTGAACCATACACAATCTGAACATTTTCTGTAAAAAAAAAATTGTATCAACTTTGGTTGTTGACACCAGATTTTGGGATCAACTTTGGTTGTTGATGCCATGCATAATCTGAACATTTTTTTAATTTTTAATTTTGGGGATCAACTTCTGTTATTGGCACCATATTATTTCATTTTTATTTATTTTCTGATTTTTGTTTTGGGATCAATTTCGGTTGTTGACATGTTTTATTTATTTATTTATTATTTCATTTTTATTTATTTATTTTCTGCTTTTTGTTTTGGGATCAACTTCGGTTGTTGACGTCATGCATAATCTGAACATTTTTTTAATTTTTAATTTTAAGGATCAACTTCTGTTGTTGGCACCATATAATTTCATTTTTATTTATTTTATGATTTTTGTTTTGGGATCAACTTCGGTTGTTGACATGTTTTTTTTTCTTTTTCTGATTTTTATTTTTGGGGTCAACTTCGGTTGTTGACACCATATTAATATTTAATTTATTTTTTTATATTCTTATTTTTATTTTGGGGATCAACTTCGGTTGTTGACACCACCGACGGCGGTGGTGGCGGCGGTATTCCGGTGGTGGCGGTGGCGGAGGCGGAATATTAGTGGTGGTGGCGGTTGATAGGTGGTGGTCGTTGAGCGGTGGTGGTGGAATGGTAGTTGAATGTTACCAGTGGTGGTGGCGGCTAAATGGTAGAGAAAGAAATTTGTTGTATTTTGACATAAAGGAAAATATTGTATAAGTGAGGGTATTAATGGATAAGGTTTTTAAATGAATAGGGGTATATTTATTAGTATATAAGGGTATATTTGTTGGATGTCAAAACTATGGGTGTATAATTAATGTACCCGAATTAGTTCGGTCAAGGTTGCACCAATTAATACTTGTAAACCCTAAATTTATAATAGCAAAATCGGAGAAGAAAATGAACCCAATATGTTTGAATACCTTTTGAAAGCAAAAAACAAACTAGAATGGATGATTTGTAAGAGAGATCTGGAGATATAACAGATAGTTGAGATGGTGTGGTTGAGCAGGAGGATTCTAAGCCTCTTAAATAGACAATTAGATGGAAAATTGGGGGAACATTTGGGGGGAAACTGCAATACATTAGATTTTGAATGATTTTGAAATTTCTGGTGATGTTGACAGATTTGGGAGGCAGATTGGAGTGGGAATGTGAAGAAGGAAGGGGGAAAACAAGATGGTGAGAAGAAAAAGCTTTTTTACGATTTTTCTTTTAGATTTAGCTGTCGAACACTAGTAATCTTTATCATGTGACACGTTTGTATCCATACATCATGGCCATTGGATCAGTCAAAGTCAATAAAATCGTGTGGCTACAATCGTTTTATGTTACTTTTTTTCCTATTATTTTTTCAATTTTCGGATTAAAAAAAAAAAAAAAAAAAAAGAGAAGAAAAAAATTGAAAACAAAATTATATTAACGATAAGGCTTTGGAGGCATTACAAGAAACTCTTCCTAATTATGACATTAGCAGCTTCACCAGCAAGGACACCGCCCCCCTTAAAGCACAAAGCAATCTGGCGAGTGCTCTTTTTGGTAAAGTGGTTAAAGATATTGATCGAGTTTACGAGTTATCAGATAGGCAAAAAGCTGTCTTTGGTTGCTTGCGAGCAGCGCATGCCCAGGACTTTCTTCTTGTTATTCCGATTGAGGGCCTTGGACAGAAGATGTCACATGTGGAGTACCGATTCATCCTTAAGTACAGGTTAATGATCCATTTATACCCTTCAGATTCACGTTGCCCTTCTTGTTTCACAGGATGCTTAGACACATATGGGGAACATGCAGTCTATTGTAAGGTAGATCCGGGTTTTAAATATATACATGATCATGTGAGAGATACTTTATATGATGTATTATGGCGAGCTGGTATTTCAGCAAAGAAAGAAGCGGTTGTCAACTTTTTAACAAACCCACTAGAGGGAAGATCCACACTCAGGCCAGCAGACGTTCTTATTTTTGGATGGCCTAATGGCAAACACTCATGTGTTGACCTCACTGGAGTTTCTCCGTTAGTATGCATTGGACATGGCACTTTTACAGTTGGCCAAGCAGCGCTGAGGCATGCCTCGGGTAAGATAGCGAAGCACGAGAAAGCATTATCGATAATGGACACGCTTTTATCCCATTTGCTTTTGATACTTTTGGTTTCTTGGCTCCAGAGGCGGTTGGACTCCTCAAGAGAGTTCAGAAAGTCATGCACAGTAATGTCATGACCCCGGGTTCGAGAGAGTTTGTCTTTAAAAGGATAAGCTTTGCAATTCAAAAAGGGCTTGCGGCGCAGCTTGTTGCTCGCTTGCCTGGTATGTAAGAACTTATTTATTGCTTTATTTCAATGAAAAGGAGTTAACGATAAAAAAAAATCCAAAAATTCGGATAATACTTTTTTATATATTTTTTTATAGTAATTTGCTTCCCCATCTCTAGAATTTTTATTGTACTTATTTCGGATAAATGTCTTGTTATTTTTAGATTTGAAGGAATTTACTGTAATTATTCGAGTAATGCCGAAATCTTAATGCAATGCCGAAAGCTTTCATTACCTATTTCTAGTAATCTTCGAACCTGTGATGTTCAAATCAGATATATTTCCTCTCCATTTCATCTGAATGAGAAACTCAAACCTATTTCTAGTAATCTTCGAACCTAGGATGTTCCAATATGATATATTTCTTTTCCAGTTCATCCGAATGAGAAACTCAGGTCTAACTCTAGTAATCTTTGAACCTGGGATGTTCAAATATGATATATTTCTTCTTCAGTTCATCCGAATGAGAAACTCAGGTCTAACTCTAGTAATCTTCGAACCCGGGATGTTCAAATCAGATATATTTCCTCTCTAGTTCATCCGAATGAGAAACTCAGACATATTTCTAGTAATATTCGAACCTAGGATGTTCAAATATGATATATTTCTTCTCCAGTTCATCCGAATGAGAAACTCAGGTCTAACTCTAGTAATATTTGAACCCGAGTGTTCAAATCGGATATATTTCTTCTCCAGTTCATCCGAATGGGAAACTCATGTCTAACTCTAGTAATCTTTGAACCAGAGATGTTCAAATCTAATATATTTCGTCTTCAGTTCATCCGAATGAGAAACTCAGGTCTAACTCTAGTAAGCTTCGAACTTGGATGCTCAAATATGATATATTTTATCTCCAGTTCATCCGAATGAGAAACTAAGGTCTAACTCTAGTAATCTTTGAACCTGAGATGTTCAAATCTGATATATTTCTTCTCCAGTTCATCCGAATGGGAAACTCAGGTCTAACTCTAGTAATCTTTGAACCAGAGATGTTCAAATCTGATATATTTCGTCTTCAGTTCATTCGAATGAGAAACTCAGGTCTAACTCTAGTAATCTTCGAACATGGGATGTTCAAATCTGATATATTTCGTCTCCAGTTCATCCGAATGAGAAGCTCAAGTATAACTTTAGTAATCATCGAACCTGGGATTTTCAAATCTGATATATTTCGTCTTCAGTTCATCCGAATAAGAAACTCAGGACTAACTCTACTAATCTCCGAACCTGGGATGTTCAAATCTGATATATTTCGTCTCTAGTTCATCCGAATGAGAAAATCGGGTCTAACTCTAGTAATTTTTGAACGTGGGATGTTCACATCTATTATATTTCGTCTCCAGTTCATCCGAATAAGAAATTCAGTTCTAACTCTAGTAATCTATGAACCTGGGATGTTCAAATCTGATATATTTCGTCTCCGATTCATCCGAATGATAAACTCAGGTCTAACTCTAGTAATCTTTGAACCTGGGATGTTCAAATCTGATACGGCTATAGTTTATCCGAATAAGAAACTCAGGTCTAACTCTAGTATTATTTTTACCTAAGATGTTCAAATCTGATATATTTCGTCTCTAGTTCATCCGAATGAGAAAATCAGGTCTAACTCTAGTAATCTTTGAAAATGAGATGTTCAAATCTGATATATTTCGTCTCCATTTCATCTGAATGAGAAACTCAGGTCTAACTCTAGTAATCTTCGAACCTGGGATTTTCAAATCAGATATATTTCCTCACCAGTTCATCCGAATGAGAAACTCAGACCTATTTATAGTAATCTTTCAACTTGGGATGTTCAAATATGATATATTTCTTATCCAGTTCATCCGAATGAGAAACTCAGGTCTAACTCTAGTAATCTTCGAACCTGGGATTTCAAATCTGATATATTTCCTCCCCAGTTCATCAGAATGAGAAACTAAGACCTATTTCTAGTAATCTTTGAACCTGGGATGTTCAAATCTGATATATTGCGTCTATGGTTCATCCAAATGAGAAACAGGTCTAACTCTAGTAATATTTTAACCTGAGATGTTCAAATCTGATATATTTCGTCTCTAGTTCATCCGAATGACAAACTGATGTCTAACTCTAGTAATCTTTGAACATGAGATATTCAAATCTGATATATTTCTTCTCCAGTTCATCCGAATGAGAAACTCAGGTCCAACTCTAGTAATCTTCGAACTTGGATGTTCAAATCTGATATATTTCGTCTCCAGTTTATTCGAATGAGAAACTCAAGTCTAACTCTAGTAATCTTTGAACCTGGGATGTTCAAATATGATATATTTCGTCTCCATTTCATCCGAATGATAAACTAAGGTCTAACTCTAATAATCTTCGAACCTGGGATGTTCAAATCAGATATATTTCCTCCCTAGTTCATCCGAATGAGAAACTCAAAACTATTTCTAGTAATATTCGAACCTATGATGTTCAAATATGATATATCTCTTCTTCAGTTCATCCGAATGATAAACTCAGGTCTAACTCTAGTAATCTTCGAACCTGGGATGTTCAAATATGATATATTTCGTCTCCAGTTCACCCGAATGAGAAAATCAAGTCTAATTGTAGTAATCTTTGAACTTGGGATGTTCGATCTGATATATTTCGTCTTCAGTTCATTCGAATGAGAAACTCATATCTAACTCTAGTAATCTTTGAACCTGGGATGTTCGAATTTGATATATTTTGACTTCAGTTCATCCGAATGAGAAACTCAGGTTTAACTCTAGTAATCTTCGAACCTGGGATGTTCAAATCTAATATATTTCGTCTCCAGTTCATCCGAATGAGAAACTCGGGTTTTAATCTAGTAATCTTTGAACCTGGGATGTTCTAATCTGATATATTTCGTCTCCAGTTCATCCGAATGAGAAACTCGGGTCCAACTCTAGTAATCTTTGAACCTGGGATGTTCAAATCTGATATATTTCGTCTCCAGTTCATCCGAATGTGAAACTCAGGTCCAACTCTAGTAAACTTCGAACTGGGATGTTCAAATCTGATATATTTCGTCTCCAGTTCATCCGAATGAGAAACTCAGGTCTAACTCTGGTAATCTTTGAACCTGGGATGTTCAAATCTGATATATTTCGTCTCCAGTTCATCCGAATGAGAAACTCAGGTCTAACTCTAGTAATCTTCGAACTTGGATGTTCAAATCTGATATATCTCGTCTCCAGTTCATCCGAATGAAAAACTCAGGTCTAACTCTAGTAATCTTTGAACATGGGATGTTCAAATCTGATATATTTCTTCTCAAGTGTATCTCGCGATAATGTTCTATGAATCAGTCCTTGATCTTAAATAGGATGAGTCGTGCTTACATGAAACATTCATATCTCCACAAAGCCTACATGACTAGCATTATCTCGTCGAGGATGTATACTAGGAATCATGGCATCACAATCAGCTACGTCTCGGGAAGACATGCTGAAATTGTGGTTATTCTGGTTGATAAGTCTGCGGGGGACATTTTACGCTCTACAGAACCTACATGACCAGAAGTACCTCACGGGGATGTGTGTTAGGAATCACGACATCATGACCAGTAGTGTCTCGCAGCATAAACAATAGATAATAAATAGGGTTTATTCTACACATATCATACGACAACATGATAACTTGTGTAATTGACTATGGATACAAGATCGAGACGATACAACAACGAAATATGTTACTTGATAATAGGTTCGGTGATAACCAAACACTATAGGATCACTATCAAGTAATGCAGAGTTAACGTATATGTGTATTTTACTTTATTATAATAAATAATTATAATGCTGAAATCAAAGTAAAAGACACAACAAGATTTTGTTAACGAGGAAACCACAAATGCAGAAAAACCCCGGTACCTAGTCCAGTTTTGAATACTCTCGGAATTAAGCCGCTATACAAAATCTAAACCAACTTCGTATATTTGAGACCAAGAAGACTACCCCTAGCTACTTAGTTCCCTCAGTATCCCTGCGCCTTCGACTTCTAGAGTCACGCAGGTGAATAGCAAGTCCTTTGGATCGTATTCCAAAAAGCAAAGGAAGAATCTGTTTAGTAACCACTCTAATCAATCTTTGCTACAAGATATAGATGAGTCATTGACAAATGCTCTTCCGTTTAATCTAATAAACTCCTTTAACTACCGAAATAGTCAAGTATAGATTCACACTCAGTCAAAATGAATCTCAAAGATATATATTAAGAATGTCGATCTCACGCAACTAATCAATCGAATAAATCTGATTCTAGTTGGATCCCAACCGATCAAAGTTTTTGCACACAATTCACAAGATACGAAAACCAATAAGAAATCTTTTTCGTCTTCAAATCTTCTTTAATCTTTAATAACTTGCACAACACCACTAGAATCTCTTGTGATCAATCACGCACAGAACGGAGTCTGTTCACAATGGATTATCACAAGACGTCTTTAGATCTACAAACAGTCTAAAGATCCCCGTCGAAACTTCGATCTAGTTTGAGTGAATCTTATATCATAAGAGAAGATTCTCAAGCATAAACAAACTAGGTGCAATTAAACGTTCAACAACCGTTAGTCAATCAAATCAATCGAAAACTAATAACACTGCAATTATCTAGTTTCCCATCAACGGTACTCGTAGAGCTTCTTGATCCCACAGAAGTCTTTAAAAGAGCGGTCGTAAGAGATTTCACCTAATTAGGATACTTTCCTCTCCAAATAGACGGCTCCACCCAAAACAACAAGAAATGAACTTTGCTTGGCTCTTAGGACAGTTTTCTAGAAATGCAAACTAAGGTATTTATAGACCAAGGATGTTTGGACACCAAGGAATTTCCAAACGAAAGTATTCTCCAGATATGCAATGAATAGCAAAATTCAGTTTTCATAATTCCAATAAATGCTTGTCCAATATTTCCGAAATCTCTCAATAGAAAATCTCCAATTAGTAAATGCACATTACTAATTTTTATTCTCTAGAGATATGCATTAATAGCTGGTAATTAAAGCATATAAAACCAAAAACCTTAAATAAAAGATTCTTAATTTATTTCAGCACATGATCACCTTGAGTACTAAGGAATATCTTTGAACAATAAATGATAAGAGTTACTGCTCGTAGTCAAAGTATGTTGACATCTTTTCACTGCAAATCCTTATTTCATATTTACATGGATTTGCATTCTTGGAATTTGTTATACCACACTTCCAAACAAGTTTAGAATTGGTTCACCTGTTTTCCAAGACTACTATGTGATTGATCAAATACCAAATCACATACATGGGTTCAATCGGTTCTACTAGTCACTCGGATCGGTTATACCTAAATGTGGAAATACTTGTGATCGGTCACACCAGTCACTAGGATCAGTTACACCAGTTACAAGGATCGGTTTCATCTACACATGGTATTACTTATGATCGGTCACACCAGTTACCAGGACCGGTTACACCAATTACAAGGATTGGTTACACATACTCATGATCGGTCATACTAATTACTAGTATCAGTCACACCAAATACAAGGATCGATCATACCATCACATGGTGATTAATAAGGATCGATTAGACCAATTAATAAAAACTAGTCATACCAAATCATAAGTCAGGCATTGTGATTAGTTATACCAAGATACATAACATAAGTTAAGATCGGTTCTATCATCTCACACATATTGGTCATCCAAAGATTTGCAGTGAATAGCCGGACCAATAAGCCTCATGATTTCCCATTCGATTCATAAAACAATTTCATGAATGTACTTCCTTTAAACAAATGTAAAACATTGTTTCCTAGGATCAAATCTTCATCATAACCCATTCACATAATCATAACAATATATACAAGATTATGTCGATGTCATATCTACGAAGTTCAAAAGATAAGCGTTATACTTCATAGTCTAATTCCCTAATACTATGATCATGTCTCATCACTAAAGTATTATACAACATGTATGGTATATACAGCTTCGCAGTTATGTTTTCAATATAGCACGACTTGAAAGATACGTTAGGAATGAAACAGTTCAAGTCAATATTACTAACCTCAATTGGAAGGATGATGTCGTCGTTGTAGTTCGTTACTTCTTCACATTCTTCAGGTCTTTGGAATAATACTTGTATTTCTCAACATTCCTAGACTTTCTAGTCTAACCAAAACGAAGTTGACTCTAGTATTTAATCAAGCGACTCTAGATGAGTTTTGATACTGAAATATGACAACCAAACTTGACATACCAACGCTTGGTGAGTTCAACCTAGCTATGCTCTAACACCCTCTGTTTATATTGTTGAACAATGCTAAACAAAATAGGTTCGTGAACTAGTTTCCATTTTATGATTATTTTGTATTCAAGCAAGCTAAAGTTCTCCATATAGATTGTGCATGAAAGCATGTGATAAGTTTGCTTTGTTTGATAGAGAGTCACGATTAAGTAGTTCTGTAACCGACAACTTAATATATCACAAGACTAAATCATTTCGTGAACTGTCAAAACAGTTTGTGAACTAAAAAGTCGTCTCGTAACATTGAAACCTTTTATATTCATAAATTCATGAAATTCCAAAAAAAGAATATTGTGTATTTGAAAATAAAAAGTGTACATGAAACATCCAAAATCAACTAGTTCGTGAACTATATAGATCAGTTCATGTACCTTGTAATAAATATCAGTACTATCTCAAAATCGACTAGTTCGCGAACTGTACAATTCAATTCATGTACGCGAGTTAATTGAGATAAAAAAATCAAGTCTTTATACTTATAAGTTCAAGTTCGTGAACTAGTAAAACAGGCTGTGAACTTTAACAACTAACTTGACTACGCATTATAGCTTGCATTCTTCTTTGCAGTGTTCACCATTATGCTAAAGTCATACGACTCGTCTCAGTAGATAAAATGGTAGATTATATGAGCAAATAAGATAGTAAGTCTTCAAGGTTGATTGGTGAATTCTGATACTCAACAACTATGCTTTAATCCTAGTCCGAGACTAACTTTAGTAGCCTATAAAGAGAAACATTGTTTTTATCAATTAAAATTGACAACAAGCTTGACATCCCAAAACTTGTGAGTTTGATCGAGCAATGTTCTAACATGCTTAGGATATGAAAGTTTTTCTATCTTAACATTTATTTGAAATTGACCATTTAAATGCACACGGTATTACATTTTATTACTGGTGGTTTTGCAAGAAATTTATAATTTTGAGTTGTGAAATAAAAAACAACAATTTGGGGCACATTACTAACATAGGGTGTATATCGTGTAGACATCTGGTAGAGATTTTATATAACCAAAATTAATGATTAAATGAAACCTAGTTATATCCGCAAGCGCAAAGGTCAATTGTAATATAAATAGCAAATGTGGTTCGTTCCCACAAGAAGTGTGAAAATACTACTATAAACTAATACCAAAAACTAACTAATCAAATTCAAAATTTTAGAAGTTTATGTAACAATGAAAGAAAAATAATAAAGACGCAACCAAGGATGTGAAAGTGTTAAGGTTCCGGGAATCCATTATACGTAAGTTATTTGTATTCAATCACAAAGATCTTTAATTTACTCATGTAAAATAGCAAACCTAGCTACTAGTACATGGAAGATATTTCGTTAAGAATCGTCAATTAGAATTATCATTATCAAATGATAGTTTGTTCTCACCTAAATGTAGAATTTCAAAGCACTAAGTATACATGGCATAAATAGTCAAGAGATATTCATAAATCGATTATTGCTAACGTTCAACGAATCCTTATACTAATCTAACTATGGACTATACGTGGCATAGAACATGAAAAATATAGCTAGAAGGTAAAACATTGATTAGAGGGACAAAACATTAACATTAAGTTCAATAGGTAGAAAACCCTTGTTTATGAACACAAATAAATCAACCTACAAGTTCATCCTTTCACCCCTAACATTGATCTAGCTAGCCATGACTTTCTCAAAAGCCATAAAAATATGCAAATAAAACAAGCAAATCAACACAATAAATCAAATTTCAAAACCCTTATTCTCTGTTTACGGCTCAATCGTTGTCCCCCCCCCCCACCCCCTTGATCTTACAACCACGACCTTTTTTATAGTTGGACAACCACCATCTTCACACCTTCCCTTTTTTTTTTGGCAAACAAGAGAACTACATATTATTAATAACAAAGTTTGTGATATCGGTTACATGCCCAAATTGGATATCATCTTGAGAATCATACCTAATGTTTACAGTGGTGGTATTCAGATTATTCAAATTACCGGACACTAGGCTCGTGTTACCTTCTTCATAGATTGAATTTCTGAAAAATCCCCTTTTCGCGCCATCCTTTGTGACATTTCTGGCCTGACTGCTACTTGCTCCCCAAACTGTCGAAACCATACCTCTAGTGCAGTCCTCATTGTTATCCATATCCCCGACATCACCTACTCCATTTATATTATCATAATGGACTTCACCTTGCGTTAAGAAACCATAAGTATAACTTGAACAAGTCTTTGGATTCTGCTCCAGTCTTTCCAAGACTTCAAACCAGTTCTTCATGTTTCCCACTTCCATCTCTGACCACATCCAATCACACCCAAAAAGAACCCTTAGCCTATACATATTACTTAGCATCAGATTGTCTTTCACTTTATTACAGAACATAACTTTAAAAGAGGTAAAAGTTTTATAAAGATTATGGAACTCATCATCCCACATATAATCTTCAAGCTTCATGTTTTCTTCTTCCACATTTGAGTCTCCAGAGGACTCTGTAGCCTGCCAAGAAACTGCGACCCTATTACAATATAATCTAGTATGCCACCCCATCACAGTTATCATGGTCTTCCTTTTGTCTTCAATCACTCCTTGTGATGCAAGTCCACACCTGACACCTTTGAATCTGCCTGCCACATCAGTCACATACAAGATAATATAAGATTCAGAGGTTTGAATGTTACTAGCCACAGTACAATAAGCCTTATTACTGTCATCTTCTTTAGCTTTTTTTGGTTCCAGCCTTCTCCTTTCCTTTGGACCTGTTAACTGTCATAATATGGCTAGCAATCTGGCTCGCCGTAGACTTGTAGCAAGGATTAATATTCTCGAAAACTTTTTGGCACCTAGCTTTCCAAACAAACCAAATTGTAATGGCAAAAATGTTTTCCCAGTTAACATCATCATGACAGAATATTTTTTTGTTTTGAAACCAATTTTTGAACCAACTGTGAAAGGTAAGACATTTGGTTTTAATTCTATCTATATTGTATGGCAGGCACTTCCAAACACTCCTAAAAAATTCACAAGTCATGAAAAGATGGTCAATGTTTTCTATTCCAGAGTTGCACATAGTGCAACGGTTCTCAATATTGTTTAGAATCTTGTGGATTCTATCTCCCACCGGGAGAATGTCATGAAGCACTACGCCAGACTTAACCATTTTTGACGGACCAGATCTGTCGGTAATAGAGATTATTGACAGACCCTACCCGTCGGACGGCCTGTCGTTATTTAAGGTGTCAAAAATCTTAAATAATGGTAAAGTACTGTCAATAACGATCAACAACAAATGACGAACTTTCACTGTCAAAAATTATTGACGGGCTTTACTTGTCAATTAGTTCAAATATTGAATTGCCAGTATTCATATTCAATCGTATACAAAGTTTTTTCTCATTACTTTAATTGTAAATAAAAGTCATCTAAAGAACTAAGAACATGTTAAATTTAAAACAAATCGTCATATATTATAAAAACCCAATCTCACAAGTATTCTTTGTTCAAGTAACATAAAAGAAAGGAGACAACATCCAAGAAATAAAAAACAAAACAAAAGATAACAGATATCTCAAGTAGCTGCGATGCTGGTATCCTTCCGTCAGTCCTTCTCTTTCTTGGACTGGGTGAGTTGAGCCTCAGCACTGCAATTCTCTGCGATAGAGGAGAATGCAATGCAACTAGTTAGTAACTCAAACTCAAGACTCTTTGCAAAATGGCAAAATGCGAATGGCAAGAGCGAAAATTACTTCCACTGAATACTAGTAAATGAAAAGGTTCCACACAAGGATTTTTTCCCCCTTATTTGGAATCCATAGACATGTAAGGATGTATAAGCATATACACGTAAAGTCACAAGAAATGTGGGGCGAGCATAGATCTATCAATGTAAAAAATTAGCTATGCAACATTCTATTACATACAGGCCAGCGTTCTATTACATACAAATGTTAATCCCTGGATAAGTCATTGTGAAAACCGACCGATGGGTCAACGACTCAACAGTGAAATCATTGACACCAATTTCAGTGCTCAACACAAACTACAAGATCAAGCCATCAACATTTCAGATTAACTTAAATCACTCTAGTTCTCAATTAGGTATCTATAAGTTACTCTCATGTGATACAAAAGATTTCATTTAGAAGAATCAGTATAAAGGAGATGTAACGTTAAGATCAAGAAATTTTCCAGCCATGACTCAATTAGAAAAAAGAATAGAGGGGTTAAGATGTACCACTTTTATTGTTCTTTGCACGGTACTTCCAACACAAAAAGAACCAATTACCTCCAGTCACCATCAACCTGGCTCACATTTGATGTATCTTGAAGTGCAGGAAGGGGCACCGAGATCACAAGATTGTGCAAATCAAACATAGTTGATGCCTCATATTCAACGCTAACATAACTGTCACCTCAAGATATAGACGCTAGCAGTTGACTGCAAACACAACATAGTTTAATAACATGTACCAGAAGAAAAAATGACTTAATTACTAATGGTTTCCAGAATCAAAACTCACTGGTCAGGGGCACTAAAGACTCGTCAGTACTCAACATTCTCCACCTCAAGAGACTAACACCCGCATCACTAGGTGGACATTTTGGAAAAGGTCTATTTGGATCTTTCAGGCCTAGTATGTTTTCATTTGAAAATAACTCTTTGTTGATGTTTGGATGTGTTTTGAAATGGATGGCAGAGTTGGTTCCAGACTCCATATGAAATTAGATTACATGAGATACAATATATATTGAAGAGATAAATTAGTGAATCCATTACAGAAAAAATAAAGAGATTCCTGAAGTTATAATCATGCACGAGAAAGACAGAGACAGTACCTGAGTTTGAATTAGTCCATCCTCCTAATTAAGTACTTGAACCGTAACTGTACCTTGAAAATCAAACAAGCGTAACTGGCAAATTCCTTCTACATCTACAGCGGGGCAATATTCGGGAACCTGAATAGAATTAAGGAAATAATTTGTGGAATCTTCAATGATATTAAGAATCAAGACGACAAAAACCACATTAGAAAATAATTACATGTTACAACTTCCAAATGGACAGCACAACGAAGAGAGCAAAGACATTTCTCAAAATCATTTCCTACAGTTAATGTGTCTTTCTCATGCAAACAAGTCTCCCTAACAGACAATTTGTTTATCAAATCAAGATATACTATTAGAATGAACCTACTCTGAACCTATGTAAAAAAGAAATAGCAACTTTCGATGCCCATTCGGATTGATTTTTGCACATTACTAACAAATAGGCTAAGTGCATCTGTAACAAGTAAACAATTTGATCGATTGATTCTTTCAGGATTCGTGAGTAATGTTCGCTCTAGTTGACATGATTTAAAACTACTGGTATGTCAAGGCAAATAAAACTACTGGTATGTCAAGGCAAAAGAAGCCGAATCAACTACAAGCATTCTTACATGCTGAAAACTGCGCAAACTCATACCATATAAATAATCAAAAACCAAAACTGCAAACAAGGCACATAACATTTTCATTTCTCATTGTCTGTCTTCCCTAGCAATAGCATTGTCATCAAGAATACCAAGAACACAAAGTTTACCTAAAAACAACGCCAACCGCCAATCGACATTTTCAATCTCAACAAATGTATGTTGTTTTTCTATACCAACCAACTTGGGAAATGCAGCAAGTAAGCCTTCAATTCTTATACGAGTCATATCCACAAACTGCTTTGAGACAAGGACTGGAAAAAAAACACACCATTAATTTTAACAAGTGTAACTCAAATGGTGTCAGCTCATTATAGAATTCTAATTAACAGTTAGCTAAATAAAAGCAATCTCACCTTTACCAGTTTACTAACAATGGAAGCAAAGCAAGAACCACCTAATCACACAATAAAAAAAACCCGTAAATTTCAAAGACAAAAAGATTAACCATCTCTACCAGTTTCACAAATAAAAACTTCGAAATCAAATATCCGGTATGAATTTTCTTAGTTTCTTAACATTCACAAAATATTTTTAAGCTTTAATTTAGAATCAACGTCAATCATATCATGCATACAAATGATTTCATATTTCATTTGAATCCATTCATGGATGAATAGAGTTAGAAACACCACAAACTCCCAACCAACCTAATTTCCGTTCACCATTCGTCTAAAAATGGCTTCCTTGTTTAACACACCTAGGCAATAAAGTACACCTTACAAGGGATACCAGTCAAGTGATCACCATTACAAAATTGGAAAACTGCATCGACCTTGATTAACAACTTAAGGAAAAAGAGAACCAGATTTTCTAAAGTTAAAAACCTTTTTTTTTTCTGCAAGCAATCTTTTGACTGGAGCAAGTACAATCATTCAAGAAAAAATATAAGTTCGATTTAGGTCATAAATCGAATCAAACTAAAATTTTCAGAGATAAGTTTTAAAAACAAATTGATGATATTTTTTTATTCAAAACGAGAATAACAATCAAATTGCTACAGATTTGAGCTCCGATTAAGAGTCAGTAAAGAGATTCTCAATGAAATCAATTGTTTTATGTTTTTATGAATCAATTGATTGATATAAACTTAAATTCCAGAATCGATAACTTAAACAAACAAAGACAAATTAAAATAAAAGGAGAGAATAAACTTATCTTCCAATAGCGTTCAATGATTTAATCTTGAGATCAACAAATGATTCTCATCAGGTTTCTCCTATGACTTCAAGTGAATCTTCCAATTGACGTTTGAATGTTGAATCAAGTGCTAATACTCCGATTTAGTTTTGAAAACCTAGATTCATCTTTCATATCTTCATATTGATCTTTTTAAGTGATGGATCTTCAGATCGACTGGTTGGTGGAGAAGAGAAGAGATATTGCTCCTTCTGGGTGAAACGAAAATGAATTTGGGGATAATGAAACGCTTATTGACCCCGTCGATAATAGATGCCCAACCGGGGCCCATGTACATGTTCGAATATGATTAGGGGTGTTCATGGTCGGTTTTGGTTCGGTTTCAAGCCAAGCCAAAACCGAAACCAATATTATCGGTTTCTAAAAATTGAAACCAAACCAATCCATTAACCATTGGTTAGGTTTCCAAATGGTTCCAGCCGGTTTCGGTTTTTCCCAGTGGTTTTTGGTTAACCAATAATTATGTCAAACCAAAAAAAAAAAATTACACTAATTTACCGAAAAAAATAGTATTGGTTTACAAAAATTTACAGACAAAAAATAAATAAAAAGAATATCAAGAGTAGTTAAAGCTTACTCTAAATCTAGAGATCAAAAGAAGATTTAACTAATGACAGTGACATCTCTAATGAAAATTTAATCAATGATTTTTTTTTTTATCAATATTCGGTTAACCATTGGTTATTGGTTCGATTTCTCTATCATACCAAAACCAAACCATTAATCTCGGTTTTCATCTTTTCTAAACCAAAACCAACCATTAGTTAATGGTTCGGTTCGGTTTCCCCCTAATCGGTTTGGTTTGGTTCGGTTTCTCGGTTAACCAGTAACCATGAACACCCCTAAATATGATAGCAAACGCCTATCAAAAATGAAATGACATGGTTTTGCTGTCAAATTCCTATAAGCCCCCTGTCAAAAATTGTCCATTCTGGCGTAGTGAAGACACTTCCAAATGAAGACTTTAATTCTGGGCATTACATTCATTTTCCACAGCCTAGTCCAAGAAACTGTACTAGTCACAGAAATGATATGACAATTAGCATTATTATTTTCAGACCATTTTTTGTAAAGCGACCCAACTGTGAAGTCTAAGTATGGCGTATAACTACACCTTAGCCTGTCTTTAGAGGAAATGTCGAACTTGATTATGATAATTTTTTTGAGTATAGCATCATAGAAACACAATTTTAATTTGTTAAAGTCCCAGTCAGTAGCCTGATCATTGAAGAGATCGCTGACCTTACTAAAACTTAGTCTCACCTCATCATTAATGGGGACAACTAGATCATCTTCACCTGGAATCCACTTGTGTTTCCAGATATCGATAACTTGTCCATTCTTGACTTCCCAAAATCTACCATTCCTCAGATTCTTAAAACTTTTGGAAATGCCTTTCCAAAGCCAAGAATCAGTAGGTTTAGCTTTGAAGTTATTTTCTAATTGTCGCCATTAGGAAAGTACTTTAACTTAAGAATAGTAGCCCATAAATAATTGGGATAGGCAATCAACCTCCAACCTATCTTAGTTTTCATTGCTTCATTCATTATTTTTATGTTACGGAAACCTAACCAACCCTGTTTTTTGCTTTTATTAACACCAGATCAGGCTTTGATGTAAAGCCCTTTCGACTTACCATCTTTTTTACCCCAAAAGAAATCATGTTGAAGAGACGTAATTTTATTTAGAGTATATTGCGGAATTCTAAAATAATTCATTTGATACACATGGATTGATTCAACGGTGGACTTAATAAGAACACCCCTGCCAGCCGGGGAAACGTTTCTATTTTTCCACCCTTTTAACCTACCCGTCATTTTACCTATTAAAGGTTCAAAACATGCTATTTTGGAAGTATTGGTGAATAAAGGATCCCCAAGGTATTTATCATCTAACTTGATTTTCCTGACTTTTAGTATTTTGATTATGATTCTCTGAAATTTGTTAGGGAATTTCCTACTGAAAAATATTCCGGACTTTTGAAAGTTTATGAGTTGGCCCGAACCCTCACCAAAGGAAGTAAAAATTTTCAGAATATTTTTGCTTTCAATGAGATTATCATTAGCAAAAATCAAACAATAATCTGCAAAAAGAAGATGATTGATTGGAGGACTATCTTTGGTAACCTTAATACCATGGATTAACCCTTTTTTTTAGCATCCATAAAAAAACAGGACAATGATTCCATACACAGTATGAAAAGGTAAGGAGATAACGGATCTCCTTTCCTTATTCCCCTGGTTGGGGAGAAAGTTTGCCCCGGAGAACCGTTTAACAACACAGAAGTAGAAGTGGTGCTTATGCACTGGTGTATAAGGTTACACCAGTCAAGACAGAAGCCCATTTTCCTAAGGACAGCTAAGAGGAAGTTCCATTCGACTCTATCGAAAGCCTTAGACATGTCGATCTTTAAACCTAAGTAACCGTTTTTTCCTTTTTTTTTTTTCATAGTATGAATTAGTTCATGGGCGACTATTATGTTATCACTTATCTGCCTATTTGGAACATAGGCCGATTGAAAGGGAGAAATCAGTTTATCCAAAAGAGGTTTTATCCTATTAGCCAACAACTTAGAAATGACTTTATAAGTTGTGTTGCATAAACTTATGGGCCTGAAGTGACTAGATTCATCCGGGTTTTTGGTTTTCGGGATTAGAGAAATAAAGGTATTATTCATCTATTTGAGGATAAACCTAGAGAGAAATTTTTTTTGAAACATGGCCACAATATCCATGGAAACCAGATCCCAATTTTTCTGAAAAAAACACAGCTGGGAAGCCGTCCGGCCCCGGAGAAGAAGAGGGAGCCATTTTAAAAACTATATCTTTTATTTCCTCATACTGAGGAATAAGCATAAGAGCCAGATTATCCTCGTTAGTAACCATACAAGGAATATTCGACAAAAGGTCACTACTAATTTCAGGATTCGTAGTAGTCGCCATTTTAGAGAAGTGTTGAAACAATACTTCCTTAATCTGGCTTCTGCTTTCCATCCAAATACCATTATCATGTTTGATAACACTAATTCTACTTCTCAGAGCCCTAGTTCTCACAAGACTATGAAAGTACCCAGTGTTTTTATCTCCTAAATTTAAGATTTTATCACCACTTTTGATTTTCAAAAAGGATTCATTTATATTGTACCATTTCTCAACTTCTAGGTTTAACTGTTTTAAGGTTTCAGATTTAGTTTTGGCCTGACTATTGTTGGTAAATTTTTCAAGATTACTTATCGCTTGATCAAGCTTTAAGTGAACGTTACCAAACTGATTTTTATTCCAAAGAATGAGATTTTTTTTGCAAACAGACAATTTTTTAACCACTTGAAAGGGAGGAGAGCCATCATGATGAATTAACCAGGAACCATTTACTACATCTATACAAGATTTTTCATCTAGCCAAGTACCAAAACATTTAAAGGGTTTAGCACCATCTTTCCTATCATTTTTAGTACTTAAGATTATCGGACCGTGATCTGAAGCTATCGGACTCAGATGAGAAACCTTTGCATCCGGAAACAGAGAAATCCATTCATTATTAGTTAAGCTTCTATCTAACCTCTTTTAAATTAGCTCTTCATCATTCCTATGATTAGACCATGTGAACGGGTAACCCCAAAATTCCAAATCTATAAGACCAGCCTCGTTCACAGCATTCACAGAATTAGAGATTTCCGATTTATTAATCCTACCAACACCCCCCGTTTCCTCCTCATGAAGGGTAAGATTTAAATCCCCTATTACCATCCACGGCTTTTTAGTGTTAGCGGACATGTGAGACAAAATATTCCAAGTTATGTTCTTGTTATTAGGACTTCCATATAAGCAACTAATTATCCAATCTTTACCAGTGATCTGATCTGTTATGCAAGCATTAATGAAGTACTCCAAATTATGCATGACTTTTAATTTAACCGAATCAACCCAAGCCAAAGATAAGCCCCCTGATTTTCCTATCGGATCAACTAATTTCAAATTATTATAATTGACAGATCTGAACAGACTTCTAACATTTGCTCCAGTATTTTTAGTTTCACTAAGGAAGATGATATCAGGTTGTATCGATTCCACTAAGTTTTTGAAGTGTTCTCTAGGATACTTTTTACCACAGCCCTGACAATTCCAAGATAGAATTTTCATACTTCCAAACTGAATGCATTCTTTATACCAGACATAGTTGTGTAAATTCAGGACTTCAATATCAATAGTATGGATGTAATTCAACTTAACATAATCAGCATGCATTAACAATTTTGTGTCAGACCTAGTATAGAACCACCCTAAATCATCTGAGTCATCAAAAACATTCGTCACATTCCAGACACTAAAACCATCAACTTTCATTCGCTTGCAATCCTCATACCAAACATAGTCATGCATAAACAGACTCCATCTCATTCTATCATAAGATAACCCATGTTTTTCAATGCAGCTAATCAACCAAACATAATCATTTATTCTAACATCATACTTTCCACTTAACACACAAAAATTAGAATTGGAAAATAGGTGAATAGTAGTGTGTACCTGACTGTTGATCGGAACAGCTATCACCATCTCATTAGAAGGATTCGCAGAAACAGCTGGAAGATGGCTTGCAGGAATGTCAATGATGGAATCATTGAACATATCAAAAGGGTCGTCGACCTTCTCAGCAGGATTACTAACCATCTGAGGGTTAGCAAGAATAATGTTGTCATCTCCATGAGAGAGCACAGAGGGGACCAGAAAAAGCGAATTAAGGAGAGCAGAAGAGATATTAGAGATCCTATTCTCGGTAAACAAAAAAGGAGATTGATCTATTGTTCTAACCACATTCTCATTAAGCATCTCACCATATGTAGCCACAACTCCATCTATAAAAGAAACAGTAGGTACATTATGTAACCCTTTAGATTTCTTGAAATTCTCATCCTCAGCCCCACTAACTTTCCTATTATACTTTCTCTTCTTTCTTTCCGGTTCCTTCAATTTGAATGTGAAATCCCACAGAGTACCAGCTTTTCATTGATGATCAGAGGCTTCTTCTATTCTTCTCACCGCTTCATCAATTTCCACAACATGACCATCCTTTATGACAAGCTGCCCACCAGTCAGCACTTCCATCTGAGAAGCTCCACCAAAAAGATTGGCCTTATCTTCACCAAAACCCGAAGAAACTTTCGCTTTACCTTTTACTCTATTCCTTTCCTCCACCATATGCCTATCTGCAAAAGATCTTTCGGCATCAGCTAAAATTTGAGCAGCCACCAGATCAAGCTCAGTACTTTCACCCACAATTTGGACTTGAGGAGACGGATCAACCTCCCTAGAACATTCTCCTGATACTCCAACGGAATCTCGTGCTGCTTCCAATTCCAATTCAGTTATAGTAGCTTTGCTAACTCCATGTTGGCTCATATCTTCATGACCACTGTGACCAGAAAGAACGGCCCCAATTTCACTAAAGATTTCATTCCCAGCATTATTAACTTGATTATCGACTATAATCACATCACCCTCCACACAAGGCTCCATTCGATGATCCAAAACCCTACATATTCACAGATCCTCCATGGCATTACATTGTAGTTAACTGAAATCCAAGCCTCATCTTCTTGAGCCTTAACAAGCACCCTTCTAGGGAGAGACCCCGTAACATTAATCTTAATTAGCATCTTCACTGTTTTGTGATATGGAGATAGACCCATAGGTTCAGCAAACCCACACAATTCACCAATAGAAGCTGCTATTGCTCTATAAGCTGCTGGTGTCAGAAACTGGTTTGGAATTCTACACAGAAAAACTATGAACAGCTCATAATCTAGATTTATAGCAGCTCCAAACTGAAAACCTATACCAGGAATATCTATAAGAACCACCAAGTAACCATCCAGGATCCATGGACCATCATCTTTAATTCTCATAATATCTATTTCTGATCCAAATCTGTAAAGATGAACATTAAGCCTAGCCCCAAATTTCTTGATTATCACCTCTCTGAACATTGGCCAGAAATCTCTTACCAATTTCCTTACTCTACCAGTAGATATAGTTACAGGACAACATATCCTACCCAACATACATAACGAAAAATCTTCTTTTTCTTTCTCTAACACCATATGTTTGTCTAGGTACACAATTGGTTCTATTGCACTTTCTAGGTTTAAGGTGTTCTTCATATTAACAGCTAATTTGTTTACAATATCAGATGAAACTAGATTTTTTGATAATAGAGGTTGAGGGAGAAGCCATGAGCAGAAAGTTTCCTCTGGTAACAAGCTTACCTTTATACCTATATTTATACTTGAAAAACTTGATTCCCCAAACAATTAAAAAACCAATAAAATGAAGAAACACCCATTGAGAGAGAGTCAGGATTAGGTGAAAAATATAGAAGGATCGCAGATTAGGAGAGGTAAGGGGAGGCATGGAGGAGAACAAGGGAAGGAAGAAAAAGTGGATAACCAGAGGAGAAGAGAAGAAAGAAAAGATGCTGGAAAAAATACAAATCTAGTTTGAACACAACTAAGAGAACAGAGAGAAAGACACAGAGGCAAAGGAAGAACAGAAAAAGAACAACTAGAAGAAAGGAAAACCAAAAGAGAGATCAAAGAAGACAACCCAAATGATAAATCAATGAAGACTCAAATCAAAACCTGTAGAACACCCAACCAACAACTCTACCAACCCCGTTAGGCGAAATAAAATTAGAGAAATCGAATTTTAGTTCACTTACCTGAACGAGATGATGACTTCTGCTCTTCAACAACCACGAAGGGAACACTCAAACACCCTGGACCTTCTAAAATTTCTCGGATAATAGCTTGAATCACTCGGGAAGAACCCGAAATCGATTTTGACTAAGGTCAAAGACCTAGAAACTCTCTTTCCAAAATTACTATTTCAGACACTCTCTTTCCAAAATTACTATTTCAGACACTCTCTTCACGCCTTCCCACATGCACGTATTAATGCCTTTTTTCCATTTTACGTAAGATACGAGGAAAGTGTATATTCTCATTTTACATGGAGAGATATTTTGACCATCAGTTGCCAGCTCTCCTTCTTTAAACCGCATGTTGCCTTTAATGACCCTTTCTTTCAATATATAGATTCGTCCTTCCCATTATCAATTTATCACCAATCAATTCATTTGTTGCCTTGTCCAGTGTCTCCATTTACTTACCATGTTTAATCATATGATATAAGCCCACCAAATCACGTATATGTTTTGCTCATTTAAATTATTATATCCCAAATTAATCTCCCCTTCACACACAAGGTAAGTAAAGTGTGGACTTTACATGCTTATAAGATATTATCTTCACTGCACCCCGACCGTGATTCCATCACATGAATCAACCAACGGAGCCTTAATCTCACCATGATTTGCATTCCGAATGAGCAGTAACATGTTGAAATGAAACATACCACAAATTGTCACATAACCCTTTGATCTCGTTTCACTGACGTTGGATAGCTCTAGTGGTGCGAATTCAAACAACCCCACTACCAGTACTTCTTCATAATTTCACCTAGCCAACTGACTCCTTTAATTTCACATACACCCACTATATACCTTAGCCACTAGTGAAACAATTCTTTGATCCATTTTTTTTATCTCTAGCCATGATACTAATAAGTGGTGTAGTGGTGCTCAGCCCCCCTTTCCTTTCGTTTGTCTCTGTTCCTTCTATCTCATTGTTGCGAGAAAACATGACCTAGCAAATATTTTCCAGAAAAGTAGTGGATCGAATGGCGTCTCAGAAAATATTTTTTCGATAGAAATCGTTCTTAGATTTTACACACAAATTAATCTTGAATTTCGATTATCTTCGGAGACACTAATTTTTGTTTTTGTTTTATCTTTATCAGTTTAAAACTTTAATTTCTTTCCTCTTGATTTTTGGTTTTTGATGGCTAACTAATCTCCTCCTTTCTTCACTGTGTGTTAACAGATTGTGTAAGTTTCAAGGTGAAAATGGCGTTTGCCCATAAGACGTTTGTTCCTGTGTTTTTGATAGTTTCAGCGTTTGCTGTGGTTGATTATATGCTTGTTGAAGCTAAAGAAGTATCCATTATTTCCATTACCAACAGTGCAGTTCAAGCCGATTCCCGATTCAGCATTGTTTCTGCTACTGGTTTTTTTCAAATTCAAAAAGATAGATTACGTGGCGTTCAATTCTCTCACCACCGTAAATGCCGCTTCAAATTCAAAAATCAGTTCCCCCTTATCGCCTGTCAATCAACCTCAGTCAACTTTCCATTTTTCATTCTGATTTCCATTCATTGAGTATATCTTATATGCCGTGTATTCAGCAGCAAAATTATGGTATAGATGTTAATTCTCATAACCCTAGTTCATTAACCCTAAAGTTTTATAAACAACATCATCGTACTGGAGACAACTATAATTCAATCAATTTCCGAAAAATGACAGAAATTCCTAAGGAAACAGTCACAGATCTTGCTGAGAAATTTCAGAGCGCAGCACTTGAACTTGGAAATGCTTCGGAAGCCATTGTTTATCACTATGAATCTGAAGGAGAAGACACAGAAGAAAATCAATGGGATAACTGTCTTATTGGTAAAATCATAATTGAAGGTAAGATGAGTGATAAGACAGTGGAAAGACAAATACAATTCACTTTGAACTTTCTTCAAACTGACGAAGTTAAGGTTATAGAACTTGATCCAAATACAATGGTTTTCAAGTTTAAGAATCAAACAAATCTTAACAAGGTTTTCATAACAAGGCCATGGAGCATTGATGGGTACTTAAATGTTCTTCATCACTACTGGGAAAGCTGTATTTATCAAAATTCAGTTCACTATGATAAAGCATGTTCTAAATTCAGTTCCTTCATATCAAATGGGTACTTTCAAGCTTCCCAATAATATCATCACCAAGTTAACCTCCTGATGAGTGCCAAATAGTGCATATTTATACACCTTTTTATTGGCTTTTTACTCATCTTTTGCGCTTAGAAATCAGATATTATCCCAGATTCTGTGTTTTCTTTGTTTTCAAGAATAAATATTTGTATTAATTAATTTTGTGTTTTTAGGTAATAAATAAAGCTCGGATAAATTGAGGAGCCAAAAGAGCAAAGAATTGGAGTCGAGCATCTATGGAGCGAGATAGCCAAAGCCCGCGCGCGAATCAGTTGCAACCCAACAAGGAAGACATGGGCTAGAGCTACTCATGACCCGGATCCGAACCCGCTCATCCCGAGCCGTTAAGATCTTCACTCGCCACATCCTACGCTCGCTGAGGCCTTCTCATCATCCGTCGTGTACCCGCTCCACAGCAAAACGCATTATACCTATACCCTAGTCGACCAACTCATTTCTTCTCTTCTTCTTCTCTTTCTTCTTCCCTAGCTCTGCAAAACCCATCATTCTCTGCCCCGACCATACCAGAGCCGCACCACCTTCATCACCTTCCTCCATCACCAACAACTCTATCAGAGCAGCCGCACCACTCCCTACCTGCTCTCTATCTCTCCCATAGCCTCTTATCTAGAAGCTAAGTGAGAGATAGAAAGAACTAGGGTTAGGTCACACCAAATCAACCCATACATGGAGCTCTGAGGCGATTGACAGAAGAGGGAAGCGATTCAGAGACGTGGGTGAGAGTCAGTTTGATTTAATTTCTATTTTAAAGTAAAATTAGGGTTTGGTATTTGGAGAATTTTTGCATGTATAAATAGAGCTGTGAGGGTGTGTAGAAAACCATGCCTGGGCTAGCCAGTGCGTCAATTTAGGTTTAATTGTTGTTCTTTGTTGTTTTAGTTTAATTTGCTAGGGTTTCAATGAAACCCTAACTCAATGTTGTGTTTAAACTCTGTTGGGTTGTCTTGAGTGCTTAATCATAAAGAGAATCTTCAATTTTAGCTTTCCATTGCTTTACTCTCACAGTGAATATCATGTATGCATTGTAATTAGGCTTAAACTGCATTGGCTAGGCTTCAGCTCAAACCTTAGAGACAAATGCTAATTCCTTTGACTAGTTGTACTTAATTAGACAACTAGTGCTCTGGGTTAGTACCCTCAGCTGTTATTTGAAGCTTTACATGGAGAAACCCCTTAGATAGGTGGTGGAATTGACACCCTGCCCTTATCAGTCACAGGACAAGAAAGCTCAACTGAGTTGAACTCACAATAGGAGTTAGTGGTGGATTTGAAGACCTTAGTAACCCCTCTGTCACTATCTTTTCCTTAGTTTAGAGTCACTTCATTTCATCTTAGCCGTATCGGCAACCAAATCTATAACTGTGTTACATTCACTAGAATTCGAGAGAGCAGACGTTAGATCAACCCAGCACCACCAGTCCTTGTGGGATCGACCCGTACTTGCCGCGTCTCCGATAGACGCCGTGCACTTGCGGTATAACATGTAGGCTAAATTATAAACACCTTTCCAGGCCTACCACCTCCCTGGAAAGAAAGTTTTTGTGGGGGCATCATTCAAATAGAGGTTTCAATCCAGTGGCTTGGACTGGTGTATGCAAGCCAAAGGAATTTGGTGGCCTGGCTATAAGAGATTTGGAGAAATTAAATCTTGCTCTCTTGACCAAGTTAGCATGGAAAATATGTACTGATTCTAGTAATCTTATGGTTCAAATTCTCAGCAGCAAGTAGTTCAAGAATGGTGATATACTGCATTCAAAAATATAAGCCAAGAATTGCTCTTACACTTGGAATGGTATAACTAAGGGTCTTCTTATTGTTCAACAGAATTATTTCATGGAGATCAATAATGGAAAGAAGACAAAAATCTGGATAGATAAATGGATTACTGGAATGTTACACCCCCTACCCCAATTAATGAGTTATACAGGTTCTATAAAGATGTCTCTGTACTGATCATCCCTGGCAGTGAATCTTGGAATGTCTCTCTTCTAAACACCCTTTTTGATGCTCAAACTGCCATCAGGATTCAAAATATGTTTATAGACCTGTTCTAAGGAAGATGTTATGGTTTGGATGCCGGCCAAAGATGGAAAATTCTCTGTGAAGAGCACATACAAGATGCTAACTGAAACTAGCAGTCAAGTAACAGTAAATGGAAGGCACATTGCGAATTCTATCTGGAAGGCTCTATGGAAGACCCCAGTTGCCCATAGAATTAAATTGTTCATCTGGAAGTGTGTCAGAGGCATAAATTCGACTAGAGTAAGACTTGCTACATATGATAACAATATAGAGACTCACTGTGGAAGTTGTGGTATTGGAAATGAGACTATGGAACATTTACTCTTCGAATGCAGACATGCTAGGGCTGTCTGGCGGGGAGTTAATATTAACATAGATGTTGTTCATAATAATTGTGATGATGTTACAGAATGGATTAGCTCTTGGTTTTCTCCAAGTACAAGCAACCCAGATGAAAAATGGCTTCATACTCTTATGATTGGCTCTTGGATTTTATGGAAAGACAGATGTGATTCTGTCTTTAAGGGAGTTTCTCTTAACCCTTTTAATTCAGTTCATAGAATTAATTTTCATCTTAGTTCTCATTTGCACAATGCTTCTCATATTGCAGACATGAATGTTTGTGTATCTAATTGGTTACCTCCAGCACCAGGCTTTTTTAAGATAAATGTATATGCTTCCTTCGATCACATTTTTAAAAATCTGGGTACTGGACTAATAATACGTGATTCCACAGGTGACTGCGGAGGGATCAAAGGAAGCTATGCTAATGGAATCTTAAGCCCTGAGGAGGGTGAGTGTATGGCTGTCAAAGAGGCGTTGGTTTGGGCAAAGGAGAAACAGTTATCAAGAATTCATATTGAAGCTGACGCAAAGCTGGTTATTCAATCTATCAACAGTAGTTGTCTTTTAATAAATTGGGAAAACAGGAATTTACTCAAAGAGATCAAACACCTATCTCAAAATTTTAGTTATTGTAATTTTTCTTTTGTTAAGCGCGATGACAATCAAGTCGCAGATGCAGTAGCAAAATCAGTTAGGAAATCTGGTCTAGGCATAGAAGTTATGAACAATTTCAATGCTGAAATATGTAGTCTTCTGGCAAAAGACAATAATTTTCCAACTCTCTAAGAAATAAAAATTTCTCTTGGTATCCAAAAAAAAAAGTGGTGTAGTGGTGCTAACATTGTGAAATCCATATGGTGGTGGTGAGAACAAATAAATTATTAACTTGATGTTCAACCATTAACTAGGCATCGTCTCTTTGTAATGTCGTGAGTGGTAAAATGCCACCATAATTTTCCATTTAGTCGTTTGTATTTCGGGTAACCGGAATTGCTTGTATTTTCTGTAAAAGGGCTTAAACCACATTATAGCAAAATAACGAGTCATAGCTAATATAAATATGGGTATAAAATGTCGCACATATGTGCTTATCAGATTCCCCCACACTTGTATTTTGCTAGTCCCGAACAAAACAAAAGAAAAAAAAATATATATCCGCTCCACAGCTGGATAATATCCGCTAAACAGCTGGATATGTAGAGATGTATGCTAAACAGCAAGACGGATCCAATAAACAGTGGATAGAGAGGTCTGCTAAACAGCTAGACGGATCCACTAAACAGTTGATATAGATGTCTGCTAAACAGCTAGACAGAAAGACCTGCTAAACAGCTGATCAAATAATGCAGATTTATTTATTTACTTATTAGTATTAGGTATTGCTATTCAAAAAGGTGTTGGAGCCCAGCTTGTTGCGAGGTTGCCAACCAAAAGTATGTAATAATACTAATAAAAAAATAATTATTTTACTTATTATTATTTTTTTAAACCCGCGAAACAGCTGGTCATATCATGCAATTTATTTTTTTAATCAAAATTTCTTACGAAAGTGTCACTCCCCCACACTTAAAAATTACATTGTCCTCAATGTAATTGAATCATTCAACGTAGAAATTAGGATGGGAAATTCTTAAGATGCAATATGCAAAACAGTAAACAAAAAATAAATAAAAAATAAAAATAAAAATAAGAGATAGAGAAAAGGGAACAAATCTGATGGGTTGATTCCCATGAAGCGAAAGGTATTTGTTTCCATGCTTTCAGTAGCACGTAATCTCAAACAATGTGAGGTTGGTACCCCAAAGTAAGCTGCCAAACATATATATAGAGTCTGAAAAGTTGGGGGTCAACCCAACTAATCCGGCCAGCTGAAAATATGAACCTGCAATAAGAATGATTAGTATCCAGAGAGCTAAAACTGAATTCAATCTTATTCAAAACATAATACGAACCCGCCCAACCGTATGTGGTAATGTGAGGTAAATCAGATTCGCAGAAAACTAGTAAAGATTGCTGAAACAATTGAGCAATTATTGTACTCTCTAAATCTGGTTCTATGTCCGAGGAAATAAACTTTCGCGACTAATATTGGTTCAAATTCATCGGTATCAATAGTTTCAACATTCACAAAAACTCTTAGAAAACCACTAGATGGATCCGTGGAACAAGGGCTCAATGGAGCAATAATATCATGACTCGTAAATCTATTATCATCTAAAACGGTTTCACTATTAATATTATCAATATGAGAGAAATCAGAGCTTGATATGTCGATGACTGGCTTAAGAGTCAAGGTCAGAGATTTCTCGACTAATTGAACTAGTCGAGACTCGGGCATAACAAGAGGTTCTATCTTGGGCTTCCATTTATTAGTGTCTAGCAGAGGTGTGGAGTCTAACAAGGCATTGACTTCACAAATAACACTATCATCATCAAAATCATAGCAAAAATGAGTTAATAAAACCTCTAATGGATCCTCCAAGTGGTTTTTGAAAAATCTTTGCGAATACATACTTTCTTTTTCGCCCGCAAGACTTCGGACTAAGGTACCTAAAAAAATCAAATAAAATGCGTAAAAAGAACCAAAAGAAATCTAAAAGAAAAACAAAATAAAATTATGTACAAAAATATATCAATCAGAGAGTATTTTGCAACCACTCCCCGGCAGCGACGCCAAAAATTTGGTAGGCTCAGAAACCTACAATAATAACACTGCAAGTACAGAGTGTCTAACAAGTAGACAATGGCAAGTACAGGTCGTTCCCACAAGGAGTGTGAAATACTACTACTAACTAATATCAATAATCAACTAACCAAATTCAATATTTTCAGAAATTTGTGGAATTAAAGCAAAATAATAAAACTTAACCAAAGATGTGAAGGTATTAAGGTTTCAGAATCATTGTAAGTAAATTATTGTATTCAATCACAAAGGGTATTGACACGAAAGATATTTGATTTAACGATTGTCGACAAGATTTATCAAAAAGATCGTTTGTTCTCACCTTAAAATAGAATTTCAAAGCATTAAGTATACATAGCATAAATAGTCAAGAGACATTCACAAATCAATTATTGCTAATGAAAAGACGAGGGTACCCAAATATACCTCAATCTAAAACTTTTCCACCTATAAGTCCTTTGTCCGAAAGTAATTGTCTATGAACTGAGTCGAGACAATGCAACAAATCGGTTCACACTTCGTGTGATCGTCTATGGATACGAGATCGAGACAATACAACAACGAAGTATGTTTACTTGATAAAAGGTTCGGACTTAACCAAACACAATAGGATTACTTATCAAGTAAATAGGAATTAACGTTTGTGTAATTTACTTTAAATTATAATAGCAACAATTATAATTGCGGAAAATAAAAGTAAATGACACAGCAAGATTTTGGTAACGAGGAAATCGTAAATGCAGAAAAATCCCGGGACCTTGTCCATAATTGAATACTCTCAGTATTAAGCCGCTATGCAAAATCAAACCAACTTCGTATAGTTGAGACCAACCAACTAAACCTATAGTTCACCTAGTTCCGTCTGTATTCCCACGCCTCCGACTTATGAATAAGTCGCGTACTTGGAACAATTCCTTTGGTTCATATTCCAAACAGTAAAGGAACAACAAATCTGTTTGGTATCAACTCTGTTAGAGCATAGCTCGGTTGAACCCACCAAGCGTTGGTATGCCAAGTTTGGTTATCATATTTTAGTGAATCAAAACTCATTTTAAGAGTCGCTTGATTATGTACTGGAGTCAACTTCGTATAGGTTAGCTTGAAGTATTAGGATATGAGAGATTACAAGTATTGCGAAGACTTGAAGAAGTGAAGAAGTAAGAAGCTACAACGACAACATCATCCTTCCACTTGAGGTTAGTGATATTTGACTTGAACTGTTTCATTCCCTAACGTATCTTGAAAGTCGTGCATATTGAAAACAAAATGCGAAAGCATGAACACTCTAGATAGACATAGTATTAAGGAATACAATATGAAGTTTATTGCTTAACCATTAAACTTTGTAGATAAGACATCGACATAATCGTTTGAATGCTATTGTGATTATGTATGGGTATGAGGTGAGGATTTCATCCTAGGAAACAATGTTCTACATGTGTTTTAAGGAAGTAAGTTCATAAACTTGTTTATGAATCGGAAAGGAAATCGCCAGGCGTTATTGGGCTTTTTATTCATTGCATATCTTGTGAACATCAAATATGTGTGATTTAGTATAACCGCTCACGACTTGTTTGTGTTCTTGGTAAAACTATTCACAAAGGCCTGACTTATGTATTGGTATGACTTTTATTAGTGAAACCGATCTTAAGTAATCACCTGAGATGGTATGATCGAGTTTGTGTTTTGTTGAACCGAATCTGGGTATAGGGGAACCGATCCTATGAAGAGGTGAAACACATCACAAAGGGGAATCGATCCTTGTATGAGGTGCAGCAAGGTTTATAGCAGAAAGGGGAGCTGATCCTATGAACATGTGCAACACGTTTTTAGGCAAAGGGGAACCGATCCTATGGACATGTGCAACACATATAAGTTAGATACCATATATATGTGGGGAACCGATCCTAGTACCTAGTCAATTGAATTTTGGAAAGCTAGTGTGACTATGCACAATACTCACATGGAGGTAGAACCGAAACTTGTTTTGGTAAAACCGTTAAACCCATAATTTGTGATTGAGTGTTTCTTAATCAATCGCATAGTTCTTGAAAGTCAGATGAATCAATTCTAAACTTGTTTGGAAGTGTGGCAAATCGGTTTCAATGGTGTAAGTATGAAAGAGGACTTACAAAGTAAGGATGTCGGCATACTTTGAACACGTGCAGTAATGTTTATATATTATTGTTCAAAGTTATTCCTTAATAGCTACAAGAAGAAAATCCCAGGATTGAAATAAATAAGTTAAGAATCTTTTATTTAAGGTTGTTAATTTTATTTTAGGAAAATGAGAATTAGTAATGTGCATTTACTAGTTGCGATTTTCCGAGAGAGATTTTCGATCATTATTTTGGATGAGCATTTCCGGGGAATTATGAAAACCGAATTTGGAATGTATTGAATATCTTTGAGAATATTTTCGGTTTTGAAATTCCTTGGTGTCCAGACTTACTTTTCTATAAATACTTGAAGTTTGCATTTCTAGCAAACTAATCCTTCGTGACAGCAAACTTCCTCGGTTGTGTTGTTACTGGTGTAGCCGCCTATTCGGAGAGGAGAGTAACCTAATTAGGCGAAATCTCTTACGGACGCCTTTCGCCTTTAAAGTCTTCTTTGGGATTGAGAAGCTCTCTGAGTACCGTTGGTGGGAAACTAGATAATTGCGGTTTATCTTTTGTTTTCGATTGATTTGATTGACTAACGGTGGTTGAACTTTGATTGCACCTAGTTTGTTTATTCTTGAGAATCTTCTCTTATGATATAAGATTCGCTCAAACTAGATCGAAGTTTCGACAGGGATCTTTAGACTGTTGTTAGTGCTAAAGACGATCTTGTGATAATCCATTGTTAACGGACTCCGTTAAATGCGTGATTGATCACAAGAGATTCAAGTTGTTGTGTGCAGGTGTTTATTGAAGATCTAAGAAGATTTGAAAACAAAGAAGATATTGAAGATTTCTGATTTGGGGTTCATAATCTTTGGTGTGCACAATACTTGTTTCGGTATAAGAGAATCCAACTATAATCAGTTTATCCTTGTGGTAGATTGGATTGATTAGCTGTGTAGATCGGCATAAATACAATTCTTTGTGATTAAAAGTATTGATTGCAAAATCTTAATAATTACTTTGGTAATTGAGAATAAGATAGATCTAAGAACCTGACGAAGGAGTTTATGTTAAGATAAACAGAAGAGCCTTTGTCTAACTCACATCACTTGGTTGAAGAGAGTTGATACCAAATAGATTTGTTGTTCCTTTACTGTTTGGAATACGAACCAAAGGAATTGTTCCAAGTACGTGACTTATTCATAAGTTGGAGGCGTGTGAATACTGACGGAACTAGGTGAACTATATGTTTAGTTGCTTGGTCTCAACTATACAAAGTTAGGTTTAATTTTGTGTAGCGGCTTAATCTGAAGAGTATTCAATTGGACAAGGTCCCGGGTTTTTTCTCGCATTTACGGTTTCCTCGTTAACAAAATCTTGTTGTGTCATTTACTTTATATTTCCGCATTATAATTGTTTTATTATAATTAAAGTAAATTACACAAACGTCAATTCCATTTTACTTGATAAGCAATCCTATTGTGTTTGGTTAAGTCCGAACATTTGTATCAAGTAAACGCACTTCGTTGTTGTATTGTCTCGATCTCGTATCCATAGATAATCACATGAAGTGTGAACCGATTAGTTGTATTGTCTTGACTCAGACCATAGACAATCACTTTCGGAGAAAGGACTTATTGGTAGGAAAAGTTTTAGCTTGAGGTATATTTGGGTACCCTCGCCTTTTCAAACTCTTTTCAACCAAGTGATGTGAGTTCGACAAAAGGCTCTTCCGTTTATCTCAATAAACTCCTTTGTCAGGTTCTTAGATTTATCTTATTATCCACTACCAAAGTAATTGTTAAGATTTTGCAATCTATACTTTTAATCACAAAGAATTGTATTGATGCCGATCTACACAACTAATCAATCTAATGTACCACGAGGATAAACCGATTATAGTTGGATCCTCTTTTACCGAAACAAGTATTGTGCACACCAAAGATTATGAACCCAAATCAGAAATCTTCAAAGTCTTCTTTGTCTTCAAATCTTCTTAGATCTTCAATAAACACCTGCACACAATCAACTTGAATCTCTTGTGATTAATCACGCATGGAACGGAGTCTGTTAACAATGGATTATCACAAGACGTCTTTAGATCTACAAACAAATAAAGATCCCCGTCGAAACTTTGATCTAGTTTGAGCGAATCTTATATCATAAGAGAAGATTCTCAAGAATAAACAAACTAGGTGCAATCAAAGTTCAACCACCGTTAGTCAATCAAATCAATCAAAAACAAAAGATAAACCGCAATTATCTAGTTTCCCACCAACGATACTAATAGAGCTTCTCAATCCCAAAGAAGACTTTAAACTGAGCGTCCGTAAGAGATTTCGCCTAATTAGGTTACTCTACTCTCCGAATAGGCGGTCAGTAACAACACAACCGAGGAAGTTTGCTGTCACGAAGGATTAGGTTGCTAGAAATGCAAACTTTTATATTTATAGAAAAGGAAGTTTGGACACCACGGAATTTCCAAAACCGAAAATATTCTCAAGATATGCAATATATTCCAGATTCGGTTCCATAATTCCTGGAAATGCTTTGTCCAAATAATGACCGAAAATCTCTTAGAAAATCTCCAACTAGCAAATGCACATTACTAATTTTCATTTTCCAAAAATAAAATTAAAAACCTTAAATAAAAGATTCTCAATTTGTTTTATTCGATCCGGGATTTTCTTCATGTAGCTATTAAGGAATAATTATGAACAATTAAAGATTAGCGTTACTGCACATTGATAGGGTGTAGAATACATCCTATTTACTATCTATTGTTTATGCTTTCTTTGCTATTTTTTTTGCAAATTATGTATTTTACGCTTGTTTTGAGTTTTATAGCTACTATGGAGTCGCACGGAGGAAAAGAAGAAGAAATTAACCAATTTGAGCAAAAGGGAAAAATTGTCATTTCATGGGCGAACACTATTTGGAGCCCAGCCAATGTTAAGGGGCAATCCTATTGGAAGGAGTATTAAAGACGGACCAAAGAATGGTTAAGGGGCTGCTAGCTGTGTAGCCCTTATCAAAGGGACCAGACACTGAATAACCCTATTTAAACCCAACCCTAAATCGAGAAGATATTTTCTCTTCTTCTCATTTACTCTCCTTTTCACCTGATACTAAAAAAGCAGCCTGATTACTGCTCATCGAAATTGAGAACTGACTCCATAGCAGATGGAAAATTGAGAGATGAAATCGAGAGAGTGATGTATGAATACAGCGAGATGAAATCGGAGATGGGTTTGGTTTAAGAACCAAGTTTATTGTGTTGCCATTAATGGTGCTCTTGAAGTTCGACTGAAATTGAGAGAAGAGATCGAACCGATGGGTTTCTGGAACTGAGATTAAAGATGGGTTCGACTCGAGTATAGAATTGAAAGATATGCAATCGCTGTTGTGATTATGAGATGAAGAAATAGACAGAGATGATTCTGCCATCGATTGATAAAGAAAGTGGGTTTTCAGGGCAGCAGGATAAGAGAGGAAATGGAGGCTAGGTTAAGTTGCAGACAGTCGAGAGGGGTTTTGATTTGAATCCGAGAAGAGCTTGTTCCTGCTGTTATGGGTCTATGGATTGATGAACGAACAAAGAGAATTGATGAGGTAGAAATTAGGGTTAGTAGAAGAAATTGAATTAAAGGGGTTTGTGGTTGATTTGAGTTCAGCTCAGTTGAGATTACAGGAGAGATGATAAATTTATTGCTGTCGATGATGTTAGTATTGAGAAGATTACAGAGATGCTTTGCTACTCTCTGAGTTCGATAGAATGAAGTATGAATTTCAGATCGAGATTAAGAAAGGGTTTTGCTGTGGTGAAGAATTTGAACCAGGAATGATGTTGGAGGTGTTGTTGAATCTGGGTGTTGGTATGATTCAGAGAGATGGCGATACTGCTATTGAATCGATTGAAGCAATTGGAGATTGAGATGTAGAATGCTGGGTTTGAACGAAATTGAGAGTCGGTGATGATGAAATTTAGGAAAGATGGAGTTAATGGGTCTGTGATGCACAAGAGTTGAAGTGAAGGCGCAGCGGATACACCGAGCTTGTGCAATGCGAAATGGAATCAAGAGAAGGTGTTGTTACTTCGAGGAGGAACCGAGATGGATTTGCAATTTGAGTCTCAGTTGTTCTTTGCGGTGAAGAAATATGGATGAATCTTTACACACCCGAAGTGAGCGGGTTCTAGTGATTGCGGTGGCGTTGGTGATGAGACAGACGGCTCAAGTTGTGCAGGTCTGAATTGAATGTGGTGTTGCCGCTCCAGGTTGGTTGGAGCTGAGCGGATTATAAATTGAAGCTAAGAGAACTGGAGTCGATGCAATAGCTAGGCAGTGAGGAGTTGGTTAAGGATGAACCTGTTGTTGTGGTTGCTGATGAGAACACAAGGGTGAGCTAAATGGAAATGCATAGAATGGAGTGGCTCGAGTATACTGGGCTTGATGAGAAGATGCATTTTTGCTGGTGTGCGCGTAGCCAAGAAAGTGCCAGAAAATGTGTAGATGGGTTATGCTGTGATGAATGAGAATAGCAGGTGCTGTGAGCATGGAAGATGAGTTACGAGGAGGATAAGAAAGTGCTTTGGTATATGCAAATGGAGTTCGCGGTTGTAGTGCGGTTGGATCGAGAGATGGTAATGGAAAAGCGGGCAAGGATTGCGAGAGATGGCTTGAAGGTAGATGAGGTCATCACACCGATGCTTTGTGTATGAGAAATAACAGGCTGAGGCAAATAATGGTTCAAGTTCAGGGGATGTGTTGAGTGAATTTGAGTCTGCAAAAATGGGTTCTTCTTGCCATGGAATCTATGTGGAGCTACGGCGGGATTTCAAGTTTTGAAGATGCGGCTTTTACAATTGTTAGTTATGGTTCTGATGCGGATTGATGAAGTTGAAAGTGCAGGTGATGGTGCTAATGGTGGTCACATAGAAGAGCAGTTGGATTTGCAGTAGCTGGTGTGGCAGTGAACTGAGATTGGAAGCACAATGATTGTGCAGCACAACATAAAGCCTGTGCAAGACTGCAAATGGCCTAGGCCAAGGTGACTCAGGTCTGACTCGTTCCTGACTCAGCCCCTACTCAGACTTTGACTCGGTCTGACTCTGAGTTGACCCGGCCGAGTTGGATCATCGGCCGAGTTGGATCGTTGACCCGTTGACCGGTGACCGGTTTTGACTTTGCCGGTCACCTGAGATACATTCCGGTGCCGGATTCCGGCCAAATTCCGGCCATAATACCAGCTTTCCGACGACCAAAATTACAGATTTTTTTTGTGTGGATTCTTCTCATGGGTGTGAAGACTTGGACTTGGAATTGGATGGAGAATTTGGCTCAACTTTGGAAAGAGAAGATGGAAGATGAGAAAGACTTAAATTTGGAAATTGAACTATTAAAGGAAAGGGATTCTATTCCTTGGAAGATTTGGAGAACATTGAAGCCTATAAGTAGAGAAGTTCTCTACACACTTTTGACATATCTTTTACACACCTCTCTACACACACAACATTTGTGTTTTTGCTTTCAATTCTTCTTCTTAATTATTTGTGTGAACTTGAAAATTCTCCTTTTAATTATTTTGTGTGAATTTCAAAAACATGAGTAGCTAATTTTATTATTGATTGAGGATGAATTCCTAGTTCTTAATATATGATTTGAGTTTTGTTTCAATTCTATCTTGAAGTTTTTCACATGATTATCGTTTGTTTTTACTAATAGGAATGTTTATTCATTCATGATTGATTGATAGATTGTTTAGAGTGCACGCTAAATTGATTTGTTAATTTGATCTAAAGCTAGTGAAAGTTAGGGGATAAGTAATCGTTTCTTGACTCTTTACATAAGTAGCAAACACGAGACCTTGCGGAGGGATTCCGTGGAGCAATTGTGTGTGAAAACAACGTTAGCAAGTAGACCTTGATCTAAGAGTCTAACTACTAATATTAACCTAATAAGTTCATAAATCTTAATGCGTTTATTTAAATTACATCTAGAGTGATCTACTACTAGGTGGTTTGGTAAATAGAATCCGGTAGTCGAGAACTTCCGTATTCGGTGATACAAGGGATTTAGGGGTTTAGCACTGATCTAGCTGCTTTACCTACGGTTGGTGATAATTTGTGACTAATAACAAGTAGAAAAGAACATAACTTTAATCATTGTTTTGCAACGAAGAAGGATTCCTTGGTCTTGTCTCTCTTATTGATTTCAACTTTATCTTTTAATTGCTTGTTTATTTTCTTTTGCTTTTTACACCCCCCCTTTTGTGACAATTTTTACAACTAGAATCTCTTGCTCCTCGTGGGAACGAACTTGACTTCCATTATATTATTTTTAATTGAGTGGAAATAAGATATTAATTTGATTGCACCCACGACACGCATCAAATTTTGGCGCCGCTGCCGGGGAGCAGCGGACGATTTTAGTTGTTTTTATTTTTCTTTTTGCTTTATTCTTGCTTTGTTAGATTCTTTACCGTATCTAACTTAGTTTTCGAGAATCTTGTTTCAGGTGTTATACCTTTGGTGAATGCTTAAGAAGGGCAAACCGAGTCCAATACGTCTTCGATCCGGCACTCAACTAAAGGATTTCATTCGAGCGGTTAACACTCCACTTCCTCCTTCTTCATCAAGTGATTTCACAGATTCGGACAAAGAGGAAGAAACAATGGCTGAACGTACACTCAAGGACCTAGCTTCTCACAGGCTTGATACACAACAATGGTGTATCCAAACTAACTTAACCTTCGAGATCAAGGCGGGGTTGATTAGAGAGTTACCAAAGTTCCATGGCATGGTGAATGAAGATCCAAACAAACATCTTATGGACTTCTATACCATAGTTATGGCTATGCTTCCACCGGAGACTAATGCGGATGGAGCAATGTTGAAAGCTTTCCCGTTTTCTTTGGCGGGCAATGCTAAGGAATGGTTATATTATTTGCCTTCCGGAAGTATCACAACATGGAATGGGATGAAGAAACTTTTCCTCGAGAGATATTTTCCCGCATCCAAAGCTACTCAAATTCGCAAGGAGATTTGTGGATTGAAACAACATGTGGGAGAGTCGTTGTATGAATGTTGGGAGCGATATAAGAGGTTGGTGGAAAGCTGTCTACACCATCAATTTAGTGACGTTATGATACTCCAATACTTCTACGAAGCTCTCAACCCAAGTGATAGGTCTCTTCTTGATGCCGCGGGTGGTGGTGCACTAGTGAACAAGACGGTGACCCAAGCTACCGAGTTGATTGAAAGTATGGCTGCGAACTCGCAACAATTCTACACAAGAGATGAACCAATGGTTAGGCGAGTGCATGAAGTTAGTGATTCATCGTCACATCTTGATCAAAGAATGTGTAACATGGATATAATGATTCAAAGGATGGTCGCGGTAATTATTCCGGATGATGAGATCGAACAAGTAAATGCTTCATATCCAAATCAAAGGCCGAGGTACAATCCATACTCGAATACTTACAATCCCGGTTGGAAGGATCATCCAAACTTTAGTTATGCAAATAAGCACGCGGCGGTTCCCAATCCGTATGAGCAACAAGGTGGTTTCCAACAATCACGTTTCCAACCTCAACAACAATTTCAACCACAACAAGTCAAGGAACGTGATTCTTCAATTGATGACAAGCTCAATGCATTGATGCAAGGTATGCAAGGTATTACCACTTTGGTTCAACAACAACAACAAAAGACCGATTCGGCAATCAAGGATTTACAAATTCAAGTGGGGCAATTAGCGACCGAGGTGAACCTATTGAAAGCTCAAGCGTCCACAAAGCTTCCTTCACAACCATTTGTTAATCCAAGAGAGAGCGTTAATGCGATTACTTTAAGGAGTGGGAAACAAGTGGAGAAACCAAATCAACAAGATAAGGTGTATGATGAGAAAGAGGAAATTGAAACCGCACCAAAGGAGAATACATCCCCAACCAACTTACCCAAGGAGACGGTTCCTACTTTCATAACTCCACCCCCATTTCCTAGCCGATTTGCTAAGTCAAAGAAAGAATTGGAATACATGGATATTTGGGAGATCCTTAAGAAAGTACAAGTCAATATTCCACTCATTGAAGCTATTCGTCACATTCCTCGCTGTGCAAAGTTCTTAAAGGAGTTGTGCATGAAGAAGAAAGGGTTGAAAGGGAATGAAGTCATGAGTGTGGGGGAAAATGCTTCGGCGTTTATTCTCAAGAAACTCCCACCTAAATTAAAGGACCCCGGTAGTTTCAATATACCTTGCACAATTGGTAAAACAAGGTTTACTCGAGCTTTGCTAGATTTGGGAGCATCGGTTAATTTTATGCCTTCCTCGATTTATGATTCTTTGAATCTTGGTCCTCTTAAGGAGACCGGGGTAGTTCTTGAACTTGCTAACCGATCTAATGTTTACCCGAAAGGGATTGTTGAGAATGTTTTGGTGCAGGTTAATGAGCTTGTATTTCCGGCCGATTTCTATGTCTTAGACATGAATGATGAGAATTCTTCCAAGTCTACACCTTTGCTATTGGGTAGACCATTCTTAAGCACCGCCGGAACAAAGATTGATGTCCAAAATGGCACCTTGACTATGGAGTTTGATGGTACACTCATCCACTTCAATATCTTTGAGACAAAGAGATACCCTAGTGATGTGAAGTCATGCTTTCCCGTGAAAGAGATTGATCCGGGCTAATGAATCTTGCAAAAGCTAAGTCGGGCCGTCGACTTTAAAACAAGCGCTTAATGGGAGGCAACCCATAGGTTTTGTATTTCTTATCCTTTTTCTTTTTATTTTCTTTTTATTTTTGTTATTTCTTTTTCTTGTTCCATATCATGTTAAAATTTCCCACCTTGACTTTACTAGGACGATTCAATTACATTGAGGACAATGTAAGGTTTAAGTGTGGGGGAGTGGTTAAACATGTATTTAAAAAAAAAAATCAATTTTTTTTTTAAAAAAAAAAAAAAAGTTTTACATAAAACCTTCAACTTTTAGAGATTTTAGAGTCACTAGCATACTTCTAGGTATGTTTACATAGAGATTCTGACCGACATAATTGAACTTGGAAGTGTTAGGGAACTACATTCGGATTTCTTGCTTGTTAGAGTGTTAATTAATGGATTTAATCATGCCAGTGATGCAAATTTGGTGCAGGGAGAAATGCATTATTAGAGTTGCTGATCAATCATTAGTGGAGACTACCCGTATTCATATCATGTGAGGCACCGACCTGAAATTTTTCCATCTACTAAAGAGCTTTCTTTTGAGTGTGTGTCACCGTACGTAAATTCCTACCCAACCTCCCACCAATAGAAGCACTACTCTTTGATCTCTTGAGTGCTAATTTTGTCAATCATGAGGGTGACGTCTATAGATGAAAGCCTCCTTCTTGTAGTTCGATTTGCAGTTAGCACCATTCTCTCTCGCAACAACAACGGATCCATAGAAACACTCTCATCATCAACAAGGAGCGACATCAAAATCTACAAGGAAAGTTGAAGAAGTTTAAGGTGTACAAGCAACGGAACGAGAAAAAGAGCAAATTTCAAACTCAAGTAAAGCAAGATACAAATAAGCGGATTTTACATATATGTTGAGGACTTACAATACAATGAGGTAATTTTATATCCAAGTATGAAGACTTATTTATAAGAGCAAAGAAAATCAAAAGGTGAGAATTATTGAAGTTTATGATTTTGAGGCGATATAAGTTGTGAAGAATCAAGCGGTAAAATACTTCTCCCACGGCCATGTTTTATTTTTTGTTTTGTATTTTATTTCTCTTGTTTAAAAAAAACAAAAAAAAAAAAAAAAAAAAGACAAGAGAAATATTTGTTTTATTTAATAAGCCGTGGGGAAGGAAAATCAATAAGGAAGTTTCAAGCGACAAGGATTTAAGGTAAAAGGTTACAAATTGTCAAGGAATTACGAAATTCGAGAGTTTATCATCAATAGTTGAAACCGAAGACCAAGGAGATCAAGACGAGGAGCGGAAGACGTGCACAAACCCTGCACTTCAGGTGAGTGGCTCCGCCATGTCTGTGTGCTGATCTGTATTGTTCATGTGCACAAACCCTGCTCTCTTGCTAGCCCCCCTGAAGCTGCAAGTCTGAGCTTAGCCTGTGCAAACCCTGAGTTGATATCAAACTGAGTAAGTTAACACAACATGTTCTGAGCATGACCTGTGAGTGCTGAGCCATCTTTGCATGATAAACTAGCTGCCTAGCTAGGTATAGCTCAATCTCTGGGATTTTTGCTTAAGTCTGTGCTTCTATGAACCAACATCTGTGATCTGTGCATGACCCTGAGCTAGTACTAAATCATATAACCCTCCATCCCCTGAAGCTGTGAAGTTGAACTTGGATAGCCAGGTTAGCTGCAAGCCTTGTGTGCCATCTGTGAGCCTGTTGCATCAGCATTTTTGCATTTGAATGGTGAGACCCTGAATAGCATGTTGACTGGTTGAATCTGCTGAGCCATGATCACCTGATGAAACCTTGAGCATTGCTCTGTGCATAAACTTGCCAAGCTAGTCACCTTGAGTTGCATACCCTGAGCATTACCCTGTAACATTGTGCATGCTTGACCTTGTTTGAAACCCTGTCAACTTAATCATTGTCATTAGTTGAATGCTAGGCCATCCCTGTGACCTGAGCATAGCCTAAAGCTGCCCTATATTCAGCTCCAGCCCCTGCAGCTGTAGATACTGAGCTGCAACTGGGTAACCAAGTTGCTGCAATCCCAACTTGACACCACAGGCCCTGTGAGCCATCTGCTCCCCTGTGTAACCTGTTAAGCCAACTTGTTGACATCCTGAGCATGTTCTTGTGCATCTGTGTATGATCCTGTGCATCATTGAAAACTTGCAAATCTGTGAAACCCTGCTGGATACTCTGTGCTGCCAATCTGTCCTGTGCTCTATGCTGTGCTGTTTGTATAAGTAGTGGTGAGCACAAAACTTGTGCTGTGCTGTGCATTCTCCAGAACTCCCATGTATGCTGCAATTGTGTGATAGCTGTGTGCTTTATTATTCTTGTGAGTTTGCTCTGTCTTAATATCATAAGCTGAGGCGAGTTGCAAATAGTTGTGTGGCCTGTGACCAACAAAGCCTGTGTTGTGTATAATACCAGTCCAGTGCTGTGCATTGCTATTCTGTGCCCATAGCTTTAATCTGAGTGAGTTGATACCAAGCTATGATGAATGTATGATGCTGTGAGTGATATACCCTGCTGGATACCCTGTGCTGTCATTCTTGTATGCTCAAATTGATTGTATCCTGTGCTGAACTATGATTTCCAGCAATAGAAGCACTTCTGTGTGCTTAGTTCTGCGAGAAAGTCTGTCAATTTGTGCTAATCTGTGTTACCCTGTGTGCATCTGCCAACCTGTGGAGAGCTTGAGCTGCTCTCAGACTTGAGTTGTGAGAGACTTGCCAATCTATGTCAATCCCTGCACCTGCACATAACTCACCAGGCTGTGCACACAGCCAGTGCATGAGCTTGCCAAGCTCTGCACAACTGAACCCAGCACCACATAACCAGGGCTGATCATGTTCACCTAAACTGAGCTGTGCAATAGACCAAAGTTCACATACACTAGGTTTCCTCTAAACTGAACAACTGGGCTCTACACACAACCAAGCCCACACAAGTTCAGCTGCTGGGCTGTGCATAACTGAAGCCCACATTCACATGGGCTCTGCTCAAAACCAAACAGCTGGGCTGCACATACTAGGCCGTGTACAAGCCTGAAGCCCATATAAACCAAAATGCCCATTTAAACCAAAACCCACATAAACCAAATTGAAATCCCAAACAAACCAAAGCCCAATAAACCAAATTCCCACATAAACCAAAGCCCATTTTCATGTTATATTTGTAAGAATGTTAATGTTTCTGTACATTATCTTTTGGGTTGACCCTCAACTCTTTAAATTGTTAGTAAATTTTTGTATATAATTCAGTAGGACTTGTTAAATTTTTATTTTCTTGAATCGGTTGAGTCTTCTTGCACATATATTATGATAATCTGATATGATCTCCACGGAGAATGATTGGATTCTAGCCTTGACTAGTGAAGCTCTAACCTTCCTCCCGCCGACATCCGGTAATCTCTTCCCTTTTCTCTTATCAGCATAGTTCTCGTGGTATGTGACTGTTTAAATTTTTCCTATCTGTTGACACATTGAGGACAATGTTTGATTTAGGTTTGGGGGTGCATTTGCATATAGAGTTTTTAGTCTTTTTAATCTTTTATTTAAAAAAAAAAAAAAAAATAAAAAAATAAAAATTGAAAACTCTTTTTGTAAAAACCTCCAACTTTTAGAGATTTTAGAGTCACTAGCATGCTTCTAGCTATGTTTACATAGAGAATCTGACCGAAATAACAAAAGTTAGAAGTACCGGAGAACACAATCGGGTTTCTTAGTTGATTAGAGCGTTAAAGTTGGATTTAACCATACCGGAGGAGGGCGAATTAGGTCTTTGTTTAGATATTCGGTAGTAGAATTGTGATCACCCATAGTGGAGACTACCCATTTTACATCAAGTGAGGCACCAACCTTCAATTTTTGCAACTTTCTAGAAAAGCTGTTAGAGTGTGTGTCACCGTACGTCAATTCCGGGTAGGAATGGTGAGCTACCCAACTTCGCACCAATTTCAGCACTACTTTTGATCTCTTGAGTGCTAGTTTTTGTCAATCATGAGGGTGACGTTTAAAGATGAAAACTCCTTCTAAATATCGATTTGCAGTTAGCATCACTCTCTCTCTCAATCAGCAAGACCCATAGAAACACATCATCGTCAACAAAAGGAGCATCATCAGAATATGGAAAGAAAAGTCGAGATAGTCCAAGGTTTATATGCAACAAAACAAAGAAAAGAAAAGAAAATAGGATGAGAATTAATGAAGTTTGTGAAAAATTAAGTTTTATTGTTTTATTATAAGTAAAAAAAAAAATTGTTGTTGTATTAATTATTTTCATTTTATTGTAACTTAAAAAAAAAAAAAAAAAAAAAAAAAAAAAAAATCAAATCAAGTTTTTGTAAAGTTCAGAAGTTCGTCATCTACAGTTGAAGACCGAAGATTGAAGACGTTTCTATGGTTTCTTATGAGAGAGTGATATTAATTGGTGATCGGGTGAGAAGGTAAGTGAGTACTCCCATCCTTGCTAATGGTTGATTTCCTTTCTTAGAGATCATCAGAAAAAGATTCTTTTTGTCCACACTTTTGTGGAGTCTCAGTTTTATTTCGGAAGGTTATCCTTCTTACCTACAACGTGTGCGGGATTTCTCTCTTTATTCCTGCTGCGCACACATGAGAGACTAAAAAAGCGATCTTTTTGAGTGCAATTATCATAAAACCCTAATGGTGAGGCGAAGTCGAGGCTTATGATCACAATCGAATCCGAATTCTTTCATATGGTATGGTTACTTCTCGCTCGGCACTTAAGGATGAGAATGCGTTCTTTGGTAGTTCTAACTTCATTACTAGCATGCGAAACTCTATGTCCTCATATCTTCTTGGAGGCTTGAGACTCTTTTACACTCTGAAGTTGGAGAAGGTTTTGTGGGTACACCTCTGGTAAACCCTCACGAGACTACAACTCGTCCACTAGGGACACCTAGGGGTTTAAAGGCTTAGTGCATATGCTAAATGCATTCGAGAGACTGCGACGGGGGGTATAGTTAGGATTTCTTAATTTCTGTTTCACTTGAGGACAAGTAAAATTCAGGTTTGGGGGTATTTGATGAGTGCCAAATAGTGCATATTTATACACCTTTTTATTGGCTTTTTACTCATCTTTTGCGCTTAGAAATCAGATATTATCCCAGATTCTGTGTTTTCTTTGTTTTCAAGAATAAATATTTGTATTAATTAATTTTGTGTTTTTAGGTAATAAATAAAGCTCGGATAAATTGAGGAGCCAAAAGAGCAAAGAATTGGAGTCGAGCATCTATGGAGCAGATAGCCAAAGCCCGCGCGCGAATCAGTTGCAACCCAACAAGGAAGACATGGGCTAGAGCTACTCATGACCCGGATCCGAACCCGCTCATCCCGAGCCGTTAAGATCTTCACTCGCCACATCCTACGCTCGCTGAGGCCTTCTCATCAGTCCGTCGCTGTACCCGCTCCACAACAAAACGCATTATACCTATACCCTAGTCGACCAACTCATTTCTTCTCTTCTTCTTCTCTTTCTTCTTCCCTAGCTCTGCAAAACCCATCATTCTCTGCCCATACCAGAGCCGCACCACCTTCATCACCTTCCTCCATCACCAACAACTCTATCAGAGCAGCCGCACCACTCCCTACCTGCTCTCTATCTCTCCCATAGCCTCTTATCTAGAAGCTAAGTGAGAGATAGAAATAACTAGGGTTAGGTCACACCAAATCAACCCATACATGGAGCTCTGAGGCGATTGACAGAAGAGGGAAGCGATTCAGAGACGTGGGTGAGAGTCAGTTTGATTTAATTTCTATTTTAAAGTAAAATTAGGGTTTGGTATTTGGAGAATTTTTGCATGTATAAATAGAACTGTGAGGGTGTGTAGAAAACCATGCACAGGCTAGCCGGTGCGTCAATTTAGGTTTAATTGTTGTCCTTTGTTGTTTTAGTTTAATTTGCTAGGGTTTCAATGAAACCCTAACTCAATGTTGTGTTTAAACTCTGTTGGGTTGTCTTGAGTGCTTAATCATAAAGAGAATCTTCAATTTTAGCTTTCCATTGCTTTACTCTCACGGTGAATATCATGTATGCATTGTAGTTAGGCTTAAACCGCATTGGCTAGGCTTGACTCAAACCTTAGAGACAAATGCTAATTCCTTTGACTAGTTGTACTTAATTAGACAACTAGTGCTCTGGGTTAGTACCCTCAGCTGTTATTTGAAGCTTTACATGGAGAAACCCCTTAGATAGGTGGTGGAATTGACACCCTGCCGTATCAGTCACAGGACAAGAAAGCTCAACTGAGTTGAACTTACAATAGGAGTTAGTGGTGGATTTGAAGACCTTAGTAACCCCTCTGTCACTATCTTTTCCTTAGTTTAGAGTCACTTCATTTCATCTTAGCCGTATCGGCAACCAAATCTATAACTGTGTTACATTCACTAGAATTCAGTAGAGCATCCTTAGATCAACCCAGCACCACCAGTCCTTGTGGGATCGACCCGTACTTGCCGCTTCTCCGATAGACGCCGTGCACTTGCGGTATAACATGTAGGCTAAATTATAAACACCTTTCCAGGCCTACCACCTCCCTGGAAAGAAAGTTTTTGGGGGGGCATCATTCAAATAGAGGTTTCAATCCAGTGGCTTGGACTGGTGTATGCAAGCCAAAGGAATTTGGTGGCCTGGCTATAAGAGATTTGGAGAAATTAAATCTTGCTCTCTTGACCAAGTTAGCATGGAAAATATGTACTGATTCTAGTAATCTTATGGTTCAAATTCTCAGCAGCAAGTATTTCAAGAATGGTGATATACTGCATTCAAAAATAGAAGCCAAGAATTGCTCTTACACTTGGAATGGTATAACTAAGGGTCTTCTTATTGTTCAACAGAATTATTTCATGGAGATCAATAATGGAAAGAAGACAAAAATCTGGATAGATAAATGGATTACTGGAATGTTACACCCCCTACCCCAATTAATGAGTTATACAGGTTCTATAAAGATGTCTCTGTCTTGATCATCCACAAAAGGTGAATCTTGGAATGTCTCTCTTCTAAACACCCTTTTTGATGCTCAAACTGCCATCAGGATTCAAAATATGTTTATAGACTGTTCTAAGGAAGATGTTATGGTTTGGATGCCGGCCAAAGATGGAAAATTCTCTGTGAAGAGCACATACAAGATGCTAACTGAAACTAGCAGTCAAGTAACAGTAAATGGAAGGAACAATGCGAATTCTATCCGGAAGGCTCTATGGAAGACCCCGATTGCCCATAGAATTAAATTGTTCATCTGGAAGTGTGTCAGAGGCATAAATTCGACTAGAGTAAGACTTGCTACATATGATAACAATATAGAGACTCACTTTGTGGAAGTTGTGGTGCTGGAAATGAGACTATGGAACATTTACTCTTCGAATGCAGACATGCTAGGGCTGTCTGGCGGGGAGTTAATATTAACATAGATGTTGTTCATAATAATTGTGATGATGTTACAGAATGGATTAGCTCTTGGTTTTCTCCAAGTACAAGCAACCCGAGATGAAAAATGGCTTCATACTCTTATGATTGGCTCTTGGATTTTATGGAAAGACAGATGTGATTACTGTCTTTAAGGGAGTTTCTCTTAACCCTTTTAATTCGAGTTCATAGAATTAATTTTCATCTTAGTTCTCATTTGCACAATGCTTCTCATATTGCGGACATGAATGTTTGTGTATCTAATTGGTTACCTCCAGCACCAGGCTTTTTAAGATAAATGTAGATGCTTCCTTGATCACATTTTTAAAAATGCTGCAGTCTTGGACTAATAATACGTGATTCCACAGTGGCTGCGGAGGGATCAAAGGAAGCTATGCTAATGGAATCTTAAGCCCTGAGGAGGGTGAGTGTATAGCTGTCAAAGAGGCGTTGGTTTGGGCAAAGGAGAAACAGTTATCAAGAATTCATATTGAAGCTGACGCAAAGCTGGTTATTCAATCTATCAACAAGTAGTTGTCTTTTAATAAATTGGGAAAACAGAATTTACTCAAAGAGATCAAACACCTATCTCAAAATTTTAGTTATTGTAATTTTTCTTTTGTTAAGCGCGATGACAATCAAGTCGCAGATGCGATAGCAAAATCGATTAGGAAAACTGGTCTAGGCATAAAAGTTATGAACAATTTCAATCTTTGAAATATGTAGTCTTACGGCAAAAGACAATAATTTTCCAACTCTCTAAGAAATAAAAATTTCTCTTGGTATCCAAAAAAAAAGTGGTGTAGTGGTGCTAACATTGTGAAATCCATATGGTGGTGGTGAGAACAAATAAATTATTAACTTGATGTTCAACCATTAACTAGGCCTCGTCTCTTTGTAATGTCGTGAGTGGTAAAATGCCACCATAATTTTCCATTTAGTCGTTTGTATTTCGGGTAACCGGAATTGCTTGTATTTTCTGTAAAAGGGCTTAAACCACATTATAGCAAAATAACGAGTCATAGCTAATATAAATATGGGTATAAAATGTCGCACATATGTGCTTATCAGATTCCACCACACTTGTATTTTGCTAGTCCCGAACAAAACAAAAGAAAAAAAAATATATATCCGCTCCACAGCTGGATAATATCCGCTAAACAGCTGGATATGTAGAGATGTATGCTAAACAGCAAGACGGATCCAATAAACAGTGGATAGAGAGGTCTGCTAAACAGCTAGACGGATCCACTAAACAGTTGATATAGATGTCTGCTAAACAGCTAGACAGAAAGACCTGCTAAACAGCTGATCAAATAATGCAGATTTATTTATTTACTTATTAGTATTAGGTATTGCTATTCAAAAAGGTGTTGGAGCCCAGCTTGTTGCGAGGTTGCCAACCAAAAGTATGTAATAATACTAATAAAAAATAATTATTTTACTTATTATTATTTTTTTAAACCCATAAACAATTGGGTCATATCATGCAATTTCTTTTTTTAATCAAAATTTCTTACGAAAGTGTCACTCCCCCACACTTAAAAATTACATTGTCCTCAATGTAATTGAATCATTCAACGTAGATATTAGGATGGGAAATTCTTAAGATGCAATATGCAAAACAGTAAACAAAAAATAAATAAAAAATAAAAATAAAAATAAGAGATAGAGAAAAGGGAACAAATCTGATGGGTTGATTCCCATGAAGCGAAAGGTATTTGTTTCCATGCTTTCAGTAGCACGTAATCTCAAACAATGTGAGGTTGGTACCCCAAAGTAAGCTGCCAAACATATATATAGAGTCTGAAAAGTTGGGGTCAACCCAACTAATCCGGTCAGCTGAAAATATGAACCTGCAATAAGAATGATTAGTATCCAGAGAGCTAAAACTGAATTCAATCTTATTCAAAACATAATACGAACCCGCCCAACCGTATGTGGTAATGTGAGGTAAATCGATTCATGAGAAAACTAGTAAAGATTCTTTGAAACAATTGAACAATTATTGTACTCTCTAAATCTGGTTCTATGTCCGAGGAAATAAACTTTCGCGACTAATATTGGTTCAAATTCATCGGTATCAATAGTTTCAACATTCACAAAAACTCTTAGAAAACCACTAGATGGATCCGTGGAACAAGGGCTCAATGGAGCAATAATATCATGACTCGTAAATCTATTATCATCTAAAACGGTTTCACTATTAATATTATCAATATGAGAGAAATCAGAGCTTGATATGTCAGACAGTGGCTTAAGAGTCAAGGTCAGAGATTTCTCGACTAATTGAACTAGTCGAGACTCGGGCATAACAAGAGGTTCTATCTTGGGCTTCCATTTATTAGTGTCTAGCAGAGGTGTGGAGTCTAACAAGGCATTGACTTCACAAATAACACTATCATCATCAAAATCATAGCAAAAATGAGTTAATAAAACCTCTAATGGATCCTCCAAGTGGTTTTTGAAAAATCTTTGCGAATACATACTTTCTTTTCGCCCGCAAGACTTCAGACTAAGGTACCTAAAAAAAATCAAATAAAATGCGTAAAAAGAACCAAAAGAAATCTAAAAGAAAAACAAAATAAAATTATGTACAAAAATATATCAATCAGAGAGTATTTTGCAACCACTCCCCGGCAGCGACGCCAAAAATTTGGTAGGCTCAGAAACCTACAATAATAACACTGCAAGTGCAGAGTGTCTAACAAGTAGACAATGGAAAGTACAGGTCGTTCCCACAAGGAGTGTGAAATACTACTACTAACTAATATCAATAATCAACTAACCAAATTCAATATTTTCAGAAATTTGTGGAATTAAAGAAAAATAATAAAACTTAACCAAAGATGTGAAGGTATTAAGGTTTCAGGAATCTGTTGTAAGTAAATTATTGTATTCAATCACAAAGGGTATTGACATGAAAGATATTTGATTTAACGATTGTCGACAAGATTTATCAAAAAGATCGTTTGTTCTCACCTTAAAATAGAATTTCAAAGCATTAAGTATACATGGCATAAATAGTCAAGAGACATTCACAAATCAATTATTGCTAATGAAAAGACGAGGGTACCCAAATATACCTCAATCTAAAACTTTTCCACCTATAAGTCCTTTGTCCGAAAGTAATTGTCTATGAACTGAGTCGAGACAATGCAACAAATCGGTTCACACTTCGTGTGATCGTCTATGGATATGAGATCGAGACAATACAACAACGAAGTATGTTTACTTGATAAAAGGTTCGGACTTAACCAAACACAATAGGATTACTTATCAAGTAAATAGGAATTAACGTTTGTGTAATTTACTTTAAATTATAATAGCAACAATTATAATTGCGGAAAATAAAAGTAAATGACACAGCAAGATTTTGTTAACGAGGAAATCGTAAATGCAGAAAAACCCCGGGACCTTGTCCATCATTGAATACTCTCAGTATTAAGCCGCTATGCAAAATCAAACCAACTTCGTATAGTTGAGACCAACCAACTAAACCTATAGTTCACCTAGTTCCGTCTGTATTCCCACGCCTCCGACTTATGAATAAGTCGCGTACTTGGAACAATTCCTTTGGTTCATATTCCAAACAGTAAAGGAACAACAAATCTGTTTGGTATCAACTCTGTTAGAGCATAGCTCGGTTGAACCCACCAAGCATTGGTATGCCAAGTTTGGTTATCATATTTTAGTGAATCAAAACTCATTTTAAGAGTCGCTTGATTATGTACTGGAGTCAACTTCGTATAGGTTAGCTTGAAGTATTAGGATATGAGAGATTACAAGTATTGCGAAGACTTGAAGAAGTGAAGAAGTAAGAAGCTACAACGACAACATCATCCTTCCACTTGAGGTTAGTGATATTTGACTTGAACTGTTTCATTCCCTAACGTATCTTGAAAGTCGTGCATATTGAAAACAAAACTGCGAAGCATGAACACTCTAGATAGATATAGTATTAAGGAATACAATATGAAGTTTATTGCTTAACCATTAAACTTTGTAGATAAGACATCGACATAATCGTTTGAATGCTATTGTGATTATGTATGGGTATGAGGTGAGGATTTCATCCTAGGAAACAATGTTCTACATGTGTTTTAAGGAAGTAAGTTCATAAACTTGTTTATGAATCGAAAAGAAATCGCCCGGGCGTTATTGGGCTTTTTATTCATTGCATATCTTGTGAACATCAAATATGTGTGATTAAGTATAACCGCTCACGACTTGTTTGTGTTCTTGGTAAAACTATTCACAAAGGCCTGACTTATGTATTGGTATGACTTTTATTAGTGAAACCGATCTTAAGTAATCACCTGAGATGGTATGATCGAGTTTGTGTTTTGTTGAACCGAATCTGGGTATAGGGGAACCGATCCTATGAAGAGGTGAAACACATCACAAAGGGGAATCGATCCTTGTATGAGGTGCAGCAAGGTTTATAGCAGAAAGGGGAGCTGATCCTATGAACATGTGCAACACGTTTTTAGGCAAAGGGGAACCGATCCTATGGACATGTGCAACACATATAAGTTAGATACCATATATATGTGGGGAACCGATCCTAGTACCTAGTCAATCGAATTTTGGAAAGCTAGTGTGACTATGCACAATACTCACATGGAGGTAGAACCGAAACTTGTTTTGGTAGAACCGTTAAACCCATAATTTGTGATTGAGTGTTTCTTAATCAATCGCATAGTTCTTGAAAGTCAGATGAATCAATTCTAAACTTGTTTGGAAGTGTGGAAAATCGGTTTCAATGGTGTAAGTATGAAAGAGGACTTACAAAGTAAGGATGTCGGCATACTTTGAACACGTGCAGTAATGTTTATATATTATTGTTCAAAGTTATTCCTTAATAGCTACAGGAAGAAAATCCCAGGATTGAAATAAATAAGTTAAGAATCTTTTATTTAAGGTTGTTAATTTTATTTTAGGAAAATGAGAATTAGTAATGTGCATTTACTAGTTGCGATTTTCCAGAGAGATTTTCGATCATTATTTTGGACAGAGCATTTCCAGGAATTATGAAAACCGAATTTGGAATGTATTGAATATCTTTGAGAATATTTTCGGTTTTGGAAATTCCTTGGTGTCCAGACTTACTTTTCTATAAATACTTGAAGTTTGCATTTCTAGCAAACTAATCCTTCGTGACAGCAAACTTCCTCGGTTGTGTTGTTACTGGTGTAGCCGCCTATTCGGAGAGGAGAGTAACCTAATTAGGCGAAATCTCTTACGGACGCTCAGTTTAAAGTCTTCTTTGGGATTGAGAAGCTCTACGAGTACCGTTGGTGGGAAACTAGATAATTGCGGTTTATCTTTTGTTTTCGATTGATTTGATTGACTAACGGTGGTTGAACTTTGATTGCACCTAGTTTGTTTATTCTTGAGAATCTTCTCTTATGATATAAGATTCGCTCAAACTAGATCGAAGTTTCGACAGGGATCTTTAGACTGTTGTTAGTGCTAAAGACGATCTTGTGATAATCCATTGTTAACAGACTCCGTTCTGTGCGTGATTGATCACAAGAGATTCAAGTTGTTGTGTGCGGGTGTTTATTGAAGATCTAAGAAGATTTGAAGACAAAGAAGATATTGAAGATTTCTGATTTGGGGTTCATAATCTTTGGTGTGCACAATACTTGTTTTGGTATAAGAGAATCCAACTATAATCAGTTTATCCTTGTGGTAGATTGGATTGATTAGATGTGTAGATCGGCATAAATACAATTCTTTGTGATTAAAAGTATTGATTGCAAAATCTTAACAATTACTTTGGTAATTGAGAATAAGATAGATCTAAGAACCTGACGAAGGAGTTTATGTTAAGATAAATAGAAGAGCCTTTGTCTAACTCACATCACTTGGTTGAAGAGAGTTGATACCAAATAGATTTGTTGTTCCTTTACTGTTTGGAATACGAACCAAAGGAATTGTTCCAAGTACGTGACTTATTAATAAGTTGGAGGCGTGTGAATACTGACGGAACTAGGTGAACTATATGTTTAGTTGCTTGGTCTCAACTATACAAAGTTAGGTTTAATTTTGTGTAGCGGCTTAATCCTGAGAGTATTCAATTCTGGACAAGGTCCCGGGGTTTTTCTGCATTTACGGTTTCCTCGTTAACAAAATCTTGTTGTGTCATTTACTTTATATTTCCGCATTATAATTGTTTTATTATAATTAAAGTAAATTACACAAACGTCAATTCCATTTTACTTGATAAGCAATCCTATTGTGTTTGGTTAAGTCCGAACATTTGTATCAAGTAAACGCATTTCGTTGTTGTATTGTCTCGATCTCGTATCCATAGATAATCACATGAAGTGTGAACCGATTAGTTGTATTGTCTTGACTCAGACCATAGACAATCACTTTCGGAGAAAGGACTTATTGGTAGGAAAAGTTTTAGCTTGAGGTATATTTGGGTACCCTCGCCTTTTCAAACTCTTTTCAACCAAGTGATGTGAGTTCGACAAAAGGCTCTTCCGTTTATCTCAATAAACTCCTTTGTCAGGTTCTTAGATTTATCTTATTATCCACTACCAAAGTAATTGTTAAGATTTTGCAATCTATACTTTTAATCACAAAGAATTGTATTGATGCCGATATACACAACTAATCAATCTAATGTACCACGAGGATAAACCGATTATAGTTGGATCCTCTTTTACCGAAACAAGTATTGTGCACACCAAAGATTATGAACCCAAATCAGAAATCTTCAAAGTCTTCTTTGTCTTCAAATCTTCTTAGATCTTCAATAAACACCTGCACACAATCAACTTGAATCTCTTGTGATTAATCACGCATGGAACGGAGTCTGTTAACAATGGATTATCACAAGACGTCTTTAGATCTACAAACAGTCTAAAGATCCCCGTCGAAACTTCGATCTAGTTTGAGCGAATCTTATATCATAAGAGAAGATTCTCAAGAATAAACAAACTAGGTGCAATCAAAGTTCAACCACCGTTAGTCAATCAAATCAATCAAAAACAAAAGATAAACCACAATTATCTAGTTTCCCACCAACGATACTAATAGAGCTTCTCAATCCCAAAGAAGACTTTAAACTGAGCGTCCGTAAGAGATTTCTCCTAATTAGGTTACTCTACTCTCCGAATAGGCGGTCAGTAACAACACAACCGAGGAAGTTTGCTGTCACGAAGGATTAGGTTGCTAGAAATGCAAACTTTTATATTTATAGAAAAGGAAGTTTGGACACCACGGAATTTCCAAAACCGAAAATATTCTCAAGATATGCAATATATTCCAGTTCGGTTCCATAATTCTGGAAATGCTTTGTCCAAATAATGACCGAAAATCTCTTAGAAAATCTCCAACTAGCAAATGCACATTACTAATTTTCATTTTCCAAAAATAAAATTAAAAACCTTAAATAAAAGATTCTCAATTTGTTTTATTCGATCCGGGATTTTCTTCATGTAGCTATTAAGGAATAATTATGAACAATTAAAGATTAGCGTTACTGCACATTGATAGGGTGTAGAATACATCCTATTTACTATCTATTGTTTATGCTTTCTTTGCTATTGTTTTTGCAAATTATGTATTTTACGCTTGTTTTGAGTTTTATAGCTACTATGGAGTCGCACGGAGGAAAAGAAGAAGAAATTAACCAATTTGAGCAAAAGGGCAAAATTGTCATTTCATGGGCGAACACTATTTGGAGCCCAGCCAATGTTAAGGGGCAATCCTATTGGAAGGAGTATTAAAGACAGACCAGCAATGGTTAAGGGGCTGCTAGCTGTGTAGCCCTTATCAAAGGGACCAGACACTGAATAACCCTATTTAAACCCAACCCTAAATCGAGAAGATATTTTCTCTTCTTCTCATTTACTTGTAGTAGCAGGATTTCCCACACTACACCCCTTACTCGATTTTGCTTAATTAATTCATTGAAAGATGTAAGATCAAGAATATTTATTGATTGAGTCCATGAAATGTTTACACAGGATAATAGAATTACACTTAGAAATTAAAATGCTCTTCAACTTTCTCTCTCCTATTGACTTGCATAACAATTCCAAAAAGATCTCCCCCTCTTACAGACTCATTTAGCCCTTTATATAGGGTAATACATAGTGGATGACAAACTAAGCTACCCTTTATTTTCGGGAATGTCCCGCAAGTGTCGCAGATGCACAAACATTCACTCTCGCGACACTTCTTAACCCTCGCCAGTTCTCACGTCTTCTTTATGTTTAGCCTGTCGTTATCCATTGCGTCGTTTATTTTAGCTCTCTGCGACTCCCTCGCGACGCCGTCGTTTATTAATCCCGCGAACCTTGTCCATTGCGATATTATGATCCTACATCTTGCCTCTTTTTCCTTGAATATCGCTTGAAGAGCGATTTGAAGGAAAAATTCATTGTTGTCATATTCCTTGGTTTCAATTGGTGAAGGAACGAGCGAAAGAATACTTTCCTTGAAAAGTACGTACTTGCCTCTATTCTTTTGCAAAGTTCCGAAGCTTCTTTGAGATATATACGAAGTATCGTCTCCTATCTCTCCTCATATTTCTCCTGCGAGGGGAAGAGTATCATGAGATTTTTACAATATTGTTTCATGATTGCTTATCTTTATCATTTTGATTTTGTACTTTTACACGGATTTTGATTATTAATGTCTTTTCTTGACACGTCTCTTTCAACCGCTTATTCTTGACCATTCATGTCTCTTCGCATTAAATGACCTCGTTTTTCTCGAGGATCTTTTTCCCTATATATAGTTTTCTTTTCCCCTCCTTTTCATCCTTTAGTTTCTCTCTGCAACTTTTCTTTGACTCTCTCCTTCCGCAATTTGCGCTCCTGCTACTGCAAATCTTTTCTTCGTCCTTTCTAGCGCTGATCTTAATCTCCAATCTCCCATCCATTCCCATACTGATAAATGGCTTTCATCAGTCGTGCATACAAAGCTTCTTTTGAAGAAGTTCAACAGAAGTTGCTCGAGAAGGGTTTTACTCTATCAACCATTCCTGATCAAGAACCTTCATCTATTCTTTTCTGAAAGTTGTTTTACGATCATCAATGTGATGATCAAAAGATTATAGTCTCGCTAGGTCGGCTTCTCGCGGGACTTCTCATTCCCTTGTACAATCCTTTGAGATGCCTTTATTTTATGAAATCTTGGCCCATGAAAAATTCTCTCGGGCTGTTTATCAATTGAGTGGCGATTGCATTCGCCTAATGCTTGAATTCGCGAATCGTGGTGCTTGGCAAAGGATCTTTGTACCACTACTCTTTGTTAGACACCCAGATTTCGCGAGACTTGGAAATAGCTGCTGAGAAGTACATTGTAGAGAACTTTTTTTGAAAACTATTCAAAGTGATAAAGATGGTTAATGCGAAATCTCATTTGGGGGCATTCGCACGAAAAAGAAGGATAATGTCCCCGAGGATAAATTGCTCTGCGCGGGATATTGATTGGCACCCGGGTAATAATACTACTCCTCGCCACTCCAAAGATGAGAAGTGGTGGGTTGTACCCTTGATTTTAAATGGCCCTTATATCGCGGGCTCGCACGTTCTTCCCCGAATCTCACAGGGTATCATCCTTGGGAATTCAAATGGCCGATAAGGCAAATGAGGTATGTTTCCCATTTTAAATCTTGCCTTTGCAACTTTCTTTTTATATATGTTGAGTTTGTAAAATTTCTCGGATCGCCAAATTGAGAAGAAAGTACAAGGATAATCCATTGGAGAGTACTCTGACCATACTTCGATCGCTTACGGATGAAGTAAGAAACATTTCCTTTGTCATTTGAAACAATATTGTTGCCTCTGTTTCTTATTTTTAACCGTATGCGAAGGTTGGAGCAGAAGAAGTCAGAGCAGAAGATTAAAAGTAAGGGTAAAACGTGTTCGCAAGGGTAAATCTTACGCTCCATTAACTAAGAAGCGAAAGGTCCAATCTTCTTCTCGCCTTAGCTCAAGCTCTGAATCTTCCGATCGGGGATAACCATGACTCGAATCCTTCTCTCGCCAAGAAGATTCCGTCGACCGCTTCTTCTATGGATCGGTTATCTAGCATCTTCTCGTGTTTCCAAGGAATGGGAGATGCTCCCTAGCTTCTCTTTGCGGTGCTCTCGCAAACGTGTGTAATGCTACTTTATTAGAGGGCAATAATTCTTTCAATGGAGCCTCTAGAATTGTGTCTCCTGACTTCTTGAATGCACTTGGATCTTTGGTACGTATGCAGTCATATTTCCCTGTTAATTTTAAATTTTTAAATATATATTTATTAATGATTTTTCTATCTTCTTTAGGTTGGAAGAACTTCTTTTGTAGTTGCCTCAGATCTCGAGAGAAGACGCAACAATCTTGAAAAGAAAAATTTACAACTGAACAAGAAGACCCAAGAGCTGGAAGCTGAAGCCGCGTCATCTCGCGATCGAATTCAAAAATTAGAAGCCGATCTGGATTCCCAAAAGGAGAGAGTAACCACTCTTCAGAATTCAAATCAGCAACTTTATGGTATAGTAATTTTCAATTCTCAAATCTTTTTCATGTTATCTTTTATTTTTCTTTGTCTGACTATTATTCTCATGAGACGTGTATAATCTCTCCGAAGAATCCATTCTTCTTCATTCATTTCCCGAGCCTATGAATGATGATGCCCTCCTTACTTATCTCAATCAATCTCTAAGTAGCTCCTCAAATAAAACTAACCTCCTTTCATTAAAGGATCTTCAATCCAAACATCATCTCTTAGAAATCGAACATAGGTCTAGTTTAAATCTAACTAATCGCTTTAAACGAATGTACCTTGATTCCGAGAATAAAATCAAGATTTTAAGGAAGAAAATTAGTGATCTCATAGATGAGAATGATCGCATTACTAACAGAGGTGCACAAAGTTTAGCGAGAATTCCACAAATCTCTTCTCGGTGTGCAAGTTGAACGAGATGAACTCCTTCATCGAATACCATACTTAAGCGGCGAGAAGAGCAAGTTCGTTCTCTTCTTGTTATTAATAGTGATGATGAATTCGCTGGGCTGCGAAAGTTTTAGATAATGCCGGGAATAACCTAGGTGTTGATGTTAGTCTTCATGCCGAGCATACTTCCTTGATTAAAGACATGATATCGATAGAGTAGGTTATTTATTATACCTTCTCTGCTTCTTGCTACTGTAATATTGCTCGTAAATTATTAACTTGTTGTTTCTTATTTGCAGAATCTGAGAAGAGGCTTCAGGTTAGAATTAGAGAGCTTGAATCTGAAAAAGAACAACTCGCCAGGAACTTTCCAGCGAGAATTGAAGAACTCGAAACCGAAAAAGAACAAACGCAAAGAATCTCTCCTTCGCGAGAATAAATATTCCAAGTTGAAGAAACAATTTCTAACGACAAAGGAGAACTTTAATAATGATGTCTTTGTTCGTTTTCGTAATGGAGCCATGGAGTTTGTTTGTAAGGACCACAATATCCCTGTGCATTCATATCCCTGGCTCCTTGAAAAGGTTCCCGAGAATCTGCCTGTCTCAGACGTTTCTGATAGTGAGGCTGGCGAAGAAGAAAACTCTGGCGATGAGAATAATAGGTCTGAAGAATCAGATGAAGAAGAAGAATCACCAAAGAGATAACTCTTTTTGTTTTCTTTCTCTGCTTGTAATATCTGTACATTTCTGTATCCTTATTATAGTGTATTTCTTGGATTTTTCCCCCCTGAATTCAATCTTTACTCCCCCTTTTTTTGGTAGTTCTTCCTTGTAATATAATTGGCTAACATTATTGATGTATAACTCTTTCATCGAAGATGAATAACAATATTTCATCTTTTCCATTCCCATACTTGCCTCTCGTTATTTATCTTCGGATGGAAGATTTTAGTTGTCATCATGTATGTTGTTGGATAATTATTTTATTGTTATTGAAATATATCGTTGCGACGAGGTCGCCGGATTTCCTTATTATCTCGCCTTATCATTTCGGTAGTCTTTATTTTATCTCTTCTTGTTGCGACAAGGTCGCAAGCCGCCTTTACACTTTCATGCAATGTCCCATTGACCTTGCCTTATCATTTTTGTGTGGTCTTCCAAGTCAGACCTCCCTAAGTAGAGGTCTTCCCACATACCTTTAATCGCGACAAAATCGCGGGACGTCTTTACACTTGCATGTAAAGACCCATTGATCTTGTCTTATCATTTTCCAAGTATTTTTGCCTCTGCAGGATGTTTTAGTTGCGACAATATGACAGGCCTAGATATTCTTACGAACATAAATCCCCATGACATTGCCGTCGTGCGACGAAATCGCGGGACGTCCGTACACTTTCGTGTAAAGACCCATTGATCTCGCCTTACCTTCGCGTTAGTATTATTGCCTCTGCGGGATAATTGCACAAATATGACAAGCCTAAATTCTCTTGCGAAAACATAGCCTCATGACATTTGCGTCTGTTTTGACACCCCCCCTAATGGAGAGCGTCGCCCTTATCATCTCCCCGGTTGCCCCTTCAAGGAGGCGAAACATCGGCCATACAAGACTAGCTCCTCCCATCCGGTCTTAACAACAACCCGTTGTTTTCGCAGCCTCTTATCCCTTATACCTATAGGGTTTATGGTTACGAGGCTGCACCCTAAGTGGAGTTTTCTTCTTGGGCGAGTGCAACATATGCCAAGACTTGCCAAGAATGGCCGGGGTAGGTTCATCCATCCCGGCACTCGGCTCAACCGTGTACCTCGGAGCCTTGAGCATACACTCGACTCCTAAGAAGAGACCCTCGGTCGCCCAACCAGGTATAACCTACATATATAGTTGGGAATCCAAGGTACCTCTTCCGGATAGGCTTTCATGGGCCCCAAATTTTCATGACTCGGGCTTCGGGAGCGGTGTAACCTTCCCCCGAGCCATGTCGAGAGATACCCCCTTATATGACGCACTTTAGGTCTTACATTTGCCTCTTACGAAATGTTATTCGCGAACTAGGGTGTACGCCATAAAGGTTCGTCCCATTCTTTTACTCATTCATATTTGTTAAATCATTCAATCATTCATGTTTCATTATTTGCTGATACTTGTTTGCGAAGTATTCGCACAATTTTGTATTTTCATTTTTCTTTCTTAACTGAATTCCCATATACTCTTGTCTGCGAGATTCTCGGACATCATTACTTCAATTGCTACTTTTTCTCCTGTTTTTGTTGATTATTCACTTCTTATGCCTTTTGTTCCTCATATCCTTTGCTTCTTTATTACCATAATATTCGCCTGTCTCTAGGCATTCACCTCGCGAGGTATGTTTAGTCCTTACTTCTATGGCATCCACCATCAATTTCTCCTTTCTCTGCTCATCTCTCACATGTTGTTTCCAACCTTTTCTTTTGGCATTTCTTTCTTCGCAGCTTTCTACATCTACTTCATGACATTGTTGCGACTCCTTCCAATCTCCCTGTATAATACCAATGCCATTTGGATGTGGAAATTTTATACATTGATGATATGTTGATGCGACTCCCAAGATCTCATGAAGCCATGGCCTCCCAATCAGCGCATTGTATGGAGATTCCACGTCAACCACACGAGAATAAAATATCGATTGATAATCCTTGTAGAGGTATTCTCATGCGAACCTCTCCCTTTGGTTTGTTTGCAGTGCCATTAAAGCCATATATCTTGTATGTGGAGGGGATCAAATCTTCATCTTTTCCTCCCATCGTCTTGTAAGTATGGTAGAAGAGAATATTCACCGAACTTCCGGTGTCGATTAAGATTCGGTTGATCGCCCAGCAAGCTTCTGCCTCATCATCTTCTCCATCAACTGGTTTCGGGTTAATCTCTAGTTTCACAACCAACGGGCTATCATGTGTTTCTCTTCCTTTTGGCACTTCATCTGCAGAGAAAGAAATGGTCTTCAACTGCCACTTTTCTAATCACAATCGTTCTCGCCAGGGCTCATTATTTCTTTATCATTAGCATCTCTCGCAAAGACTCTACTGAGCACGTTGTCATGAAAATCTTCGATTGTGCGATAGGAGTGGACGATAGAGTTGCAATTCAAATTTTTAGCTTTTGTTCCAACTTCTATAACAAATGTTTCCTTTCCTTTCGCTCGACACTCGTTACGTGCATCTCTCGGTGGTGGTGGTAATGTCCGGCTGTTTCTTCTCCCTTTAGAAAGTGATTTAGCTTCCCCGATCAATCATCCTAAGAATAATTCTCTTTATGTTTCTACAATCATTTGTTTGATGTCCATGGAAACGATGATAAGAACAAAATTCATGACTTCTATCGCTGGCGGTGGTTCCATTCCCACGTTCCAAGGTGCTGGTACATTTTCCATCACAAGTATAGCTTCCCAGATCTTTTCCACACTAGCATTCAGTGGAGGCATCTTAATTGGTTCCCATATTATTCTGCGACTTCTCTGCCCTCCATGGTTATATTGCCTTCGTCCACCGTAAGTTTCTTGCTATTAAATGTTTCTTGCACATGATCTAGCCTTTGAATCTTATTATTGCTGTTACGGTTGTAATAGTTCCTTTCTTGTTCAAACTCCTCCCCGTCATGACTTCCCATAGCTACTATCTTCCGCCGTCCCTCATCGACCTTCCCGCTTGCTTTGTCCTTGCGAAGTGCTCGCCACCGTATTTATGAATTGAGGTAACAAGCTTGCGTTCGCAGACATTCGAGTTTGTGTTCGCGACCGGATAAGAATTCATTTCATTCTCGTCTTTCTTCTAAGGCGATATATTCTTCATGTAACTCTCGCGATTACGCCATCGTGATTGTATTTTTGACTCTAAAAATTTGAATGTATAACAAGTTAGTCGCGAAAAGAGCATTCACAAATGAGAGGATGAGATATCTTTCCTCAACCCGTCCCGCCATTTCGCTACACATGGTTCTCCATCTTATTGTCAATCGCCTTAAGCTCTCGCCAACCCTTTGTTTCAACCCGAATACATCTTCAATACACGGTCGTGAAGAGTTGTTACTTATGTATGCTCCCGGGAATGTGGCTTGTAAATGATTGAATGATGTGATTGTGTTCCTTGGTAGACCCTCAAACCATTTTAGTGCTTCTCCAATTAAGCTTGATGCGAAATATTTGCATAGTATAGCATCATGGTTATACCACCAGCATACACCTCATATAAGCCTTGATATGTTGTACCGCAAGTGGTTGTTCCATCAAAGATGTTGGTTAATGCAGGTAGATTGCACTTAGGAGGTATTCCTCCCATCTGTACTTCTAGCATGAAAGGATTCTTCGCAGCCTCTGCGATGGCTTCGTCCAATTGTTTCCTTCCTCCTTCCCTTCTATTGTTCATTAGTCCTCTCATTTCAGCCAGTTCTCTTAGGATTTGTTCATTTGCCTCAGAGTTTGACTCCACCGGTCTTTTTAGCTCTGCTTCTCTCCTTCTTCGCTCGTGCCTGTTTTGACCTTCTTGCTCGTTATTTTCTTCTCTCCTTTCCCTGCGACGCTCTTCTTCGTTTCTTTCTTCAATTCGCACGCCATTATATCGATTGTTCTCTCTTCTTGGCTGTCTCTCAGCTCTCATCTGCGCCCTCTCATATTCTTCATTAATATTTCTATTGGTACGATTTTGTTCCCTCCTTCTTTCCCGGTTGTCATGGTTATTCTCCGCCGGATTGCTTCTTCCATCTCTTGATTTTCTATTTCTGCTCTTATCCTTTCTCTCTCGCGAGCTAGCCGCGTTTGTTCAATGTAGTGACTCTCAATGTCATCCTCAATTTCTCGGTTTCTTCTCAATTCTTCTCTCCCGTGCAAGATCATTCTTCCTTCAGCAGTTGGGTCATTCGGCCCTTGGAGTTGCATGTTTCCTTGATTCTCCCTATTCCGCTCCTCTTGAAGATTTTCGGGCTGAGGAATATAACGATCTTCCATTTCCCCTCTTCTCTCGCCACGCTCCGTGCTTGGATTTTGTGTTTCTTGTTGGTTTTCTTCTTCGGTACTTTCTGTTGGTAAGGCTCTCCTTCTTTCTTCCCTAGTCGACCTTGAACTTGATCTCGCACTACTTCTTGATCTCCTATTTTGCAATCTCATATTTTCCATTCTCAATTCATGGTTCTGTCTTGTCAAGTTTGCTCGTTCCTCTGCCTCTAGTCGTCTCTCTTCGTGTATTGTTTGTCTCAATCTTTCTAATGCTGCGATTTCTTCGTTTTCTGGATTCATTTCTCCATTCATTCCTTGTTCTTCTCCTCCTTGTTCATTACTCACCATCTGATGCTCCTCCTCTCTCTCGTCTTCAGAATCAGACCTCCAAGTATGTACACTTACTCTATCATAATCCACAGCCGCGTTTGCTACTGGTGAGATCGGTGACTGATTTTGATTTTCTCCATCATTTCTCATACTCATCCTTGATGATTCTCCGGTTTCATTCCTCCTTTCTCCAGCAAGTCTCCCACTTCTTCTTACAATCGTTGGTTGCCTTTGTATGTTTCTTCTTCTAGCCATTTCTCTTTTTCAATGAATTCTTGAGTATCTTCTCCAAATCTTTTCTCTGTTAATCCAAATTCTTTCCAATTTCTTCGTCAATCTCTGCTCGTCCCTGTTTCTAGCGCATATGTAGTAGCAGGATTTCCCACACTACACCCCTTACTCGATTTTTCTTAATTAATTCATTGAAAGATGTAAGATCAAGAATATTTATTGATTGAGTCCATGAAATGTTTACACAGGATAATAGAATTACACTTAGAAATTAAAATGCTCTTCAACTTTCTCTCTCCTATTGACTTGCATAACAATTCCAAAAAGATCTCCCCCTCTTACAGACTCATTTAGCCCTTTATATAGGGTAATACATAGTGGATGACAGCTAAGCTACCCTTTATTTTCGGGAATGTCCCGCGAAGTGTCGCAGATGCACAAACATTCACTCTCGCGACACTTCTTAACCCTCGCCAGTTCTCACGTCTTCTTTATGTTTAGCCTGTCGTTATCCATTGCGTCGTTTATTTTAGCTCTCTGCGACTCCCTCGCGACGCCGTCGTTTATTAATCCCGCGAACCTTGTACATTGCGATATTATGATCCTACATTACTCTCCTTTTCACCTGATACTAAAAACAGCAGCCGCTGCTACTGAAATTGAGAACAGCTCCATAGCAGATGGAAAATTGAGAGATGAAATCGAGAGAGTGATGTATGAATACAAATGAGATGAAATCGGAGATGGGTTTGGTTTAAGAACCAAGTTTATTGTGTTGCCATTAATGGTGTTCTTGAAGTTCGACTGAAATTGAGAGAAGAGATCGAACCGATGGGTTTCTGGAACTGAGATTAAAGATGGGTTCGACTCGAGTATAGAATTGAAAGATATGCAATCGTTGTTGTGATTATGAGATGAAGAAATAGACAGAGATGATTCTGCCATCGATTGATAAAGAAAGTGGGTTTTCAGGACAGCAGGATAAGATAGGAAATGGAGACTAGGTTAAGTTGCGTAGACAGTAGGAGAGGGGTTTTGATTTGAATCCGAGAAGAGCTTGTTCCTGCTGTTATGGGTCTATGGATTGATGAACGAACAAAGAGAATTGATGAGGTAAAAATTAGGGTTAGTAGCAGAAATTGAATTAAAGGGGTTTGTGGTTGATTTGAGTTCAGCTCAGTTGAGATTACAGGGGAGATGATAAATTTATTGCTGCCGATGATGTTAGTATTGAGAAGATTCTGTGAGATGCTGCTGCTCTCTGAGTTCGATAGAATGAAGTATGAATTTCAGATCGAGATTAAGAAAGGGTTTTTCTGTGGTGAAGAATTTGAACCAGGAATGATGTTGGAGGTGTTGTTGAATCTGGGTGTTGGTATGATTCAGAGAGATGGCGATGCTGCTATTGAATCGATTGAAGCAATTGGAGATTGAGATGTAGAATCTGGGTTTGAACAGAAATTGAGAGTCAGTGATGATGAAATTTAGGAAAGATGGAGTTAATGGGTCTGTGATGCACAAGAGTTGAAGTGAAGCTGCAAGCGGATACACTGAGCTTGTGCAATGCAGAAATGGAATCAAGAGAAGGTGTTGTTACTTCAGGAGGAACTGAGATGGATTTGCAATTTGAGTCTGAAGTTGTTGCTGCAGTGAAGAAATATGGATGAATCTTTACACACCCAGAAGTGAGCAGGTTCTAGTGATTGCAGCTGGCGTTGGTGATGAGATGAGGTTGGCTCAAGTTGTGCAGTGTCCAATTGAATGTGGTGTTGCCGCTCCCGGGTTGGTTGGAGCCGAAAGCGGATTATAAATTGAAGCTAAGAGAACTGGAGTCGATGCAATAGCTAGGCAGTGAGGAGTTGGTTAAGGATGAACCTGTTGTTGTGGTTGCTGATGAGAACACAAGGGTGAGCTAAATGGAAATGCATAGAATGGAGTGGCTCGAGTATACTGGGCTTGATGAGAAGATGCAGTTTTGCTGGTGTGCGCGTAGCCAAGAAAGTGCCAGAAAATGTGTAGATGGGTTATGCTGTGATGAATGAGAATAGCAGGTGCTGTGAGCATGGAAGATGAGTTACAGGAGGATAAGAAAGTGCTGGTATATGCAAATGGAGTTCGCAGTTGTAGTGCAGTTGTGGATCGAGAGATCGTAATGGAAAAGCAGGCAAGGATTGCAGAGATGGCTTGAAGGTAGATGAGGTCATGTCCGATCTTTGTGTATGAGAAATAACAGTGAGGCAAATAATGGTTCAAGTTCGGGGGATGTGTTGAGTGAATTTGAGTCTGCAAAAATGGGTTCTTCTTTGCCATGGAATCTATGTGGAGCTCGAGCGGGGATTTCAAGTTTTGAAGATGCGCTTTTACAATTGTTAGTTATGGTTACGATGCGGATTGATGAAGTTGAAAGTGCAGGTGATGGTGCTAATGGTGGTCACATAGAAGAGCGATTGGATTTGCGATGAGGCCGGTGTGGCGGTGGAATCGAGATTGGAAGCACAATGATTGTGCGAGACAACATAAAGCTTTGTGCAAGACTGCAAATGGCCTAGGCCAAGGTGACTCAGGTCTGACTCGTTCCTGACTCAGCCTCTACTCAGACTTTGACTCGGTCTGACTCTGAGTTGACCCGGCCGAGTTGGATCATCGGCCGAGTTGGATCGTTGACCCGTTGACCGGTGACCGGTTTTGACTTTGCCGGTCACCGAGATACATTCCGGTGCCGGATTCCGGCCAAATTCCGGCCATAATACCAGCTTTCCGACGACCAAAATTACAGATTTTTTTGTGTGGATTCTTCTCATGGGTGTGAAGACTTGGACTTGGAATTGGATGGAGAATTTGGCTCAACTTTGGAAAGAGAAGATGGAAGATGAGAAAGACTTAAATTTGGAAATTGAACTATTAAAGGAAAGGGATTCTATTCCTTGGAAGATTTGGAGAACATTGAAGCCTATAAGTAGAGAAGTTCTCTACAAACTTTTGACATATCTTTTACACACCTCTCTACACACACAACATTTGTGTTTTTGCTTTCAATTCTTCTTCTTAATTATTTGTGTGAACTTGAAAATTCTCCTTTTAATTATTTTGTGTGAATTTCAAAAACATGAGTAGCTAATTTTATTATTGATTGAGGATGAATTCCTAGTTCTTAATATATGATTTGAGTTTTGTTTCAATTCTATCTTGAAGTTTTTCACATGATTATCGTTTGTTTTTACTAATAGGAATGTTTATTCATTCATGATTGATTGATAGATTATTTAGAGTGCACGCTAAATTGATTTGTTAATTTGATCTAAAGCTAGTGAAAGTTAGGGGATAAGTAATCGTTTCTTGACTCTTTACATAAGTAGCAAACACGAGACCTTGCGGAGGGATTCCGTGGAGCAATTGTGTGTGAAAACAACGTTAGCAAGTAGACCTTGATCTAAGAGTCTAACTACTAATATTAACCTAATAAGTTCATAAATCTTAATGCGTTTATTTAAATTAAATCTAGAGTGATCTACTACTAGGTGGTTTGGTAAATAGAATCCGGTAGTCGAGAACTTCCGTATCCGGTGATACAAGGGATTTAGGGGTTTAGCACTGATCTAGCTGCTTTACCTACGGTTGGTGATAATTTGTGACTAATAACAAGTAGAAAAGAACATAACTTTAATCATTGTTTTGCAACGAAGAAGGATTCCTTGGTCTTGTCTCTCTTATTGATTTCAACTTTATCTTTTAATTGCTTGTTTATTTTCTTTTGCTTTTTACACCCCCCCTTTTGTGACAATTTTTACAACTAGAATCTCTTGCTCCTCGTGGGAACGAACTTGACTTCCATTATATTATTTTTAATTGAGTGGAAATAAGATATTAATTTGATTGCACCCACGACACGCATCAAATTTTGGCGCCGCTGCTTGGGAGCAAATGGACGATTTTAGTTGTTTTTATTTTTCTTTTTGCTTTATTCTTGCTTTGTTAGATTCTTTACCGTATCTAACTTAGTTTTCGAGAATCTTGTTTCGGTGTTATACCTTTGGTGAATGCTTAAGAAGGGCAGACCGAGTCCAATACGTCTTCGATCCGGCACTCAACTAAAGGATTTCATTCGAGCGGTTAACACTCCACTTCCTCCTTCTTCATCAAGTGATTTCACAGATTCGGACAAAGAGGAAGAAATAATGGCTGAACGTACACTCAAGGACCTAGCTTCTCACAGGCTTGATACACAACAATGGTGTATCCAAACTAACTTAACCTTCGAGATCAAGCCGGGGTTGATTAGAGAGTTACCAAAGTTCCATGGCATGGTGAATGAAGATCCAAACAAACATCTTATGGACTTCTATACCATAGTTATGGCTATGCTTCCACCGGAGACTAATGCGGATGGAGCAATGTTGAAAGCTTTCCGTTTTCTTTGGCGGGCAATGCTAAGGAATGGTTATATTATTTGCCTTCCTAAGTATCACAACATGGAATGGGATGAAGAAACTTTTCCTCGAGAGATATTTTCCCGCATCCAAAGCTACTCAAATTCGCAAGGAGATTTGTGGATTGAAACAACATGTGGGAGAGTCGTTGTATGAATGTTGGGAGCGATATAAGAGGTTGGTGGAAAGCTGTCCACACCATCAATTTAGTGACGTTATGATACTCCAATACTTCTACGAAGATCTCAACCCAAGTGATAGGTCTCTTCTTGACGCTTGGGTGGTGGTGCACTAGTGAACAAGACGGTGACCCAAGCTACCGAGTTGATTGAAAGTATGGCTGCGAACTCGCAACAATTCTACACAAGAGATGAACCAATGGTTAGGCGAGTGCATGAAGTTAGTGATTCATCGTCACATCTTGATCAAAGAATGTGTAACATGGAGATAATGATTCAAAGGATGGTCGCGGTAATTATTCCGGATGATGAGATCGAACAAGTAAATGCTTCATATCCAAATCAAAGGCCGAGGTACGATCCATACTCGAATACTTACAATCCCGGTTGGAAGGATCATCCAAACTTTAGTTATGCAAATAAGCACGCGGCGGTTCCCAATCCGTATGAGCAACAAGGTGGTTTCCAAGTATGTTGAGGAAAAGATCAAATTTCAAACTCAAGTAAAGTAACATACAAATAAGCGGATTTTACATATATGTTGAGGACTTACAATACAATGAGGTAATTTTATATCCAAGTATGAAGACTTATTTATAAGAGCAAAGAAAATCAAAAGGTGAGAATTATTGAAGTTTATTATTTTGAGGCGATATAAGTTGTGAAGAATCAAGCGGTAAAATACTTCTCCCACGGCCATGTTTTATTTTTTGTTTTGTATTTTATTTCTCTTGTTTCAAAAAAAAAAAAAAAAAAAAAAAAAAAAAAAAAAAAAAGACAAGAGAAATATTTGTTTTATTTAATAAGCCGTGGGGAAGGAAAATCTATAAGGAAGTTTCAAGCGACAAGGATTTAAGGTAAAAGGTTACAAATTGTCAAGGAATTACGAAATTCGAGAGTTTATCATCAATAGTTGAAACCGAAGACCAAGGAGATCAAGACGAGGAGCGGAAGACGTTTCTATTGGATGCCGTGAGAGTGGTGTTATCATAATTGGCGATCGGATGTGAAGGTGAGTAAGTAATCTCATCCTCGATAATAGTGGTTGATTTCCTTTCTTAGAGATCGTCAGAAAAATGGTTTTTCAAAATATTAAAAGATGTGGGTTTTTTTTCAAAATATTTCGGAAGTTGTCCTTCCCACCATTCAAGTGTTGCAGGAATTCTCTCTTCATTCCTACCTGCACACATGTGAGAACCATAAAAAAGCCGTCTTTTTTAGTGCAATTATCATAAAATCCTTTTTGGTGAGGCAGAAGTCGAGGCGAAATGCTTATTGATCGTTTCTCAAACACGCGTTCTCTCATTATGGTGTGGTTATTTCTCACTCAACATTTAACAACGAGAATATGTTCTTTAGTATTTCTAACTTCTTATTACTAGAATGCAGAAACTCTATGTCCTCATAGCTCTTTGGATGCTTGGGACGCTGGAACGCTTTGAAGTTGTAAGTTTTAGTTTGATTTGCTCGAGGACTAGTGATGATTATTTTCAATGATGTTGTAGTAATAGGAGGGTTGTCGTTCACTCGGACTTGATGAGATTGATTTTAAGAATTAATAAAAGAAAAATATATACAAAAATATTGTCACAAATATCAAGAGAATACTGGGACTCAGGATTCCACTAATTCTCGTATTCATGTGGTTCATCTATCAATTCCATACAATTCTAGCTCTTAAAATAACAAACATCGACTCTGTATTCTTTGCCAAAGTAGATTTTATAAAGTATTAGATGTAAATCACAAGCATGATGCATCAAAAGTTCTTAGACTAAGCATACACCATCAAACGAAATCACAAATAATCAAGAAAAATCATAAATCAATTTAGAATAGTGCAAAAAGTCATAAAAGAATTAAATAGAATTACCACATGCGTAAAGAATAGCTTCATCCGTCATCCCAGTGTTAGGGTTTAGCTCCTCATATCAAAAACACGATCAACATATTTGTTCATGGCTCAAACGGTGTTTTTATTGAATAAATATTGGAAAAAGAATAGAAGCAGCTCAACTGCAATGTTTATAATTGTTACAGATTGAGTGTTACAGTGGAAACGGAAAATATAAGATCATTGGGAAACGACGATTGTCTGTGTCGTTGATCTCACGACAAATTTATGCGACCGACACGGGACGTCCAATGTTCTTCGTCTCCTTCTTCTTGGCAGCAGAGAGAACTCCTCTGCAACTCTTCTTTCTTCGATTCCATGGCCTCTGACCGGACCCCTAACTCCCGATACTCTTATCTGGTCCCCTAGCATCGTTTATATACTCAACAGGTAAAGAAAATCATGTGAAATAACTCACAATAATCTTCTTTCCTTTTACAGGGAGATACGGCAATAATTCTTCTTCCTCTTCTTATGCACACGTCTTTTGTAGCTCAAAGACACGATAATCTCCTCCAAACACGCTGTTTTATCCGAACAGGGCTCTATCTAACTAACTACACGTGGAAACTCGAGTACGGCTCGTCCGGACAACACGATATTCTTGTTACTCTGTTTTTACCGCAGAACCGATTATCCACCCCAATTAAACGCGATCTAAAAGCCATACCAAAGATTGTTTTGGCCTATCAAATTCATCCCAATCAAAATCGGTGGTTGAGTCTCACCAAACTCCTCCAAAAATCCACCGAACATCTCACAGACGATAACCCTTAAACCCGAGAATCTGTTCAAAATAAAATCCGCCATTCTAGCCAATTACTGCTCCAAACGATGACCATTACCATCCCCGTGTTGAGCCAAAACAAACAACCCCAATGAGTTTCGGCACTTGAATCTCCCGAGAACATGATCAACATTCGAACCCTAATTTTGTTTTCTGAAAAACTTCTTTTCCCGCCAAAACTGATTTTTGAAATGGAGAAGAAAGGGTTGCCCCTTATCCAAAAGCTGGGGTGCGAATAGCAGTGTCCAACTGAGGTGCCCCTTATAAATTGAGGTGCCCCTTATCCAAAGCAGGGGTCCGAATAGCAATTGTCCTCCGGAGGTGTTCCGAGCAACTTTTCGAGCCGAATTTTCCAAAAATGTTTATTTCTCAAAAATACCTACAAACACACAAAAAACCATAATAAGCACAAATTCGAGTACCAACAAAACAGAAAATTGAGGACAACTCAGACACAAAAATGTGTCTATCAAATACCCCCAAACTGATTATTTGCTAGTCCTCGAGCAAATTTATTCTAGAAAATAAAAATCATTTGAACCCCTAGGTGGCCCTAGTGGCGGAGTGTTGTCTCCGGAGGGTTTACCAGAGGTGTACCCACAAAACCTTTACTCCAGACCCTAGATATCTACGCAAAACCTTGGAAGGCACTAAAGAATCTCCTTGGTTGGCATACTTATTGACTACAGGAGGAAGTACCCTGATGCGAAATTCCAATTCTTTGTACAGTTTGCACTCAAGCATACTAAAATTCATATATAAGTCACAGAGCTCTACTCAGATAGTCGCACTATGGACATCAATACTCGGAGTCAAAACTAATCACATGGATAGATCAAGAAGATGGATATAGAAAAACATAGATGGTTTTGATGTTTACTAAGTGAGCGGTGTTTCCCATATCTGTCTGAAGGCCTCCGCCAAAATGAACCTATCCTATTGGACTGAGATACTAGTCTGACTAATATCAACACACTGGCATATACAAGGGAACCAGTGGTCGATAATCCTAACTCTAGGTCAACACAACGGCATATACAAGGGTTCCAGTGGTCGACTTTATTGAATTTATTCCGGTTGGTCTGATGGTCTGGTCTCACTTTTTTTTTCTTCACTTTTTTTTTTCACTTTTTTTTTTCACTTTTTTTTTCACTTTTTTTTTTTTTTTTTGGTATCTCAATCACTCTAATTCATCCTAGCATTGGTAACAACTTGATTCGTGGGCCCCACCTAATGACTTAGAGAAACATAATTTACAAAGAACAAAACAAAATAAAAACAGAAGTGAAAAGGACTCAACGAGATATGGTGAAACCATCATGTTATTTCTAACACCTGAGCTCTGTGCTTTTATGAATAGACTCTTTAGATGTTGCCATCTAATCAGATTGGTTCCTCAACTCCTACAACCAAAATGCTTCCATCCACTTAGATTGGTTAGTGCCATCCTTAATAAGCATAAATTTCTAGGCTCTGGAGTTTAATTATCGCAACTAAAAAGTTTCTCCCATACCCCCAAACTTAAATCTAACATTGTCCTCAATGTTCTAAAGATAAAATTAAAAGCATGAACAAGGAGAAACTGTTACCATTTGAAGTAAAAGAGTTAAGGAAAGATATTACCGTGTTGCAAGAGCATGGGTTACCTCCCAAGAAGTGCTAAGTTTAAAGTCTTCAGCCAGACATTGGAAAGGGTTAGTCACCTCGAAGAATCATATAGCAGTAACCGGAATAACTGCGGGTCATCTGGATCAAAAAGTGCTAACCACAAGAAGAGGAGACTGCAACAGACTAGGAAGATATCCAACATACCCTTATCTATTTTTAAGACCACTACATCTAGCTGTGGTTCGGGTTAAGGCTTTATAAAAGGGTCTAGATAACAAATTTTCATGGGTTGCGTTTCCTCATGAGTTAGATCCGAATGTTCAGGTTCTAGAGTCTGGAAAAACTCAAATAAAAACTTAGAAGCACATAATAATAACCTGAATAATTGCGGATCCTCTAAGTCAATCATTTTTGACTTACACAGCTGACCACAACAAGATTGGTGGTCTTCCTTAAGCAAATATGTCGACCCTAATATCCTAAAGTAATTAGGTTTAGTCTCAAAACTTAATAATTGACACATCTGAAACTTATACGTTCCCACAATTGGAAGAAAAGTTTTTGGTGGGAAAACAAAGTCAATTTTGGTATCATAGCCTGGGTTAACCACATCAACCAGAGGATGGGTTTCTATCAACTGAAATTCTTTATGGACACAACTAGGTTCAGGAAAAAGTGTATGGAGATAATCTTGTAAAATGGTTGAGGCACGGATGTCCAGTCCTAAGTGAGGGGACTTTCTGAGAGTTAGAGGTAAGGCACTAGGAGAGTGATAATCACCCCCAAACTTAAAGTTTTCAGTGTCTCTAGATAGACTAGTCACAATTTCCCTAATTTCGAGAACACCAGAATCCTGAAAATGGTCAATTGATTCTTCTAAGTTATTATTAGGTAATGCATCCTTACTCATCTCTACGAGTTTATCGTCTTCTAAGACTAGTGTTTCTAAATCACTAGACTCTAAAACAGTATTCTCAGGGTAAACTCTTTCCTCTAAACCATCATCACAATCATATAAAGGATTATCAGCGAAAGTTTCTATTAAATGCTCGTTAACTAAGGTGTTAATCATAGTTACTTCCTCTGATTCACTTAAAGGCACATCAAATAATGGATTATCCAACATATTGTAGGCTAAAGGATCATGAACTACATCGTCTAAAACGGTGGCATCTCTAGTCAAATCCTCGTCCTTTCGAATAGGTGAATAATTATTAAAATTATTGGGATTTGAACCAGAAATAGTACTATCATTATAAAGTTCAATCGGAGTAATAAATTCCTGATCACTATGCCTATTTATTTCGAATTCTTCATCAACACTATCCTCATCATAATCATTATTATAAAAACATGAAAATGATCGAACCTCATCTAAACAAGTAGTGTTACCAATTCTAACCTCGTCACCTTGAGTATGTGAATAACAATCTTCATTGTCAAAGGTATTATTGGATACACTATATTGGAAATTCAAGTTATTTCGAGCAATACTTTCATTCGTCTCTAACTCAAGTCTACGTGTCGACTCAGCTATCCTCTCAAGGGTCTCTTCCAAAGAAAGCTTTCTTTCGTCATAAACTAAGTTATTCATCTTAGCTAACTTACGTGTCGTCTCCTCTAATTTCCTAAGAGACTCTTCTAAAGGAGAAACATAAGAATTTTGCTCGTATGACCCGTGCGTGTGTGGATAGTAATTGGGCACATCATGGTATGAGCCATAACCTTGAAAAGTTTGATGTTCCCAACCACTATTCACACTATGGTCAAAGTAGTAACGTCCATTTCGAAACTCAGTCGGATAATCATTGTATTGGCTGTTATAATACCAGTTTGACATCCTAACTGCAAGGGAATTCTACGCAAACACAAACAAGTCTGACTCGACCACAACAAACCTACTGATTTCTAGCAAACAAAAAGCATGATGGCTCCACTTAGATTGTTTTCTAGACCAGCTTCTAATCCTTCGAAAGGGAATTCGTTACAATCTGAGCAAACCCCTCTGAATCAATCCGAGTTTAAGTAAGTTGAATAGAGGCGAGGGAAGCTGCGTGGAGCTTTGATACCCAAGGCCTCACCGCATTACAAGGCGGCGCAGTCACGCATTCAACTTACAGAAACCATCATGAACTTCGAAGTATGCTTAAAGAGTAACCAATATTTTTCGAATGACTTTCCTATTAAGCTCGTTACCCTATCGGTCTCGTTCTAGTCAAAATTTTAGGCTTAGGTTCGTGTTTGGTTTCGTTTTCCTAAGGCGCGCAAGAAGAGAACGGTGATGAAATCCGAACCCTTATCTTGTATGGCCAGTCCTTGCCCTTTACTAGGAAATTAAAGGCCCGTTTTCAATACCTCAACATATATGCATACAAAATCATCCAAGAAACCCGCCGATTGTGGAATTCGCGGGTGTTTAGAATTCTTACCTCCCGTTCCGGACGGGGATGAACCGTTGAAGTCGACTCGGGCCACGACTCCTATGTCATGTACGAACCTCGAGGGGCCGAGACGATATCGTAATCGTCGTCCTTCCCTGTGCAGTTTATATTTAAATAACCCTTCCTTAGGGTTTTAAAAAAAAAATGTCCAACAGTCCAAAAATAAAGTCCAAAATTAAGAAGTCCAAAAATAAATATAAAAATTACAAAGATAATTACCTAATTACAGTTTCTAAAAATAAATAAAAAAATTAATTACACTATATACAAAATTTTCCTCTTCACTCCTTTGGATTTTCTCTCTTCTTTCTTTCTTTGGCTTCACTTTACTTTTCAACACTTTCTCTTTTATATAAGCTCCGCACCAAGTCTGAAAGCAAATAGAAAAAAAAACAAAACGCGTAAAAAGGAACAAATAATAATAAAATAATAAAATAATAAAACCTAAAAACAAATCTATACACAAGTCCGCGTCGGCGGCGCCAAAAATTGATGATTATTTTCAATGATGTTGTAGTAATAGGTGGGTTGTCGTTCACTCGGACTTGATGAGATTGATTTTAAGAATTAATAAAAGAAAAATATATACAAAAATATTGTCACAAATATCAAGAGAATACTGGGACTCAGGATTCCACTAATTCTCGTATTCATGTGGTTCATCTATCAATTCCATATAATTCTAGCTCTTAAAATAACAAACATCGACTCTGTATTCTTTGCCAAAGTAGATTTTATAAAGTATTAGATGTAAATCACAAGCATGATGCATCAAAAGTTCTTAGACTAAGCATACACCATCAAACGAAATCACAAATAATCAAGAAAAATCATAAATCAATTTAGAATAGTGCAAAAAGTCATAAAATAATTAAATAGAATTACCACATGCGTAAAGAATAGCTTCATCCGTCATCCCAGTGTTAGGGTTTAGCTCCTCATATCAAAAAAACGATCAACATATTTGTTCATGGCTCAAACGGTGTTTTTATTGAAGAAATATTGGAAAAAGAATAGAAGCAGCTCAACTGCAACGTTTATAATTGTTACAGATTGAGTGTTACAGTGGAAACGGAAAATATAAGATGGCTGGAAACGACATGATTGTCCAGTATCGTTGATCTGCGACAAATTTATGCGACCCGACACAGGGCGTCCAATGTTCTTCGTCTCCTTCTTCTTCTTGCAGCAGAGAACTCCTCTCGCAACTCTTCTTTCTTCGATTCTATGGCCTCTCTCGACCGGGACCCCTAACTCCCGATACTCTTATCTGGTCCCCTAGCATCGTTTATATACTCAACAGTAAAGAAAATCATGTGAAATAATTCACAATAATCTTCTTTCCTTTTACAGGGAGATACGGCAATAATTCTTCTTCCTCTTCTTATGCACACGTCTTTTGTAGCTCAACACACGATAATCTCCTCCAAACACGCCTGTTTTATCCGAACATGGCTCTATCTAACTAACTACACGTGGAAACTCGAGTACAGCTCCTCCAGACAACACGATATTCTTGTTACTCTGTTTTACCGCAGAACTGATTATCCACCCCAATTAAACGCGATCTAAAAGCCATACCAACATTGCTTTGGCCTATCAAATTCATCCCAATCAAAATCGGTGGTTGAGTCTCACCGAAACTCCTCCAAAATCCACCGTAACATCTCACAGACGATAACCCTTAAACCCGAGAATCTGTTCAAAATCAAATCCGCCATTCTAGCCAATTCTGCTCCAAACGATGACCATTACCATCCCTGTTGAGCCAAAACAAACAACCCCAATGAGTTTCGGCACTTGAATCTCCCGAGAACATGATCAACATTCGAACCCTAATTCTGTTTTCTGAAAAACTTCTTTTCCCGCCAAAACTGATTTTTGAAATGGAGAAGAAAGGGTTGCCCCTTATCCAAAAGTCAAAAGCGAATAGCGGTGTCCAACGAGGTGCCCCTTATAAATTGAGGTGCCCCTTATCCAAAGCAGGGTCCGAATAGCAATTGTCCTCCGGAGGTGTTCCGAGCAACTTTTCGAGCCGAATTTTCCAAAAATGTTTATTTCTCAAAAATACCTACAAACACACAAAAAACCATAATAAGCACAAATTCGAGTACCAACAAAACAGAAAATTGAGGACAACTGAGACACAAAAATGTGTCTATCAACTAGCAAAGTCTAAGTGTGGGGGGATTTGATAGGGTGTAGAATACATCCTATTTACTATCTATTGTTTATGCTTTCTTTGCTATTTTTTTTGTAAATTATGTATTTTACGCTTGTTTTGAGTTTTATAGCTACTATGGAGTCGCACGGAGGAAAAGAAGAAGAAATTAACCAATTTTAGCAAAAGGGCAAAATTGTCATTTCATGGGCGAACACTATTTGGAGCCCAGCCAATGTTAAGGGGCAATCCTATTGGCAGGAGTATTAAAGACAGACCAGCAATGGTTAAGGGGCTGCTAGCTGTGTAGCCCTTATCAAAGGGACCAGACACTGAATAACCCAATTTAAACCCAACCCTAAATCGAGAAGATATTTTCTCTTCTTCTCATTTACTCTCCTTTTCACCTGATACTAAAAACAGCAGCACTACCACTCTGAAATTGAGAACAGCTCCATAGCAGATGGAAAATTGAGAGATGAAATCGAGAGAGTGATGTATGAATACAAATGAGATGAAATCGGAGATGGGTTTGGTTTAAGAACCAAGTTTATTGTGTTGCCATTAATGGTGTTCTTGAAGTTCGATTTGAAATTGAGAGAAGAGATCGAACCGATGGGTTTCTGGAACTGAGATTAAAGATGGGTTCGACTCGAGTATAGAATTGAAAGATATGCAATCGCTGTTGTGATTATGAGATGAAGAAATAGACAGAGATGATTCTGCCATCGATTGATAAAGAAAGTGGGTTTTCAGGGCAGCAAGATAAGAGAGGAAATGGAGGCTAGGTTAAGTTGCGAGACAGTAGAGAGGGGTTTTGATTTGAATCCGAGAAGAGCTTGTTCCTGCTGTTATGGGTCTATGGATTGATGAACGAACAAAGAGAATTGATGAGGTAGAAATTAGGGTTAGTAGCGAAATTGAATTAAAGGGGTTTGTGGTTGATTTGAGTTCAGCTCAGTTGAGATTACAGGGGAGATGATAAATTTATTGCTGCCGATGATGTTAGTATTGAGAAGATTCTGTGAGATGCTGCTGCTCTCTGAGTTCGATAGAATGAAGTATGAATTTCAGATCGAGATTAAGAAAGGGTTTTGCTGTGGTGAAGAATTTGAACCAGGAATGATGTTGGAGGTGTTGTTGAATCTGGGTGTTGGTATGATTCAGAGAGATGTCGATGCTGCTATTGAATCGATTGAAGCAATTGGAGATTGAGATGTAGAATCTGGGTTTGAACAGAAATTGAGAGTCAGTGATGATGAAATTTAGGAAAGATGGAGTTAATGGGTCTGTGATGCACAAGAGTTGAAGTGAAGCTGCAAGCGGATACACTGAGCTTGTGCAATGCAGAAATGGAATCAAGAGAAGGTGTTGTTACTTCAGGAGGAACTGAGATGGATTTGCAATTTGAGTCTGAAGTTGTTGTTGCAGTGAAGAAATATGGATGAATCTTTACACACCCAGAAGTGAGCAGGTTCTAGTGATTGCAGCTGGCGTTGGTGATGAGACAGAAGCGGCTCAAGTTGTGCAGTGTCCAATTGAATGTGGTGTTGCCGCTCCCAGGTTGGTTGGAGCTGAGCGGGATTATAAATTGAAGCTAAGAGAACTGGAGTCGATGCAATAGCTAGGCGGTGAGGAGTTGGTTAAGGATGAACCTGTTGTTGTGGTTGCTGATGAGAACACAAGGGTGAGCTAAATGGAAATGCATAGAATGGAGTGGCTCGAGTATACTGGGCTTGATGAGAAGATGCATTTTTGCTGGTGTGCGCGTAGCCAAGAAAGTGCCAGAAAATGTGTAGATGGGTTATGCTGTGATGAATGAGAATAGCAGTCTTTGTGAGCATGGAAGATGAGTTACGGGGAGGATAAGAAAGTGATGGTATATGCAAATGGAGTTCGCAGTTGTAGTGCGGATGGATCGAGAGATGGTAATGGAAAAGCAGGCAAGGATTGCAGAGATGGCTTGAAGGTAGATGAGGCTGTCACTGATGCTGTGTATGAGAAATAACAGGCTGAGGCAAATAATGGTTCAAGTTCAGGGGATGTGTTGAGTGAATTTGAGTCTGCAAAAATGGGTTGCTGCTGCCATGGAATCTATGTGGAGCTCTGAGCAGGGATTTCAAGTTTTGAAGATGCAGCTTTTACAATTGTTAGTTATGGTTCTGATGCGGATTGATGAAGTTGAAAGTGCAGGTGATGGTGCTAATGGTGGTCACATAGAAGAGCAGTTGGATTTGCAGTAGCTGGTGTGGCAGTGAACTGAGATTGGAAGCACAATGATTGTGCAGCACAACATAAAGCCTGTGCAAGACTGCAAATGGCCTAGGCCAAGGTGACTCAGGTCTGACTCGTTCCTGACTCAGCCTCTACTCAGACTTTGACTCGGTCTGACTCTGAGTTGACCCGGCCGAGTTGGATCATCGGCCGAGTTGGATCGTTGACCGGTGACCGGTTTTGACTTTGCCGGTCACCTGAGATACATTCCGGTGCCGGATTCCGGCCAAATTCCGGCCATAATACAAGCTTTCCGGCGACCAAAATTACAGATTTTTTTGTGTGGATTCTTCTCATGGGTGTGAAGACTTGGACTTGGAATTGGATGGAGAATTTGGCTCAAATTTGGAAAGAGAAGATGGAAGATGAGAAAGACTTAAATTTGGAAATTGAACTATTAAAGGAAAGGGATTCTATTCCTTGGAAGATTTGGAGACCATTGAAGCCTATAAGTAGAGAAGTTCTCTACACACTTTTGACATATCTTTTACACACCTCTCTACACACACAACATTTGTGTTTTTGCTTTCAATTCTTCTTCTTAATTATTTGTGTGAACTTGAAAATTCTCCTTTTAATTATTTTGTGTGAATTTCAAAAACATGAGTAGCTAATTTTATTATTGATTGAGGATGAATTCCTAGTTCTTAATATATGATTTGAGTTTTGTTTCAATTCTATCTTGAAGTTTTTCACATGATTATCGTTTGTTTTTACTAATAGGAATGTTTATTCATTCATGATTGATTGATAGATTGTTTAGAGTGCACGCTAAATTGTTTTGTTAATTTGATCTAAATCTAGTGAAAGTTAGGGGATAAGTAATCGTTTCTTGACTCTTTACATAAGTAGCAAACACGAGACCTTGGGGAGGGATTCCGTGGAGCAATTGTGTGTGAAAACAACGTTAGCAAGTAGACATTGATCTAAGAGTCTAACTACTAATATTAACCTAATAAGTTCATAAATCTTCATGCGTTTATTTAAATTACATCTAGAGTGATCTACTACTAGGTGGTTTGGTAAATAGAATCCGGTAGTCGAGAACTTCCGTATCCGGTGATACAAGGGATTTAGGGGTTTAGCACTGATCTAGCTGCTTTACCTACGGTTGGTGATAATTTGTGACTAATAACAAGTAGAAAAGAACATAACTTTAATCATTGTTTTGCAATGAAGAAGGATTCCTTGGTCTTGTCTCTCTTATTGATTTCAACTTTATCTTTTAATTGCTTGTTTATTTTCTTTTGCTTTTTACACCCCCCCTTTTGTGACAATTTTTACAACTAGAATCTCTTGCTCCTCGTGGGAACGAACTTGACTTCCATTATATTATTTTTAATTGAGTGGAAATAAGATATTAATTTGATTGCACCTACGACACGCATCACACATGTTCAAACTATGTCGACATTCGTACTTTGTAAGTCCTCTTTCATACTTACAATCTTGAAACCGATTTGCCACACTTCCAAAAAAGTTTAGAATTGGTTCATCTGACTTTCAAAAACTGCGTGATTGATCAAGAACACTCAATCACCAAAACATGGGTTTCACGGTTCTACCAAAACAAGTTTCGGTTCTACCTCCATGTGAGTACTTTGCATAGTCACGCTAGTTACCGAAATTCGGTTTACTAGGTACTAGGATCGGTTCCCCATATATATATGGTATCTAACTTGTACTTGATGCACATGTCCATAGGATCGGTTCCCCTTTGCCTAAAAACGTGTTGCACATGTTCCCCTTTCTTCTAAAAACTTGCTGCACCTCATACAAGGATCGATTGCCCTTTGTGATAGGTTGCACATCTTACTAGGATCGTTAAGAATCGCCGATTAGAATTATCATTATCAAATGATAGTTTGTTCTCACCTAAATGTAGAATTTCAAAGCACTAAGTATACATGACATAAATAGTCAAGAGATATTCATAAATCGATTATTGCTAAGGTTCAACGAATCCTTATACTAATATAACTATGGACTATACATGGCATAGAACATGAAAAATATAGCTAGAAGGCAAAACATTAACATTAAGTTCAATAGGTAGAAAACCCTTGTTTATGAACACAAATAAATCAACCTACAAGTTCATCCTTTTACCCTAACATTGATCTAGCTAGCCATGACTTTGTCAAAAGCCATAAAAATATGCAAAGAAAACAAGCAAATCAACACAATAAATCAAATTTCAAAACCCTTATTCTATGTTTACGGCTCAATCGCCTCCCTTTGATCTTACAACCACGACCTTTTTTATAGTTGGACAGCCACCATCTTCACGCCTTCCCACATGCACGTATTAATGCCTTTTTTCCATTTACGCAAGATACAAGGAAAGTTTGTATTTTCATTTGCATGGAGAGATATTTTATGGGAAAAATATCGTTTGGTCCTTTTTTAGGTGGGCCGATGTCTGTTTGGTCCTTTGGTCAAACACCTTTACTGTTTGGTCCATAATTATTTAAAAATATTAAACTGACAAAAATACCCTTCCGTGTTAATTTTTACTTATTTTCTTGTAGCACTTCATTCCAGAAATGAAGTCCATATAAAAACCTAAAAAAACATACTTCATTTCCATATAAAAACCTAAAAAAAACAGGCTTCATTCCAGAAATGAAGTCCATATAAAAACCTAAAAAAACAGACTTCATTCCAGAAAATGAAGTCCATATAAAAACCTAAAAAAACAGACTTCATTCCAGAAATTAAGTCCATTTAAAAACCTAAAAAAAACAGACTTCATTCCAGAAAATGAAGTCCATATAAAAACCTAAAAAAATGGACTTCATTCCAAAATGAAGTCCATATAAAAACCTAAAAAAATGACTTCATTCCGAAATGAAGTCCATATAAAAACCTAAAAACAGACTTCATTCCGTAAAATGAAGTCCATATAAAAACCTAAAAACACAGACTTCATTCCAGAAAATGAAGTCCATATAAAAACCTAAAAAACAGACTTCGTTCCAGAATGAAGTCCATATAAAAACCTAAAAAAACAGACTTCATTCCAGAAATGAAGTCCATATAAAAACCTAAAAAAACCTAAAAAAATGACTTCATTCCGTAAAATGAAGTCCATATAAAAACCTAAACATCATCGTCTTTTACAAAGCAGCAGAACTTCATCTTTAACACGAGCAGCAAAATCAAGATCAAGATCTTCAACATCAAAATCAAAAAAAATACATCCAAATAACATAAAAATCTTCATAGTCTTCATCATATTCATCGTCTATATCATCTTCAACAAAAGCAGCGGCAACAGAGAAGAAACAAACACAAAATCATCGCCGCCTTCATCATCTCCATCTTCTTCAACAGCAGCAGCAACAACAAATGTTGAAGAAACACAAAAATCTCCGTCGTCTTCATCATCTTCCTCAACATCAACAGTAGCTACATAGAATAAAAAACCAAAAAATTATCATCCTTCTTCATCGTTTTCATGAGCATCAACAGAAAAAAAGAAAAGAAAAAAATGGAGAGAAACTAGATCTCAAAACACAAGGAGAGAGAAAGTAAATCTGAAATAAAATATTTTCTATTGGTTTTTTCTATATATATGTGTTGATGGTGGATTTTCGTTTAAGGTTAAATTTGTAAAAAACCATAAAAATCATGCGCTGACATCTTGTAAAAGATATAGCCATTTATAAGTGTTGGATACTCCCTCACTTAATTCACCAAGAATGGAGCATGTAGCAACAATCCCATTCTGTGAATACATGAAATTCCTCCAGGTTGGAGCATGTAGCAACAATCCCTTCCTGAGAATTTCATATCAGCCTTGTATTTCAAGGACTCATTATCAGTGTGGCATGACGACTGAGTGTTACTCTTACAGAGTAACACGAACCTCCAAGCACTATAATGAAACCATGTACAAAATACCCGTACAGGCTGATTCTCGGTGTGTTATACTAGCCCGAGACCTCTCGGTGTGTTATACTAGCCCGATTGAGCCCCTCTCGGTGTGTTATACTAGCCCGATTGAGCATCCGGACTGACCGTATCAGTCCGGATATGATCTGATCGCAGTCATCCAACTCCACAAGCATGATTGGATGACCCTTCATCAATTCCATCACCCCCAAGCGGTATGGAATACCCACGGCCGACCCCGCATGGTCACCATTGGCCGTTGCTTGCCAAAAGACGTTCATACCAAGCATTATGGACGGAAAACCCTAAATAAAGGTTTGCGGCATATTACATGTGTCGCAAAATAATCTCAACCATCCATCTTCGCAGGTATAGATGGAGGGTGTAGATGTAGACTTAAAGGGCCCAGAGCATGTCAACACGATCACCGTGGGACCGCCTACACACTTGACCAATCGGTCAAGACCAACAATGTTTGGCCGTGACAAAAACATCACCCAAACAAGGAGTGGCGCACGGCTTTTGAAAGCCAAAATTAGGGTTTCAAATCATCACGCGCGTCCATCTTCTCCGGCACGAATGGAGGGTCACAGATTAGATTAAGCAAGGGCCGGTCATGATGACCACCGTGGGCTCATCTACCTCCTCATGCGAACGGCCAAGGCATCCCATGCCCGGCTAATCCAAAACGCCCGCCCAAACATGCGTGGTTACACTTCCCAAATTGCAAACTGATCTCGACCACTCAACTTCACCGGATGATTTGAATGGATTAGATCACGTTTTCATGGGATAGTCAGGTATAGGCATGATCACCACCTGCCATCTTCCCGTCAAACCCATCGACCAAGACCGACCAAGATGTGTCGTCTTGAAATGCGTGCCCGAACTAGGGATCTCGCGCCGGTTTCCAACTCCTTTGCGGCAAGGATTTCTCGCCGCAAACCGATCTCAACCACTCCTCTTTGCCGGTCAAATTGAGTGGCCTAGATCGCACCTTCATGGGACGGTAAGACATGGACGTGTACACCAGCATGCCATCTACATACACGTCCGGTCGGTCCTCTCCAAATTCTTCCATTACTTGGTTTCGACCAAGTGAAGAAGAGTCATGTTTGCGCTCCTCTTCAAAAACCCTAATATTCATTAATCTGGCCGCAGATGAGTGTCTCAAAGATCATCTCATCCGTCCAACTTCACCAGCTTGGTTATACAACCCCGGTCGAGTTATTTGGTTAGTGAGGCGTCATTACCCATCACTTTACCACACCATAATGCAAGACTACCTGCATAAAATACACATGATACTTCACAAGTATCGACTTTCCGAATAACACAATTATTCAATTCAAAGATTACATGCTATCTTTCGTGGATCCACGATCCACACATTCCACACATCAATCATGTCACAAACTGGGGGATACATACTAGGGTATTGGTCTCGGCGGTTTACAGCGTGCGGCGTGCAACGCGCCATCATAAGAACGTGTCGGAAAGTCATGGACGGTTAGAGATGAACAGAAAAGTGGGCAAGACCGGGTCGACGCACAACTCCACTACTCCATCACTCCACTTCCTCCACTTCCCACGAGAGACGTGAATGAGGCTCAATGACTTGTATAAATAGGTTCTCCGCCCTATTTCAAACAACAACACAAGTTCGTACGAGACAGAAAAACCAAGTGTTAATACAAATCGTATTCAAACACCCGCAGCCTCGCTTGCATCAACCGCAAGCCCGCTCATCTTTCATACAAGTCATAAGCAAGCCAACACCTTCACAATCTCAACACCTTCTTCGTTCCCCTCCCTAAGATCAACCCCATCTCCTTCACTTTGTGACCGAAACAAGTCTGGAACGGCCATTTCTTGGTTTAGGCCGGACTTGCACAGATTGATCTCTCGAATCTACAAGCACTCACCGCGCAGTGCATTTGTTTAAAGGTTTAAATTCATTCCTCATCCACACCCCAAATTACCAAATTCTACAGGAGTAGTTTTCACCCATCAACAATTGGCGGCCACAGTGGGAGGTTGATCTCTCGGTTACAAAAATTGAATTCTCGATTTTTCAATTTTCATCCCACGATGTACCCTCACTCGGAGTCCGCAGTGGTTCGAGATATCATGGGAAGCATAGCTGAATGTTGGAGGATGTCTTGGCAAATCAAACCGGTATCACCAGAAGGCAGAGCGAGATATTTCGCCTTTTGAATGATGTAGCGGCACAACTACAAGAGGGGTCGATAGGCATCAACTCAGACAGTGCAAGAAACGTTGAATCCTTAGTCAGGAGTCACACCTTTACAAGTGGAGAAGCAAAGAGAGCACGCAGTCGAAAACGAATCAAGAAAGATGGACAACACGGTCCGCATAGGGAAAAGACTTGTCCGGAGTACTACAATGTCTTCCAGATAAAGAAAGGGAGCCTGCAGCCTATGGAGCCCTCGCTAGAGGATTTATATCTCAAAACTCTTGCTTGAAGCCCTAAGACTCGTCCAATCTAAGGTCGACTTTTCAACCGATCAAGAAACGCTTTGAGGAAGGAGAAATCAATCGGAAATACCTGAATACAGATGATGGGAGCGTTCAATCCGATCACTCAGTAGTGACATCACGACACCTTCCACATCCCTTTACCTAGGCGAGCGATCCGCATATATGATGGCACTCATAAATCTTCCAACTTCATCTCTTGTTCCACGTCAAAGCCACGGAGAGACGTTACAACGCCCACTGACGCAGGAAAAGTCAGACACAACGTACTTACATTTCCCCTTCCCGATGAAGAAGATTCTGAGCTACTGGAGGCGTGGGTACGAAATGGAGAAGTGGGGCTACCCCCGGTATGGCGTCCGCCCACTGATCAAGAAGTAATGGACCCGAGGTACTGTCATTACCACCGGTTCCTTCATCACCCCACCGATGAATGCAACGCTTTGAAGCGCATTGTTCAGAGAAGCTTGGTCCGGATCGATAACTCTCGAGAAATTGGTGCGGAGGATTTTCTTAGAAAGGCAACTCCGGTCGGTGAGGATTTTCTTAGAAAGGAAACTCCGGTCGATACAAGTGAGGCTTCAAAGCAAGTAAGTTTTACTCAACAATTTTACAAGAAAGATAATTTGGAATCCACTGGGACTTGGCATCCCGCACGTGGAGAAAGAGGCTCAAGTGATCAACGCCATGTTTGTTTCCATCCGTACCTCCCTTTGCATAACGTTTACAATTTCATGTGATATGTGCAATCATTCATGACCAAGATTCAAATTTCATTTAACATAATCTCTTTCAAAAAAAATGTTGTTCACAAAACTATCTCAAAATAAGCCAATCTAATCACCTATTAATCCAAAACCGGAGATCAAAGAAAATCCTCACTATCACTCAAAAAGAAAAACATCTAAAAGAAGAGACAAGTATATAGCATGAATACTTCAAGGAAAGTCCTTCAAAGAATAACTCGTCCTTCCGGGCGAGAGAGACTTTCATCCTCTCAAGCACACCTGCTTCACTCCAGCCTCCTTAGACAACTTCTCAACCTCTTCTTCCTGGCGAGCAACACAGTCCGCAGAAGGGACTTCATCCTGTAATTTCTGGAGTTCCTGAATCTTGGAGAAACCTTTGAAGAACCAAGGGGCATTGAAACCGTACTGCGCAAACACGTCCCGATGGCACCTCCAATCTTCAATCATCTCCTCGAAACTGTTCGACCAGTCATGACGCTCATCCCCTGGATAGAAACTAAAGCTTCTTGGACGCGGTTGACCAACGCAAGACGACTTTTGAGTTTCGTGGTGGTAGCAATGTGACCGTGCTTCTCCCATATCGCTGTGTATAACTCTTTGAACTGAACCGGCACGCTGAATCCACCGACCAACACATGACCTGGATAAGGGACAGTAAAAGGAGGATCGAACAAAGCCCCAGGTTGCATCACCGGCAATTCACCAACCGCAGGAGCCTTGTCGCTGCGGGAGGCCTTTCGAAGGGGTCACCACAATGGCCATATTGATTGGAACCCGTCGGGATGGATCTCAAGGGGAGCCGTCTCAACCATAGCAGTAATCGCCTCTCTCATATTCCTTCCGCATCTATTTCGCTCAAGGGTGCTAATTTCCATCACGACCCCGTCAACAAGATCACTAAGGGAAGCACCTTGTTCAACCGAGCTTGCATCATCTCTCGTCATGGTCGAAAAGGAGCGGTTTCTCCAGACTTCTCAAAGATGAAGGTCAAGACCGCCAAAATTCTCAAAGATGAAGATCAAGACCGCCAGACTTCTCAAAGATGAAGACCAAAGATTACCAAACTTTCTCATTTTGAATGCGCGCCAACCTTGTGAAGACATTCTCTTTCGAAATTCCCCGATTTCAAGCAAGGATCGTTTTTAAGAATTTACACCGGAGAAATGAAGGAACCGAGGAGAAAAGATTTAAATACCTCGCATATTGGAGGAATTGAGGACTAACGGACCGCATGCTTGCCTCTTAGGTCTCTCTCCTACTTGGGGACCGCAATCCTCGCCTCCGGTCCGTTTGGTGGGAGCGGCTTCAACCGGAAATGCTTCACAAGACGTCAGAAGATGGTTCACCACAGGGATCTGTCACAACACTCTCCGAAAATTTCCGAAAACCAACAGTTGTTTCTTCCAAAATTCCTTATACTTATCGGTTACCACCGGGTTTCTCCCAATAGGCCGAAGGGGAAGGCTCACCCGTTCCAAGAACACGTCGGATTAAGAATATTCGAGAGGAATTCTCTGAGCCCCCGGTGGACGGATAAATGGGACACCCCGATTAAACCCCATTTGACGAGCCGCCTCACAATATTGTACGGAGTCACAAGAAATTCTTCGTTGAATAAAGACGGACATATCCTCGGGATGCACCGCGCATGTAAATAATTTCCCGGATCTCATAGTCTTAACATCAAGACGCTGTACAACATCGTGGGCCATCGGAAGCAATAGCAAAAGTCTTTGGCTGAACAACGGAAGGATGGACCGGCCCCATGGACGGAAATCTACTGTAAGACACATTGTCAAATACGTCCACAAGTCTCGCACCTGCCTGGGGCGCTTCTTATTCCAAATGGAGTATTCTCGAGCCACCATACAAGTTGGTGAGCAAATTTGTAGGGGTAGGAGCATAGCTTTTGAAGTGTTCCCATAAGAATGCCTCAAGAAAAGCGAAGTGAACGTGCGATTCCACCTTCTTGTACCCGTTAGAAACATGCATGTCCATTGCTAAGGCGTCCGGATGAGAATACAGCGATCCAAGGAACAAGGCACCCGTGGGAGAACTTTACCTTTGCCAGCCTTATAGCAATCTTGACAAGGTCACCTCTAATGGTTTTCTTTCCGTAACCATCGTCGAACATATCTCTCGGATAGCCATAAAGACAGGAACGCAATCACACCGAGCTCATTTTCCAACTCTTGATCCGGCTCTGGGTCTGCCGAGACCACTCCGACACCCACCAGTGTAAAAGCATCTCGTATCTTTTTCTCCTCCTTGTCCAGTTGTCGAATTCCGCCACCTTTTGAAGTATAGCATCATAGTCACGTTGCTCCGCATCGTAGCGATCGTAAGAAAGACTTCCTACAACAGCGGTTCATTAATGCAACTACACTCTCCAGGGTAATAGTCATCTCTCCCCATCTAGATATGGCTGTATGAGTAGAAATACGCCACCGAGAAATGAAGGTAATTAAACCCGCGGCGTCTTTCTTAATTTCAAGAGCAGCAGATGCCATGACCGCATTGAGGATTTGCGCTGAAAGAAAATTATCCTTAATGCCCTTATTACTCAACATGCGTCTCATCCATCCTTCATAAGAACCCAGTGGAGTATGGCAGATCTTGAAGTCAATAGGGGAAGGCGGATATTCATTTCTCTGGAGACAAAATCTCACCACAAGTGCTGAAGAAGAAAACGGATCGGGCTCCATATTTTCTGAATCGGAAAGAAGGACTATCTTATGAGAAGGATGTCTTCTAATGTTTGGAAAAGGCGAGGTGAACAACTCATCATCGATGTTCGGCATATCTTTGAAGCTGTCAACACTTCCTGACTTGGCACCAGCATTATCTCCAGAAGACATATCGACAGGAGTTCTTTTCTTTCTACCGCAATGAAATAAAACACAGGAGTTAGAACTCGTATGAAAGCACATGAGAAATGTAGTCACACGGCAAAGACACAACTCACATCGGAGCATACAATGGTCGATCCAAACATCATTCAAGTATGGTATTGATCAAGCTTCGGTATCACTCAAGTTTTCAAGTCTGGGATAAATGTCAAGTCCGGTACAAGTTTCAAATTCGGTACGAGTTTCAGTCTGGTATTGGTTTCAAGTCCGGTACAAGTTTCAAGTTCGGTGTAAATTTCAGCCAAGCATATGTGAATAAAACCCACGTTCCGGCATACACGGCGGGCCCGCATTCATTCATCCGCATACATCATAACACGATTTTCTTTATTCATGGGAATCGTGTCTACGGGATTCAAGCCAAATATTGGGAAAAGCTAAGCATGCACATGTTTTACAAAAGGTGTTTACCTAACAAACTAGGGTTTTACCTTTTAAAAAAAAAAAGGGGAGCGGAACTTACCTTGGACGGACGGCAGCAGCGACGGCGACGGCAACGGCAACAACAGCGGCAACGATGGTCGGCGGCGGCAGCAAGGTCACGGGAGCTGCTTGCCAAACAAAAGAAAAAAAAGAAAAAAAAAATCGTGAGGAAAAGAAAAAGGGTCTTGTCTCTTTTATAGACAAAAAATTAGAAGAATCCCAATAGAAGAAGGATTCCTCCCTTATTTGGTTTCCTCTTTTGATTCAAGTACCCAAAGAAAGAAACCGGCCCCACCAAGGATTCCATACAAGCGTGACGGCGTGGGAAACTAGCAGTCAGCCAACACTCTTCCGGGTAAACTCCTTTTATCCTGTCTTTCTCACATATGTATGTCACCATCTCATGCCTACCACACAATAGTGTAACCATTATGTGCTAGGCAGGGGACTTAATGTTGATGGTGGATTTTCGTTTAAGGTTAAATTTGTAAAAAACCATAAAAATCATGCGCTGACATCTTGTAGAAGATAAAGTCATTTATAAGTGTTGGATACTCCCTCACTTAATTCACCAAGAATGGAGCATGTAGCAACAATCCCATTCTGTGAATACATGAAATTCCTCCAGGTTGGAGCATGTAGCAACAATCCCTTCCTGTGAATTTCATATCATCCTTGTATTTCTAGTACTCATTATCAGTGTGGCATGACGACTGAGTGTTACTCTTACAGAGTAACACGAACCTCCAAGCACTATAATGAAACCATGTACGAAATACCCGCAGTGCTGATTCTCGGTGTGTTATACTAGCCCGATTGAGCCCCTCTCGGTGTGTTATACTAGCCCGATTGAGCATCCGGACTGACCGTATCAGTCCGGATATGATCTGATCGCAGTCATCCAACTCCACAAGCATGATTGGATGACCCCAGATCAATTCCATCACCCCCAAGTAGGTATGGAATACCCACGGCCGACCCCGCATGGTCAGCCATTGGCCGTTGCTTGCCAAAAGACGTTCATACCAAGCATTATGGACGGAAAACCCTAAATAAAGGTTTGCGGCATATTACATGTGTCGCAAAATAATCTCAACCATCCATCTTCGCAGGTATAGATGGAGGGTGTAGATGTAGACTTAAAGGGCCCAGAGCATGTCAACACGATCACCGTGGGACCGCCTACATACTTGACCAATCGGTCAAGACCAACAATGTTTGGCCGTGACAAAAACATCACCCAAACAAGGAGTGGCGCACGGCTTTTGAAAGCCAAAATTAGGGTTTCAAATCATCACGCGTCCATCTTCTCCTAAGACGAATGGAGGGTCACAGATTAGATTAAGCAAGGGCCGGTCATACCAAAGATGACCACCGTGGGCTTATCTACCTCCTCATGCGAACGGCCAAGGCATCCCATGCCCTGGCTAATCCAAAACGCCCGCCCAAACATGCGTGGTTACACTTCCCAAATTGCAAACCGATCTCGACCACTCAACTTCACCGGATGATTTGAATGACTTAGATCACGTTTTCATGGGATAGTCGTATAGGCATGATCACCAGCCTGCCATCTTCCCGTCAAACCCATCGACCAAGACCGACCAAGATGTGTCGTCTTGAAACGCGTGCCCGAACTAGGATCTCGCGCCGCTTTCCAACTCCTTTGCGGCAAGGATTTTACCGCAAAACCGATCTCAACCACTCCTCTTTGCCGGTCAAATTGAGTGGCCTAGATCGCACCTTCATGGGACGGTAAGACATGGACGTGTACACCAACATGCCATCTACATACACGTCCTACGGGTCCTCTCCAAATTCTTCCATTACTTGGTTTCACCAAGTCAAGAGTCATGTTTGCGCTCCTCTTCAAAAACCCTAATATTCATTAACGGTCGCAGATGAGTGTCTCAAAGATCATCTCATCCGTCCAACTTCACCAGCTTGGTTATACAACCCTGGTCGGAGTTATTTGGTTAGTGAGGCGTCATTACCCATCACTTTACCACACCATAACGCAAAGACTCGCATAAAATACACATGATACTTCACAAGTATCGACTTTCCGAATAACACAATTATTCAATTCAAAGATTACATGCTATCTTTCGTGGATCCACGATCCACACATTCCGTACATCAATCATGTCACAAACTGGGGGATACATATTGGGGTATTGGTCCGGCGGTTTACAGCGTGCAACGTAACGCGCCATCATAAGAACGTGTCGTGAAGTCATGGACGGTTAGAGATGAACAGAAAAGTGGGCAAGACTGGTCGACGCACAACTCCACTACTCCACTACTCCACTTCCTCCACTTCCCACGAGAGACGTGAATGAGGCTCAATGACTTGTGTAAATAGGTTCTCCGCCTATTTCAAACAACAACACAAGTTCGGACGAGAGACAAAAAACCAAGTGTTAATACAAATCGTATTCAAACACCCGCAGCCCTCGCTTTGCATCAACCGCAAGCCTCGCTCATCTTTCTCATACAAGTCATAAGCAAGCCAACACCTTCACAATCTCAACACCTTCTTCGCTTCCCTCCCTAAGATCAACCCCATCTCCTTCACTTTGTGACCGAAACAAGTCTGGAACGGCCATTTCTTGGTTTAGGCCGGACTTGCACAGATTGATCTCTCGAATCTACAAGCACTCACCGCGCAGTGCATTTGTTTAAAGGTTTAAATTCATTCCTCATCCACGCCCCAAATTACCAAATTCTACAGGAGTAGTTTTCACCCATCAACAATATGGTCCTTATCCAAAAGGGTATTTCTGCCACTACAAGGTGACATTTACATCATCCATGACATCAGCCTAGGACCAAACAATAATTTTTAGGACCAAATTATAATTTATATTACCAAATAGAACCAAATAGACATTTGACTGTGTCAAATGGATTAGACTCTCTCTAATAAATTATTCCTAGGACCTAATGGTATTTCCTACATATTTTAATCATCAGTTGCCAGCTCTCCTTCTTAAAACCGCATGTGATAAATCCACTAGATAACCAAACGATGGCCTTTAACGACCCTTTCTTTTAATATGAAGGCTATTATTGGGGCGTCACCTTCCATTAGAGGGGCGTCACCTAATAGGACAAAAACGGGTCACCCGTAAGTAATTTTAAAAATCCATTATCTCAAATAATTGTGTAATGACTAAACAACCCTTGTTTGGCTTTAGTTTAATTATTTAAACCTAGCTACGTCCTAAATTACGCCGAAAATCAACTAAACCTAGGCGTAAATTGGAATTACGCCTGGAAATCAACTGAACCTAGTCGTAAAATTGGAATTACGCCTGGAAAACAACTAACTAAACCTAGGCGTAAAATTGGAATTACGCCTGGAAAATAACTAACTAAACCTAGGCGTAAAATTGGAATTACGCCTGGAAAACAACTAACTAAACCTAGGCGTAAAATTGGAATTACGCCTGGAAATCAACTAAACCTAGGCGTAAATTGGAATTACGCCTGGAAATCAACTAAACCTAGACGTAAACGACATGCAAATCAAAGTTTACGCTTGAATTGAACTAAACCTAGGCGTAAGTTCTTCAAAAACTAAATTACGATTGAAAAATCTAGTACCGTACTCCAAGCGTAACACTAGCGTAAAGTAAATAAAATCCTAATTTTACTTCGATTTCATTCGATTAAAGCACAAAAATGGGTACAAAAAGATGGGTTTGTTTGATTATTACCTTACATACACCATGGGTTGTTGTTGAGGAGTTTGAAAACATGATTCTTCAATTGATTGAATCGGTGGAATGAGTTGAGGATGAAGTTGAGGTTGATTGAGTTGTTGATTACCATCACTAGGATCATCCTCATTTATTTTTAGTAGTTTTAATTGATGGGTAATTTTGACAAATTGCTATGGAATCAAAATATCCTTTAACTAGATTTTTGGTCATCAAATATCCAAGTGAAGCCCCTCTAATGGAGTGTGACGCCCCAATAATAGCCTTCTTTAATATATAGATCCGTCCTTCCCTTAATCCCTTTATCACCAATCAATTCATTTGTTACCTTGTCCAGTGTCTCTATTTACTTACCAGGTTTAATCATATGATATGAGCCCACCAAATCACGTATATAAGGAATGTTTTGCTCATTTTAATTATTATATCCCAAATTAATCTCCCCTCCACACACAAGGTAAGTAAAGTGTGGACTTTCAATGCTTAGAAGATATTATGTTCACTGCACCCAACCGTGACTAGATAGTGTCGACATTCTTCCATCACATGAATCAACCAACAGAGCCTTAATTTCGCTATGATTTGCATTTTGAATGAACAGTAACAGGTTGAAATGAAACATACCACAAATTGTCACATTACCCTTTCATCTCGTTTCGCTGCCGTTGGATAGCTCTGGTGGTGCGAATTCAAACAGCCCCACTACCAGTACTTCTTCATAATTTCACCTAGCCAACTGACTCCTTTAATTTCACATACACCCACTATCTACCTTAGCCACCAGTTAAACAATTCTTTGATCCATTTTTTCATCTCTAGCCATGATATTAATAAGTGGTGTAGTGGTGCTAACATTGTGAAATCCATATGGTGGTGTTGAGAACAAATAAATTATTAACTTGATGGTCAACCATTAATTAGGCCTCGTCTCTTTGTAATGCCGTGAGTGGTAAATGCCACCGTAATTTTCCATTTAGCCGTTTGTCTTTCGGGTAACCGGAATTGCTTGTATTTTCTGTAAAAGGGCTTAAATCACGTTATTAGCAAAATAACGAGTCATAGCTAATATAAATATGGGTATAAAATGTTGCACATACGTGCTTATCAACATCACATTTAATATGTGGTTAATTCAGAATTGTTAAGAGAAGTCAATTAATTTATAGAAGTTGAGAATATGTAGGATAAAATCTAAAATTTTCTCACATAGTTCAGTCATGAATGCTATTCCTTCCGTTCCTAAATAATAGGCTGGTTTCTATAAATAAATGTTTCAAAAAAATATGTTGGTTTCCTAATTAGGAAAGTCAAATGTTACTTTAGTTTTCTGAGACCACTTTTCTCTTAACTTCTCTTCTTTTGATGACAAGTGTCATGTGGACCATTTCATTTTACTTCTTTTGACAAGTGTCATGGGGACCATTTCACTTCACTTCTTTTATTGACAAGTATTATGGGGACCATTTGACTTCACTTCTTTTATTGACAAGTGTTATGAGGACCACTTTCAATGATTAGTTCTTTTAATTTCCTTAATTTTTCTCTAAAAACAAAACCAGCCTATTAAAAAAGAACGGAGGGAATATATTTTCTCTAAAAACAAAACCAGCCTATTAAAAAAGAACGGAGGGAGTATAAAAATGAGTTCATATGTGGTCAGTAACTCTTTGGAATTTTTAATGTTGTTCTTGATTTTTTTCTTACAGCGCACGTTAGCCATTTTTTTTTACGCAATTTTTTTTTTATTAGTTAGAAATTAAATACAAAAAGTTGTTCTTCCTAAAACCTACACTGAATAATGATGGCCTACCATCATAGAAATCCTAGGGTTTGAGTCAAGCCTTATACATGTATATGGTTTCAGTCAACCCATTTTGACGGACATGGTGAAATCGGTCAACCCTGGTTGGAAGTGAGCCGTGGTGAAATGACTGAAGCATCCTTAAGTGGTTAACTTGACCAAAGGTGACACGGGTAGGGAAAATAATTATTATCCGCAAATCTGAACCATAACTCAACCGTTATCTTCCTCTTTTCTTTCATGTTCTCCCTCTTCTTCTCCCTCGGGTGAAAATAGTTGCAGAAAGTACCGAGCGCGGATGGAGGGCAATCCAACTCCAGGTAAGCTAAGTTTCATGTCAATGCTTTGTTTTTCTTTGACTCTACACTTTCTCTTTTCTGTATCCTAGCTAATTCCTAACTAAAACTTTCTGTAGCTATAAAGTTTCATGTACAATTGTTTGCAGAAGTTATCAGTGTAGTAACCATGATTATTAATATTAACCCGATGTTATAGTTTATCTTGCCTAATTTGAAACTCTTGTTGTTTTGTACATTGAACCTTAACTGTTTGATTAAATGCCTTAGAGATTTTCTTTCAAATTAATTGTAGTTTAAGGATTCTAAAGGGATTTTGATTATTGGGTTTTGTTTAAACACGATCTTATAGTAATGTGTCTGTATAATAAATGCTTATTTACTGGTTTAGATAGAAATTGTATTTCTACATTATAGTTACAGCTAATAGTTTGAGATTAGAAGCTGAAGTATTGTTGTAAACTTGTAATGAGAAGCTGAAGTTAGAATGTTGCAATTCATACAAGGATTCAATGATGGATTCAAGGTAATGTCTTTGTTTGTGAGTATTGGGGTTCTACATTCTTCCTAGTTTGTCTAGATAAAAATAGACATTGAGGACAGGTTGACTGAAGATGATTGTACATACGTAGGAAATAATCTTTTAGGAAGAGATTAGTGCACTAACATGAATGAATTTATGGATGATGAGATTACTGATATGAATAAGTGATATTAAAACTTAAAACAATGTTGGTGCAGCCTTTTAACCTCTCTCTAATACAAGTAATCATAGCACCAACAAACAACATAGTAGCAAATGATTAGTCTATGCTCTTGAAATGGTCTTAGATGAGAGGCAAATGGTTTATGTCTGAAATATATTTATAGATGGTTCACTTGTTTTCTCGACTACCTTTGTTTGATGTATTTTCGTGGCTATAATACAAAGCGTGAGGTTAGTTTATAATAACTTTATTATAGCTATAGTGTTGTGCTTAGTTTCGGGTCGATAGCTTTACAAACTCGATGATGTAACCAAATAGTGTGTTGTGGTAGTCAAAAGGTATACAAGGAGACTCAAGATCTGAAATTGAGCTTATTAGTCGTGGTTACATCACAATGATACTTCTCTATGCGTACCACTTGCTAGTTACATGCTAGTTATAGTTTTGTTTTTGGTATAAACACATTAAAAGAAAAAGTTTGTGTAAATTCACCAAACTGTGACGTTATTTGGCTACAAAACCTCTGCAGTAGACAAATTCATTGGGCTAAGAATTAGATTATTCTGTTTTTTCCACTTGCTGGTAATAAAGTTAAACAACTTCTTTGTTACCCCCACTTGCCTACAACGAATGCAAGGTCTTATAGTTCTGCATCAATAAGTAGGTCCTAACAAATCAGTCATCTTTGCAATTGCAGAATTGTAGAAATTTTGTTTCTTTATTTTGTTTTATGTTCATTTCATCCCCACTTTGTAAGTAAAGCAAATGTCAACTTTTTTGGTTAAAAAAAAAATGTCAACTTTCTTCGGTTGTATATGAGAAAGTCATTTTTCATCTTGTTTGGATTTTTTAGGAGATATATTTCTTCCCATTCCGATCATCATTAGATTGAATATTGACACATATACAGGATTCACCAATGCATGCACTAGCTGAGCAGTTCCTTATTCTGAGGGACATTGGTGCGAGATTATGTTGTTTGTCCCGTCGGTTATAACGGTGGTGGCCGTTTTGTTGGTCTTTAGTCATATCGTTTTTCTTCGTCGGCCCCCCACCGCGCGCGGTCATCTAGTTAATACCCGCAAATCTGAACTCGACTCACGGTTTGGTTGTCTGATGAAATATGTTCACGGTTTTATCTCTAATTTTTTTTTCCCGATTCTAATGTGTTGATGGCCTGTCTCTGACTTGATAACGTTCTTGAAACCTTTATTTCTGATTGAATAAAAATCCTAACTTTCATTGAGTTAACTCTTGTTAGGTATTGAGGTATTTTAGGATTCTCAACAATATTAAACCTTAGAAAATTGGATGCGAAGTTGGCTTGTTATTTGGATCTATTTTCTGATTTTATGTCATTGTATAATATTCTACTGAAGATTGTATTTATAATGAGTTCTTTTGTGATTGTTTAGTAACTTGTTACTTTTCAACATCTGCTCAGGATTTTGGTGATAATGGTGTGGTGGTGGTGTGGTGATGAAACAGAGGACTGTTTCAAATGAAAGATTTGAGGTGTTGAATTTTATTTTGACTTTTTTTATCTTCCCGGGCTCTAGTTTTCACTTGGATTTTTGGTTCTTTTCTGTTGGTTGTAGGATGGTTGTTGGTGTAATTGTGTATTAGTTTCTTTTCTGTAGTTTGCCTCCTTTGTTAAGGGAGTTGATATGTGAAAACAAGAGTGAATCTTAAATGTACTTAAGACACTTGCAAATGGTAGAATTTTTGAATGTCAAAAAAAATAGTTTCTTACAAACTTTCTGCTTTTACTGTCTATTTGTATCAACAAGAAGCACATATAACTATGTTGTGCTATTTTGTTATCAAAATTTTGAACTTCAGCTTTGTCAAAAAATGGGGTTTGTTTTACATTTGTTATATCTTTCTTTGTTTTTTTTTGCAATTCATATCGATACAGACTATGATTTTCTAGTGCACTTTGTGTAGTCTGTGCCAAATAGACTCCCAGAGAAGCTATTGAAGGTTTGCCACCTTCTTGAATACAAGATTATTTTGGTTTCCGAATGGGTTTACTCTTTTTCATATGAATAAGAAACTAATACAGTCAGAAGGTTGCGGCTAGCCTTAAAGATCTAACCATTTATTGTTGTAATTAAACTCTTGCATTAGTAGATGTAACTTAATCCCGAATTCATATCCTAGCTGCAGTTAAATAATAAAAGACTTAACTAATTTTGTGGTCCTATTTTTTGCAGGATTTCGTCTAAGAAATATTTGACATAAAACATCAGTTGGAATTCACAAAGTTGCAGGGATTAGTCAAGTTGTAAGAGTACAACACATGCTTTATGTTAGTAACAAATGTTAATGTAGTTAATGTAGCAGTGGGTTCATGGCAAACACGTTTTTGTTATATGTCTGTGTAAATGTAATCGGCACACGACTATACAACCTCTGAAGTAGTTGCCCATTTTAATCTATACGACCATCAGACTAGCATGCCTAACTTATTTATTTTATGAATGTCTTATTAGTCTAACCAATTTATTTTATACAGCTGTCTAAGTGATGGTTATGCAAATTGATGCGTAACTACGGGTTAGAGTAGTATACGATTTATTTTCCTTACCAGGTTTATTGTACAAATCTTGAGACACATTCGAACAAGTAAGGAAAATTGCAACATTACAAATAAGGTTCATAGTACACAGGAAAACAAAGGTGCGATATAGGGAAACCAAGCAAATGTATGTCCAAGTACTATGGTAAATATCGCGCTGAAGGATACCATCATGAAAGCAACTATTTCGGCAATGAAGGGAATTTTCCTCTGCAAAAGCGAGACATAGCATCTGCACCAGAGCTTGAGTTGAGTTCTCCCTACATTAACCATGTCGTCTCCGCTAACTAAAGTTCCTGCACCTACTATAACCTAAAATTGATATAAACTGCATGAAAGAACAACAATATACAAATCAACCATTAAATTAGCAACCACGACTACCAAAATTGGTGCACTATAACAATTCATATAATACCTACGAATATTCACTTATCACTTAAAATTAATGAGTTTGTGCATATGTTTAGATATCTCATCAACTTAAAGAGATTAAATTTCTATGTAAATCAAATGAGTTTGTCGTGACTACTTTCATATGCACATTGAACAAGTCGATCAACTTGCTCTTGAACTTTAGATATATCTTCGTCAGGAAATCGGAACGACGTTCCAAATTTATTTTATATGACCATTAGAACAACGTTCCTAATTTATTTTATATGACTATCAGAACATCATTCCTAAATTATTTTATAAGGATGTCTTAGTTTGATGCCTAATTTATTTTCTACGACCATCTGAAAAACAATATATGTTTATGTGATCCTCTTCGGAAGAGATCGCATCACTATGCTTTAAATCACACGTCCTTTCTAAATGCTTTGGTTCAGAAACACCTGGAGATGGCAACCAGCACTTTCCATGTTTGTTATTTTCCAAAGATTCTAATATGCACTCTCTATCAGACATGTTAAGGAAATTTTATGCTTGAAGTTCTAAGCAGGAGATTGATAAATATTCCATCGTGCAATTACACAGTTGGAAACATGAGAAGAATTTTCCTGGGATGTATAACGATTGAATCGCTTAATACTCCTTCCATTGTTCATTTCTGAAAGGTTGGTTGGGCAAGATGAAGACACAACTTTAGTTGATTATCAACGGCTCCAAAAGCAAGACTTGCTTGAGTAGCTAATTAAACTCCATATGTATTATCTCATGGCACAAACTAACACTAGACATACTAGTACCAGGTCAGATGTTCGCTCACAAGCCCACAATTCGATGAACGAGCAAGAGTCTTCCTCCAATTGAACAAAGATATCGAGGTATGGTGGAAGGACTATTCTAGACATAAGAGGCTAAATGTTACCAATCAAGGTTTCAAAGTGGAAGCTTTATTCTAAAACTGAACCATTAAACACTTTAAGAGGCATAAAAAGCTTTGACAATGATGTCTCTTTACGAAATAATATTACTCAATACAAATTTGATACGAGAAAACGAGGATTAGAGGACTGAAAGATGTTAAAGATTGCATCAACCATTTTTGAAATCAACTAGATCTAATATAAGAAATTATGTTAAAATGTATTTTTTTTACTGACGTACTTATAAAGGATATAAGAAAAATTGGTTTGCAGTTATGACTGATAAATCATTTAATTTATACACCCAACAAAACTTTGAATTGAAGTATAACTCTATGAACTCATTTCTGCACTTGTTAAGAACATGGGGAAGCAAACGCAAAAACAATTCATGTTGTCGTGATCTTGTGAAAATCCTTTGCCCATGTACACATTTTCAGCTTTTGATCTTCTTATCCTCTGTCCATCGACGGTGTGCATCACCTAAATAATATACCCATCTCTTTTCTTTCAAAAAATTTCTTCACCTGCACAAGAATCTTCCACCTTTAAGTGCTTTCTTTGCCTGTAATGCAAAAAACACAAGTCTTCAACTGAATAAAGTCAAGTAGTAATGAATTAATCATAAATTTGTGGAAACCCAAATGAAGAAACTTCAAGAAAAAAAAATGAAGGAAAAATCAATTAATTTAACAAGAACGATCAATCCTTCTCATTATCAAAACAATCCTCTAATTTCAAATTGATCACTGCAAGATGAGAATCTGTGGGCGTTTAATCTAGGTTAATAGCTTTTGTTAGAGAGGAAAAACATCTCTTCATTATCTGCTACCGATATTGCATTCGGTTTCTCAAACGAACCAATTTTCCAAACCATAATATAAAGGCCAACTACGGTTTGGTTTCTAACTATGGTGGGGGTAAAACTGGAATAAAAAGATGAAACTTAGCAAATATAGAAGAACAGACTCACTCGTCCTTCCATTTGGTCTGAATTAAATGTTGTCCGGATCGGTTAGAGAACTCAAATGTTAGGATTTCTGTGACGATAGGCCAATAATGATAGGTGGATGGTACTCTAATCCTTAGTAACCATTTTTCAAATAGATTTTGGCTACAATATTAACCACGCGTTAACCGCGTGGTTGATAGAATTCATTATACATTTGGAAAAATGTCTTTGTACATGGATTTTTGATAAACATGCTCCAAGCCAAAACTGCCAACCCAAAGGTGGTATTTTGTATCATGCTCCAAGCCAAAACTGCCAACCCAAAGGGGGTATTTTGTATCCTTGAAACAAACATATATCTACTGCTCAATAATAAATTATAATGTCCTAAACGATACGGTTCGTCTTGATTTTTAACCCAAAACAGAACCGAAACCAGTTCAGTTTTAATGATTTGGAAGCCAGTGATCCGGTTCTAAACCGAGCCGAATCAGTTCAGTTCTGGTAAATCGATAATAGATTAAACTTTTAAGTTTGTTAGGGAGGAAGAAATACACATAGTGATCATGAAAATAAAATTCATAGTGAATATTTTTGGCAAATTACAATATATCGAGTAGGCCATCTTTTCTAATGTGATTTGTAGCTTAGCTTGAGATACGGAGAGCTCTGCGGATCGGGCGACCGCCGAGTTGACTCATTTTTCTCCGTTTCAAGCATTTTGAGATCCAATTCGCCTGCATGTTCAAGATTCAAGAATAATTTCTCTTCAATCTCGCTTGTCTCTAGTGTTTTGATTTTCTCAACTCTCCGAATTCTCTTAATACCTTAATCCTAAAAAGAAAAATCTAGCATCTCCATGTCCGGCTAATTTTAGGTTTACCGGCCATGTAATCCCTTTAGGGGCCATTAATCTGTTGTAGTATCGGTTTCCTATATGGCGAGTTTCATCTTCATCATGTTGTTGATCGTGGGGTAGCTGTAATTTACTAACATGGGGATTTCAATCAATTTGTTTATATCATCGGAACTATTTTGGGGGTTTTTCCGGTATCAATTATGAAAGTTCAAGGATTCCTTTCTATCCTCAAGGTTTGATTTCTCTTTACCACATGTCAATCATTCTAACTCAGGGGTATCTATATAATTCAATTTTTGCTGCTTTCCTTTTTATGGGCTATAACCTCTGATTATCAACTGTTTGATTTTTTGTCTCTTAGAGACTATCTTCAATTAGCTCCTAGTGGACTAGGTTTCTTAATCTTCAATTAGTAATCAATCATTCATATTCGTCTTCTAAATAATCTTGCCCCTTTCCTGGTCTCATAGTATTTGTATTATGATTTCAAAGAGTTAAAATTTGTTTCGCTGGCATTTATGTTTCTTTGTCGACTCACTGCAATTTCTTCATTGTGGTTTAACTATTCTGGTGCCCAGTTTAAGGTCTGGTTTCTTAGTTCTCTTTCCGTAGAATAGTTAAATCCAGCATTTTGTTGTATTTTAGTCGACTCGGTTTAATCGCCTCTTGGTTTGTAACTATTTTTGTGTTTCTGTCAGATCTCTTTGTCTGGTGTTATGTTTTGGTTTTTGTGGAATAGTTTACAACCAGTTGCACATTTCCTCTCTTAGCCAGCAGTTCAAAATAATCACTACTAGTTTTCTTGTTGTTTTCACTATCATAGTTTTTTTTTGTTTTTTTTTTGTTTTTTAGTGTTACTCTTAATCCACCATCCCTCCCTCTGGTTTTTGGGTCAGGCAGTTGATATATTAGTCTTCGCAGCTTCTATTTAAGACATTGCTTTGCTAGTAAATCGTTCCAAATATCAACATTTAAACCAATCCTTCTGTACTCTGATAAGGTCTACTCTTTAACCCAAGAGTAATGTTGGTCACTCTAAATAAACCCTTGATTGTTATATTTCCCTCATTTTCGCCCCCAGCAGCTACTTTCTTCTTCCCTCCTCGCCATTAATTTTACCTGATACTAGACAGACTTGATGGTTTGCCTATTGCGGTACATGGTCGGTAAGCTGTTTCCTTCTTTATAGTTTTCTTTCTTGTTGTTTCGTCATTTAATTTGTTGTATTCTTTCGTTATAGAGTGGTCTCTCCCTTGCTCTCATTTTTTTTCATTTTCTAGTTTCCTATTGTTAGTGTGTTTTGCTTATCTGGTTTATTCTGAAATTTTTTCCTGTGAATCCTCTTTACAGTTTTTTCATTTTTTGTGTGTCTTAAGTTTTTGTTACCCTTTGAGGTGTTTTCCTTGTTCCGGGTTTTATACTGATTAATTTTTTATCCTCCCCCTCTTTTTATCTCTGACATCCCTGTTTTTGTTCAGAATTGTTTCTGCCAGTATTCTTTCTTTGAGTCTGCAAATTCTATGCTATTAAACCTATTGTTATCAATAGTATATGTTGTTTTCTCTATTATGAAAATCCTTTCTTGGAACGTTCAAGGCATAGGAACTCCTTTAACGAGAGACCATCTCAATTATCTATGTCAGTTCTACAAGCCGGACATAATTTTCTTAGCTGAGACAAAAGCACCTTTGTCTCGCATGGAATTGTTTTTAAAACAATCTCATTTCCATGACTGGTTTATTGTTCCTTTCATGGGGATAGCAAAAGGGTTAGCCATTGCTTGGTGTAACAATGTAGAAATGAAATTGATTGAATCAAAACTTAATGTGTGCCATTTCGAATTGACTATAGGGGATAAGAAAATTCTGATTACTTGTGTTTACGGAGCAATAGATGCCGATGATAGGATCGAACAATGGACATATATTGCAGAGTTTTCCTTACAGGTAAATAATCCCTGGGTATTAATTGGGGATCTAAATGTTATATTTAACCAAGAAGAAAAACAAGGAGGAAACAAAGCTTCGTCGAGCAGCAAATCCTTCATAGTTCAAACGATAGATGCTATGGGTCTACAAGATGCGGGTTATGAAGGAGCCCCCTTCACTTGGTCGAATAACAGACAAGGAGATGCGAAATAATTGACAGAGCTTTGATATCGCATCTATGGATACAGAGTTTTCCGGACACTAAGGTAATTCACCTCCCGAGGGTAGGTTCTGATCATACGCCTATTTTATTATATTCAAACCCAGAAAAATATAGGCTCCAGAAACCTTTTAGATGTCTTCGATCTTGGTTAACTCATTCCACTCTCCCTACGGTAGTCGAAGCATCTTGGAAATTACACTCCGCCAATTCCAATGAGACATCTTTCACTGGGCTTCTAAAATTACTCTCCACAGACTTAGCCCATTGGAACACAAATATTTTTGGGAACATACACAAAAATATTAAATCCATAAACAATAGAATTGATAGTATTCATAGATCCGGAATTATCTCTAAAGAAATAGACACACTAAAAGATCTTCAGGCGGAGCTAGGAAAATGGTACAAAATAAAAAATGATTATTACCATCAACTTTCTAGGGATAAGTTCTTCAAAGAATATGATCAGAATACAGAATATTTCCATGCCTCCGCCTCAAATAGAAAAAGAATCAATGCGATAAATTCTCTTAGAGAACCTTCTGGGCTATGGATTTCAGATAGAGATCAAATCAACTCTCTGTTGGTTAAACACTTCCAACAAATAGGCTCGTCCCAAAATAACAACTTCGATTTTGATCTATCTACCGTCATAAATCCATGCATCAGTATCGAAGAAAATGCCTCATTAACTGTAATTCCCACTAAAGAAGAAATTTGGGTCACCCTTTCCAATATGAATCAATGGGGAGCTCCAGGTCCGGATGGCTTTCAGCCATGTTTCTTTAAAGCCAACTGGGACATTCTGGGAAATGATATCATCGACACTGTCCAAGAGTTCTTTCATTAGGCCACTCTCGACAAAGATCTTAATCATTCTTTCCTAACCCTCATCCCAAAAATTTCCATACCACAAACGCCGGGGGTTTTCAGACCTATTAGCTTGAGTAATACCATTTATAAAATCATCTCAAAAATATTAGCTAATAGACTAAAACCCATTCTCGGTAAAATAATCTCCCCTAATCAATCGGCTTTCCTCCCTGGTCGACAAATCACATATAACATCATAATTGCTCACGAACTTATCCATTCGATGAAAACCTCAAAGAAAAAAAAGGGGTTCCTGGCGTTAAAGCTAGATCTATCAAAATATTTTGATAGGGTCGAATGGAACTTTATTGAGAAAGTCCTCTTAGCTTTTGGCTTTTCGGAATTCTGGACAAAACTCGTTTTGCAATGCATTTCAACAACCTTCTTTTCAATTCTTCTAAATGGTTCCCCGAGACCATCTTTCAATACCTCTAGGGGTTTAAGACAAGGTGACCCTTTATCACCATATATCTTCCTAATTTGCATGGAAATTCTTTCTAGACTCCTCGAAAAGGCAATTGAAGACAAGAGAATATCTGGCTTCCAAATAAACAAAGATGCTCCAAATATCTCTCACCTATTTTTTGCGGACGACTGCTTTTTATTTACAAAAACGGACCTGGGGGAAGCGAAAAGTCTATTGGAAATATTACATTTATTGGGGAACATCACGGGCCAAATGGTTAACCTACAAAAATCCAGTGTCTATTTCAGCCCAAAAATACATCCAAGACATGGAAAAATCATAGCAAAAATATTAAAAGTCCCGCTGATGACCAAAAATGATAGGTACCTGGGTACACCGCTATTCTTCGACAAAAACCGAAAAGCCAACTTTGAGCCTATGCTACAACGTTACTACTCTACGTTACAAGGTTGGAAATCAAAATTGTTATCTCAAGCAGGGAGGACTGTTTTGATAAAATCTATCCTTCAATCCTACCCAACATATCAAATGCATGTCCTCGCCCTGCCAAAAACAACTCTTGATCAACTAGATCGCATTCAGAGAAACTTCTGGCGGAAAAAAGATGGGCAAAAAAGACAAGGAGGATTTATAAGGGCTTGGAAAAGTATATGCAAACCCATTTCCCAAGGTGGTTTAGGAATTAAAAATCCCCATCAATTTAATTTATCCCTTCTCACTAAACTTGCCAGCAGACTGGTAACGAAACAAGACCAATTATGGGTCAAACTTTTAAAAACAAAATATTTCCCAAATTCCCACCCTCTCGAAAAATCCAGAACTTCGAATATTTCGTGGATTTGGACCAGCATACAAAAAGGGTTAGAGTTATAAAAGGTAATTTTATTTGGCAAGTCAAAAATGGAGCTTCGGTGAAAATCTGGGAAGACAGATGGATCCCTAACGCAGATATAATCTAAAAATCCCTAACAGTCAAGAACAGGCACCAACAAGAGTTCAAGATCTAATCACGGATCAGAATAGATGGGATCAAGAAAAGCTAAACCAATTCTTCTGCCCGGAGGACAAGGAAAAAATCCAAGCTTTAAATCCAAGGAACCATGAGCAAGACATTATTAGATGGAGACACCATCACTCAGGAAAATTCTCGGCCAAAAATGTTTATACTTTTCTAGCCAATCGGGATCTCGAAAATAATGATAACCCAGATTTCCCATGGAGCAAGATCTGGAGAATTCAAGCCATCCCAAGAATTAGACTTTTCATCTGGAAAATAGTGCAAAAAGTTCTCCCAACGTCGGCTAGATTAGGTGCTCACAATACGGAAATCGACCCGATTTGCCAACTATGTAACAATCAAGCGCAAGAAACGGAGGTTCATCTCTTCTGCGAGTGTCCTTCTGCAAGAGTCGTTTGGTTTGGTCTATCCCTACATAATATAATCCTTAGATACTCCCCCAACACCGCTATTGATTGGGTTAAATGGTGGATTACGGAAGCTGATTTGAGCCATTTTCAGGTAAAAATATCCACCACACTTTGGTTCATTTGGAAATACAGATGTTCGGTAGTTTTTGAGAAAATCCACCCAGACCCAGCCAGTTTAATAGGACAAATAAATAGCTTCTTAAATTCCTCCCCGTCGAATACCCTTCAAAGCAATAAGAAGAATCAAAAGAAAATATCAATCAACAATTCTTGGTCCAACCTAAATTCAGATTGGATAATCTTCATTGATGCTTCTTATAAAAAACAGGATTCATCGATGGGATACTCTTTCATCCTATATTCTGCTGATGAAGAGACTTTCATGCATCTTTCTGCGGGTTCGGAGTGGGCAACGTCAGCTTTCCACGCAGAAGCAAAAGCCTTGCTAAAGGCAGTTACATGGTTAAAAGAAAATATTTTATCAAGCGTGGTCATTGTAACTGACTGCAAAGCTTTGGCAGAAAATTTAAACAAGGTTACTACAGAATCTTCGTGGTCGGCAGAAAATACCTTGCAGGAAATAAGGATAATATTGGGCGATTTACCTCAAGCTAAAGTGAAATTTGTAAAGAGAAAGAACAAAAATGCAGCGGACTACATCGCTAAGGAGGTAAGGATTAAAAGGCTACAACACTTGTCAGAAAACCTATACCAAAAAGTTCATAAATCTAGCATAGATTCTAATTCCTTTGATAAAAATGATTTTGTAAATCTGTTGTACTACATTTGCTAGCTTTAATATATGATCTTTTCAATCAAAAAAAAAAAAAAAAAAAACAATATATCGAGTAGGAGATTATTTTGTAGAAAAAGTTTGAAAAAATATAAAAAATTTGAAAAAACATAAATAGGTTCTAGTGATTCGAGATTAATCGAAAAAATGACAAGTATTGGGGCTTTAATTTATAACATCCATGGATATATTCTATTAAGATCTAACAGCTCATATTAATCCATGGATATATTCTATTAATATCTAACAACTCATACTAATCGGTTTAAACCGATTTCACTTCATTTTGAAGAGTAAACCAGAACCGAACAGAGATATATTAGTTTTCTATAATCTAAAAACGTTACCGTTGAATTAAGGGAAAAATACGGTTTAGTCCAAAATCCCATCAAAATATACTAGTTAGTCCACATTCATTCAACTAGGTACAATTTTAGTCCTTTATTTATTTGAAATATGGAAAGTACACAAATAGTCTTTCTGATTTACAATTTAATCAAAATATTTACAGTTTAGTCCAAGGTCACCAATGAAATTATCATCAATTTTAAATAAAATAAAAAACAAATTATCTTTCAAAGGCCATATATTCATGAGACAAAACAAGGTGCACCAGTTTGTACATACATACAACTTGAATTATCTACCTAAGTACCAATATTGAATAAACATAACATGGAAACTCAGATGAATTTGAACCATCAACCTCCACAAACCTTGTGATGCTTGGGCGCGCTACCATTTTGAGCTTACGAGTCCTTAAATTTAATACATATAATATAAACTGAAAAAGCGGGGGTACAACAACCACACCCAATATTTCGCTTAGCAATCTGTATGGACAAACTCCAATATACTTTCAAGAGAATCAACTAGACTCAATCTTAATAAATTATACAAAAGAGTTATATCTCTCTTTCTTGATTCAATTCTTTCTCAAGCAAATAGAAATCTGCGAGTCTAATTGAATACAAGAGAAATCACTTGAACGGTACCAAATACCAATGTTCAAGGATCAATCAATTTCAATCAACAACCAAAGGTCGGATTTCCAATTGATTGATTCAAACGCACAACCTGTGATATTTCAATTATATAACAAAATATAATACGGAATAGAAATAACACAGACATCAGAATTTTGTTAACAAGGAAACCGCAAATGCAGAAAAACCCCGGGACCTAGTCCAGATTGAACACCACACTATATTAAGCCGCTACAGACACTAGCCTACTACAAACTAACTTCGGTCTGGACTGTAGTTGAACCCAAATCAATCTCACACTAATTCAAGGTACAGTTGCGCTCCTTACATCTCTGATCCCAGCAGGATACTACGCACTTGATTCCCTTAGCTGATCTCACCCACAACTAAGAGTTTCTACGACCCAAAGTCGAAGACTTTAATAAACAAATCTGTATCACACAGAAAAGTCTATGGAATAGATAAATATGTCTTCCACAGAAATACCTACAAGTTTTGTTCCGTCTTTTGATAAATCAAGGTGAACAGGAACCAATTAATAACCCGTACTTTTATTCCCGAAGAACATCCTAGTATTATCAATCACCTCACAATAATCTTAATCGACGCGGCGAAAGAAGATATTGTGGAATCACAAATGATGAGACGAAGATGTTTGTGACTACTTTTCTATCTTGCCTATCTGAGATATTAATCTCAAGCCAATCGTTACGATTGTACTCAAAATGATAGAATCAGCAAGATCAGATCACACAACTACAAGAAAGTAGTATCGGTCTGGCTTCACAATCCCAATGAAGTCTTCAAGTCGTTAACCTACAGGGTTTCGAGAAGAAACCTAAGGTTAAAGGAGAATCGACTCTAGCTTATACTATTAGTATCACACAGGAGGTGTGGGGATTAGGTTTCCCAGTTGCTAGAGTTCTCCCTTATATAGTTTTTCAAATCAGGGTTTGTAATCAATGTTAGCTTAGTACAAAGCATTCAATATTCACCGTTAGATGAAAACCTGATTAGATTCAAGCTAATATCTTTCAACCGTTGGATCGAAAACTTAGCTTGTTACACAAAAATGAAATGCATGATTTTAGGTTTGTGTAACCGTACCCAAACATGTACATTTGTTTGTTCAACAATAGTTAACCAAATGGTTATCCATATGAGCATTTTCATATCAACCATGTTCTTCTTCACCATAACTAGTTCAAATGACTCAAATGAACTAGTTAGAGAGTTGTTCAATTGCAAGGAAATCTTATGTAACTACACAAGACACAATCGAAGCAAAAACAAATTGATTCACTCGAATCGGTTCATGAACTTTATAGCCACGGTTTGCATTTAGCATCCTTAGTTAATATGAATGAGTTCATAAACAATCGTTTTTAGATATAACCAACTTAAGTTCGCAGACTTAAGTTCCCGGAAGGAGTTCTCAAACTCCAGCAGAATTTCTCGGGTCGAGAACTTCCGCCAGTTCGTGGACTGAGTTCACGGCTCTTATTCCGGTTTTCTTGATCAACAAAGCTCGCAAACTTCGGTTCAAGGAAAAATGACTTATACATATATGTTTTGCCACACAATGCTTATATCCACCATTGGTTATATAATCTAAACTCTCATTTCAATCATTGAAACATTTTTAGAGGACGTTATATAGTTGTTATTCACAAACCATTTTTCGTCAATGCAATTTTCAAAGTGATTGAAACATATCATGACTTTCGTCACTAGGTAAAGATGAACTTGGCCAAAGCAAAAGCTTACCAACACATATTTCGAGAAATAGATAGGCGAGATAAACTCGGCTTGAAATAGCAAATATGTATAATCAAAGTCTATATAGCAAAATGACTTTTGTCTCAAAATAGGAGATAGATTAGATAGACTTTTAAGTGATAGATAAGTTCAAGTCTCCACATACCTTTTAGTCGATGAAGTTCCACCAGTTCCTTGAGTAGTTCTTCGTCTTGTATGATGATTGCCATGGAGTTATTGAGCTCAACTACACTTTATATCCTAGTCCGAGACTTAGCTATAGTAGACTAGAAATCAAGACTTATAGTTTTGATCACTAACATTGACAAACATGCTTGAGATAGCAACGCATGCGAGTTCGACCGAGCAATGCTCTAACATAAACTTAAACAAATCATTACAGAGCATAAATACTAGTGTACAAATACATACACCTCTACAAAAACCTAACAAATTCTAGCACCATACCTAAAGGTGTACAACTGTGTATACTCCTAAAAAAATCTGACAATCAAACATACATGCCAAGAAAAAAGTTCTTATATCCATGGGATAACACAAAGGTGTACAAATATGTACAATCTTACAACAAATCTAACAAAAACAACATTTATATCCAAAAAAACATGCAAATATATCCCTGAAAATAGTGTACTGGTGATCAAACTTCTGACCTTCTTTTTTTTTTTTTGCGGAATTTAAACAAGCAATTTTCAAGCAACAAAACACATAAATAACACCAGATTTTCTTTGTATTAATTGAATTGCAGAAACCCAATGTTCTGGGGAAAAACTGCATACATCTTACTTGAGTTACATTCACGCATAAGAAAAATAGAAAACATATTTTTTTTCTGATTCATGTCTCTCTTTTGTTTCTCTTCCTTTTCTTATCCCCTTTCTTCCCAACTGCGAGGAACAATATTAGAGACAAGAAGGGTAGTAACTGCATTGCAGTTAATCTAACCAAATGACTGAACTTGGGTGTTGTATGGGAACCCATTCAGGCAGATCAAACCTCCACCATATGAAGGCTTTTGGTCCCTCGAAATCTTAAGGCAAAAATATGAGGAAAAATCTTCTTAACTTGTTGCAAGGAGTACCATTTAGCTCTATTTGGAGCGCACACCCAAAAGAATTCTTGTTCACCACTTCGTGTTATTCTAGTCTTCTTTCCAAGCAAGCAGTCCTCAGTAGCAGCCTCACTGGGTACAAAATCGTGCATCGTTGGCAACAGTGTTGATTCCTCTCGTTCATCCAATAATAATGGATCAAAAAGCTTCAGATTTTCCGCATTGGTAACTGTATATATATTCATGTAGACTGGTAAATCCTTGAATACATTAGTACAGTACTGCTCCAAAATTTTGAAAGGACCATACCCCAATGGCTTCAACTTCTTATTAGGACCTTGCATCGCCTTTCCAAGATATAACCACACTAAATCTCCAACCTGAAACGTGTGTTGCTTTCGATGTTTATCATGTCGCTCCTTGTACTTAGCTTGGGCTTTTTCCAAATTTGCATGAACCTTCTCATGAATCTGTTGTATACGGTGAATAAACTTCTATGCAGTAACTTCTTCGGACCTTGAATTATTACCTGTTGCACTTCCAGAAAGCACTATGTCGAAAGGAGAATTTGGAATAAAACCATAACAGACCTCAAAAGGAGACTTTCCTGATGAACCGTGTACAACTCGATTATAACAATACTGAATATAAGGCAAGTTATCATCCCAACTTCTTGGTCTTTGCTGATTATAAGCTCGCAACAAATGAACTATTGTGCGGTTTACGACCTCCGTCTGCCCATCTGTTTGCGGATGAAATGCAGTCGATCTTTTGAGTTTTATATCCATCATACACCACAAATTCTTCAAAAATGAACTCAAAAATCTGATGTCCCTGTCACTAATGATATTGCGAGGTAATCCAAAGTGAACAAAGACATGTTGAAAGAACAAACTTGTTGCACCTTGTGTTGTAACCGTCTTCTTACAAGGAATCATCAATGCCATTTTGCTGAAACGATCAATTATGACAAAGATGTAGTCATTTCCTGCTTTGGTAGTGTTTAAATCACCAAGAAAATCCATCGAGATACTCTCCCAAGGTCTACTCGGAACTGGTAATGGTGTATACAGTCCCATCTTCCGGTCTACTCGGAACTGATAATGGTGTATACAGTCCCATCTTACGGTTACTCGGCTTACTTGTACAACAGATTGCACAACCCTTTACAAACCGTTCTATCTCGCGAATCATACTAGGCCAATACACATAACGTTGTAAATTTGCCAACGTCTTCTTGACCCAAAAATGTCCAGCAACTAAAGAAGTATAAGCTTCACAAATTAAAGTGAGTCGACGCTCTGGTGGAATGCACAACTTGTTTTCCTTAAACATTAACCCATCTTCTAAGTGATACCTCTTCTTTAAATCTTCTTCTATGTACTGATCCTTGTACATATTGCTCATGCTCATATTGCTCAACTTGAGTAAAACCCATGCTCATATTGCTCAACTTGCTGAACAAACTGATTTATCGATTGCTCAACTAACACAGTCGGTAAAAGATTTTGGTCTTATCGAGGAGACAAGTTCTAATTTTTCTAATACTATTGATATTTATAATAAAACCGTTTTAGCTAATGAATCAATGTGTATGGAGAATGATGATGAACTTGATAGTTGTGATCATAGGAATAGAGACATTATCATACCAAGTGAAGGTGGTGTATTTAGTCCAACTCCTGATCGTGTTAATGATCACTCGCCTATTCAAAAGGATGAGTTTAGGATTGAGGACACCATTCTTATAGACGGTATGACATATCAACTATAACAATGATGCTTATGAAGAATGTGTTAATTCGAAACAATCGTAGTTAAGTCTAACGACTTAGAGACATTACACTCTATCTATAAGGTTACTTCTAATCATCTTTATTGTGATATTCCTATTGATTCCTTGGTTGATGATGATTATGATGATGATTTAGTACAGGTTTACAAACCCAATGGAGAAGTTAATATACCTAGAATTGTTGGCACAACTTTTCAGAAGTTTCCTAATTTTGGATTAGAACTGCGTGCTTCTCCAGTATTACTAGATTATTTTGCATCTCGTGATTTCTCTTTGCATGTACACGACTCCCATATTGTTTCAGTTCCCATCCGCAGTGAACCACTTGAGTCGGTAATTCTTTTTACTGACGATATATCCTTTGCAAAAACTAGGTTTGAGGGTGGTTCTTTCCTTTTGATAGTCTCTGTATCTTTACGTTGCTACAGCGAGAGTGTGAGATTGTCATCGGTTATATATATTGTATTTTGGGTTGATCCCCAAATTTTCAGGTTGTTAGTTTATGGGGATCCTTTTTGTATATTCCAGTAGGTAATTCTATTTTATTGTCTTATTTTCGCATATTATGAATTTCCCATCTTAATTTTTACGTTGGATGACTCAATTACATTGAGGACAATGTAAAATTTAATTGTGGGGGAGTGGTTAACTTTTTGCTTTTATTTTTCAGGATTTTTCTTGCAACTTATGACCAGCTGTTGAGCGGGTCTATTGTAGGTTGTGAGTATTTATTATGGCCAGCTGTTGAGCGGGTCTAAAAAAAAAAAAAAAAAAAAAATTGATCGTTAGGGTGATGACCAGCTGTGTAGCGGGTCTTTTATTTTGTCTTGCATGTTATGACCAGCTAGCGAGCGGGTCTCTCTCACTCTATCTCTTATTCTATGACCAAATTGTGTAGCGGGTCTAAAAAAAAAAAAAAGATGATCAGCTGTGTAGCGGGTCTAAAAAATAAAAAATATATATTATTACTATGATTGTTAGGGTTATGACCAGCTGTGTAGCGGGTCTTTTTCTTTTTCCTTACATGTTATGACCAGCTGTGTAGCGGGTCTAAAAAAAAAAAAAATTATGTCGCGAGTCTTATGTATGGCATTTGTCATGACCAGCTGTGTAGCGGGTCTAACTCTCTCTTATTATATGACAAGCTGTGTAGCAGGTCTTCTTCTGTTTTGCTCGAGGACTAGCAAAATATAAGTGTGGGGGTGTTGATAAGCACGAAAGTGCTACATTTTATACCCGTATTTATACTAGCTAGGACTCGATATTTTGGCTAATAACACTATTTTAGTGCTTTTGTAGAAAGTACAGGTAAATTGGATCATCCGATAATAAATGGCTTAGTTGGGAGCTAAACTGGCGTTCGCGACTCAAAGGCACCAAAGAAACGGGGATCATTTAACCGGGGTTGATTTGGGTTTCCTATGTTGCTGCACCACTTCATCATTTCATGGACAGAAGCATCAAAGGGAAACAAATGAACTTATTTCACTCAAGCGTGTGAAACTCCCACTAATGGTTTAGGCAAAGAAGATGAGTGAACGTGGCCTCGGCTTCATTATCACCACGTGTTAGTTAATCGGGAGTTTAAAAGAGCATACAAATCTTTTCATTTCTCGGCAGAAAGCATCACTCTCTAGAACCGTTCGTTTATGCTCTCGGTTGTTCTTGAATGGAGATTGAATTGTAGAGATTGAGTATAAACCATTTGGTTTACTGGGAAGGAGCTGGATTATTCATTTTCTGAAGTGGAGTTTGTTCGCAGTGTGTCGATGGAGGAAAAGAAAGAGCTGTTGTCAAGTTGGTTGTTGCTACCGGTAGAGGAGAATGCAAGATGGTCAGAGAATGATTACAAACCAGTGCTGCTGCCATACTTGCATGGTCGTGAATCCTGAGGGGTTGTTGCAGTTAGTGCAGGAAGGCGTCTCAGCAGCGTCATTGCTCCAAGTCTCGTTTGCAGCAGCAGCAACACGGAGGTGGCTAGGAGTCAGAGAAATGGATCGTTTGTGCATGAAGAAGATGGCAACAAGTTTTGCTTCTGAGTTTTTGTGTCTTCTCGAGTGTTACGTACAAGGGAGAAAGGAAATGATGTTATAGCCGAGATAGCCGTAGAGATTTGCGATCGGTGGCCGAGAACAGAAGAACCAAGTGGAGATGAAGAAACGGACGATGAAGGAAATTCGGTGGAGTGGACTTGAGCAGATGGAAATCGTTGAAAGTTGTAGTGTTTACTGGTACTTGAAATGGGGTCCAGCGTCTTCATTGAGCAAAGGGGAATTGTTTTGTCTCATTGCTCGAAATGGAGGAGGAAGGTGCTTAGAAGTTCAGGGTGCAGCTGGTGTGATCCACAGCGAGAAGAACATATGGGTTTTGGCAGTGGAGCTCGGGTTTTGCAGTGATGGTTAGACGGAGTCCAGGTTGTGGTTGATGGTGATAAACTCGTCTGAAAAGGGCATGAGAGCATCGATGATAGAAAGCTCGTGTTTGAGCCTGGCAGTTTACGAAACAGAGAGGCCTGAGTTCGAGAAGGAACAATTCTGTGGTTAAAGTACGAAGAAGCTGGATCTCGGAGCTGGGTCTGTGTTTGAATTGGGCTTTGGGCATCTTTTGCTCGATCCATATTAAATTCGTCAAACAATACCTATATACTGAGACGACCAGAGAGGAAGAAAAAGGGGGGAAGAGGCCGGTTTAGGGCAGATCTTTTGGCTTTTCTCTGTTGGTGACAAACAGAGAGGGAGAAGGTTGGAGGCCGGCTGGAGGCCGTTTTGGGAGTTTGGTTCTCGAAGGAAGAGCACAACAACGAAGAGAAGGAGAAGAGGCTGAAAGGGTTGCGTGACACAACTTTATTGGGTTTAATCTTTTCTCTCTTGATTATTATTTTGATGAGTTTTGAGAAACTCATAGCTATGTTCTAATTTCTTTGTAACTAGGGTTTTTATGGTTGAAACCATTTGGGTTATTAGGCTATATTGAATTGTTTATCTAGCAATAGACCATTATGATTTGATTAGATTAATTCTTGAATAATTATTTATTGATTGATTGCAAAACAAGTTGTTGCTTCACCAGCTTCTTATAACCTTTGTGCGTAATTGTTAGGTTCAAAGATATATTTGTCTCATTATTTGATATTCCATGCTTGGGTTAATTTCTTTGATGGGTTATGCTTAGAAGAGTCAAATAATATTTGCGAATCAATATTTTAGTTTCGTATAATTTTCTCGCTAGCGCAATTTGATGGTGCATGCTTTGGTTTAATCTTTGATGTGTCATGCTTAGGGCGTCCCAGTGATATTTGCGACTCTAATACCTATAATAGGTGATGTTGATAGAACGAACAATAAACATATATTCATAATTATGTTTCATTTCAGTAATTAAATAGAAATAGTGGTGGATACCCATAAAACCCTGGTTACCGACTCTCACATCTTTGGTCACGTTTTTATTAATTTGCTTTCTTAGTTCTATAAATTTCCAAAATTTTGAATTTGATTGAGAATATCGATTATTGGTATTTCCACCGCTCCTCGTGGGAACGACCCGTACTTGCCGTTGTCTGCATTGTAGACACCGTGCGATTGCGGTTATTACATATATGCAATCTCCGGATCCTATCAATTTTTGGCGCCGCTGCCGGGGAGCGGTTGTGGAATATTGTAATTGGTATTTTGTACATATTTTTATTTTTATTTTCTGTACATAACTTATTTTTATTTTATTTTTATATTTTCTTTTTATATTTTCTTTTAGTTCTTTTTACGTAGCTTATTTGATTTTTTCTCAGGTACTTTAGTCTGAAGAGCGACGATTGGAATCAACAATTGGCCTAAAGTAAGTACTTGATATTCTCACAAAGCTTTTGCAAGGTGAGTTATTGAGAAAATTTTACTTTGTATAATGGTTTCCAGTGAGTTGACTTCTTTTATAGCTTTTTGGAATCTTACCAAAAGAACTGAGACAGAGGAGTCATTTGATATTTCACCTGAGTATGCATATGCACATTCTCATTATCAAGAACCTGCTGAGTGTGTAAATAATGATTGGAATTATTCTCATAGGTATGATCATTCCGGACCTTGTGAAGGTTATGATCATTACCAACCTTACCCTGGTTATGAGCCACAATTTGTTGATTCCAATTATTATTCACACATTTCTTTTTCACACGTATGAGAGAGATGATCAATATTACTGTGATCCATCTTCATCACAACTATCTTTGCTAGAACGCCTCAATATTGACATTGTTGAACAGACCAAAGCTAATGAGTTATTTTTTGATGAGCTGAGTAAAACCCATGCTCATATTGCTCAACTTGCTGAACAAACTGATTTATCGATTGCTCAACTAACACAGTCGGTAAAAGATTTTGGTCTTATCGAGGAGACAAGTTCTAATTTTTCTAATACTATTGATATTTATAATAAAACCGTTTTAGCTAATGAATCAATGTGTATGGAGAATGATGATGAACTTGATAGTTGTGATCATAGGAATAGAGACATTATCATACCAAGTGAAGGTGGTGTATTTAGTCCAACTCCTGATCGTGTTAATGATCACTCGCCTATTCAAAAGGATGAGTTTAGGATTGAGGACACCATTCTTATAGACGGTATGACATATCAGTGCTATAACAATGATGCTTATGAAGAATGTGTTAATTCAGAGGACACTGTAGTTAAGTCTAACGACTTAGAGACATTACACTCTATCTATAAGGTTACTTCTAATCATCTTTATTGTGATATTCCTATTGATTCCTTGGTTGATGATGATTATGATGATGATTTAGTACAGGTTTACAAACCCAATGGAGAAGTTAATATACCTAGAATTGTTGGCACAACTTTTCGAAGTTTCCTAATTTTGGATTAGAACTGCGTGCTTCTCCAAAGATTACTAGATTATTTTGCATCTCGTGATTTCTCTTTGCCTGTGCATGACTCCCAGTTGTTTCGGTTCCCATCCGCAGCCGAACCACTTGAGTCGGTAATTCTTTTTACCGACGATATATCCTTTGCAAAAACTAGGTTTGAGGGTGGTTCTTTCCTTTTGATAGTCTCTGTATCTTTACGTTGCTACAAAGGAGAGTGTGAGATTGTCATCGGTTATATATATTGTATTTTGGGTTGATCCCCAAATTTTCAGTGTTGTTAGTTTATGGGGATCCTTTTTGTATATTCCAAAGAGGTAATTCTATTTTTATTGTCTTATTTTCGCATATTATGAATTTCCCATCTTAATTTTTACGTTGGATGACTCAATTACATTGAGGACAATGTAAAATTTAATTGTGGGGGAGTGGTTAACTTTTTGCTTTTATTTTTCAGGATTTTTCTTGCAACTTATGACCAGCTGTTGAGCGGGTCTATTGTAGGTTGTGAGTATTTATTATGGCCAGCTGTTGAGCGGGTCTAAAAAAAAAAAAAAAAAAAAAAAATTGATCGTTAGGGTGATGACCAGCTGTGTAGCGGGTCTTTTATTTTGTCTTGCATGTTATGACCAGCGGCGTAGCGGGTCTCTCTCACTCTATCTCTCTTATTCTATGACCAGCTGTGTAGCGGGTCTAAAAAAAAAAAAAAGATGATCAGCTGTGTAGCGGGTCTAAAAAATAAAACATATATATTATTACTATGATTGTTAGGGTTATGACCAGCTGTGTAGCGGGTCTTTTTCTTTTTCCTTACATGTTATGACCAGCTGTGTAGCGGGTCTAAAAAAAAAAAAATTATGTCGCGAGTCTTATGTATGGCATTTGTCATGACCAGCTGTGTAGCGGGTCTAACTCTCTCTTATTATATGACCAGCGGTGTAGCGGGTCTTCTTCTGTTTTGCTCGAGGACTAGCAAAATATAAGTGTGGGGGTGTTGATAAGCACGAAAGTGCTACATTTTATACCCGTATTTATACTAGCTAGGACTCGATATTTTGGCTAATAACACTATTTTAGTGCTTTTGTAGAAAGTACAGGTAAATTGGATCATCCGATAATAAATGGCTTAGTTGGGAGCTAAACTGGCGTTCGCGACTCAAAGGCACCAAAGAAACGGGGATCATTTAACCGTGGTTGATTTGGGTTTCCTATGTTGCTGCACCACTTCATCATTTCATGGACAGAAGCATCAAAGGGAAACAAATGAACTTATTTCACTCAAGCGTGTGAAACTCCCACTAATGGTTTAGGCAAAGAAGATGAGTGAACGTGGCCTGGCTTCATTATCACCACGTGTTAGTTACTGGGAGTTTAAAAGAGCATACAAATCTTTTCATTTCTCGGCAGAAAGCATCAGCTCTCTAGGAACTGTTCGTTTATGCTCTCGGTTGTTCTTGAATGGAGATTGAATTGTAGAGATTGGGTATAAACCATTTGGTTTACTGGGAAGGAGCTGGATTATTCATTTTCTGAAGTGGAGTTTGTTCGCAGTGTGTCGATGGAGGAAAAGAAAGAGCTGCTGTCAAGTTGGTTGTTGCTACCGGTAGAGGAGAATGCAAGATGGTCAGATAATGATTACAAACCAGTGCTGCTGCCATACTTGCATGGTCGTGAATCCTGAGGGGTTGTTGCAGTTAGTGCAGGAAGGCGTCTCAGCAGCGTCATTGCTCCAAGTCTCGTTTGCAGCAGCAGCAACACGGAGGTGGCTAGGAGTCAGAGAAATGGATCGTTTGTGCATGAAGAAGATGGCAACAAGTTTTGCTTCTGAGTTTTTGTGTCTTCTCGAGTGTTACGTACAAGGGAGAAAGGAAATGATGTTATAGCCGAGATAGCCAGAGATTTGCGATCAGTGGCCGAGAACAGGAAGAACTGAAGTGGAGATGAAGAAACGGACGATGAAGGAAATTCGGTGGAGTGGACTTGAGCAGATGGAAATCAGTGAAAGTTGTAGTGTTTACTGGTACCTGAAATGGGGTCCAAGCGTCATTGTTGAGCAGAAATGGGAATTGTTTTGTCTCATTGTTCGAAATGGAGGAGGAAGGTGCTTAGAAGTTCAGGGTGCAATGGTGTGATCCACAATGAGAAGAACATATGGGTTTTGGCAGTGGAGCTCGGGTTTGGCAGTGATGGTTAGACGGAGTCCAGGTTGTGGTTGATGGTGATAAACTCGTCTGAAAAGGGCATGAGAGCATCGATGATAGAAAGCTCGTGTTTGAGCCTGGCAGTTTACGAAACAGAGAGGCCTGAGTTCGAGAAGGAACAATTCTGTGGTTAAAGTACGAAGAAGCTGGATCTCGGAGCTGGGTCTGTGTTTGAATTGGGCTTTGGGCATCTTTTGCTCGATCCATATTAAATTCGTCAAACAATACCTATATACAGAGACGACCAGAGAGGAAGAAAAAGGGGGAAGAGGCCGGTTTAGGGCATATCTTTTGGCTTTTCTCTGTTGGTGACAAACAGAGAGGGAGAAGGTTGGAGGCCGGCTGGAGGCCGTTTTGGGAGTTTGGTTCTCGAAGGAAGAGCACAACAACGAAGTGAAGGAGAAGAGGCTGAAAGGGTTGCGTGACACAACTTTATTGGGTTTTATCTTTTCTCTCTTGATTATTATTTTGATGAGTTTTGAGAAACTCATAGCTATGTTCTAATTTCTTTGTAACTAGGGTTTTTATGGTTGAAACCATTTGGGTTATTAGGCTATATTGAATTGTTTATCTAGCAATAGACCATTATGATTTGATTAGATTAATTCTTGAATAATTATTTATTGATTGATTGCAAAACAAGTTGTTGCTTCACCAGTTTCTTATAACCTTTGTGCGTAATTGTTAGGTTCAAAGATATATTTGTCTCATTATTTGATATTCCATGCTTGGGTTAATTTCTTTGATGGGTTATGCTTAGAAGAGTCAAATAATATTTGCGAATCAATATTTTAGTTTCGTATAATTTTCTCGCTAGCGCAATTTGATGGTGCATGCTTTGGTTTAATCTTTTGATGTGTCATGCTTAGGGCGTCCCAGTGATATTTGCGACTCTAATACCTATAATAGGTGATGTTGATAGAACGAACAATAAACATATATTCATAATTATGTTTCATTTCAGTAATTAAATAGAAATAGTGGTGGATACCCATAAAACCCTGGTTACCGACTCTCACATCTTTGGTCACGTTTTTATTAATTTGCTTTCTTAGTTCTATAAATTTCCAAAATTTTGAATTTGATTGAGAATATCGATTATTGGTATTTCCACCGCTCCTCGTGGGAACGACCCGTACTTGCCGTTGTCTGCATTGTAGACACCGTGCGATTGCGGTTATTACATATAGGCAATCTCCGGATCCTATCAGTAGTGTCGCCACCTTTTTAATAGCTTGAATAATTACATGCATTTCTTTATCATAGGTTGGATAATTCAGAACTGCTCCCGAAAACAACTCTGAGTGGTAACAAACGGGTTTACCTCCTCGTAACAAAACAGCTCACATTGCATGTCCTGACGCATCTGTCTCTACTTCAAACGGCATCCGCATATCTGGTAAAGCTAGGACCGGTGCATTACAAATTTTCTCCTTCAAAGTTTGGAACACCTTCTCTTGCTCTTCACCCCCAATCTACACTCTTATCCTTTGATAATAAGTGTAATAACGGTGTTGCAACTTCTGAGTAGTTCCGTATAAACTTACGTAATTATTGTGTTGCCTCAATGAAACTCCTCAACTCTGTCTGTATTGTAGGTCTTGGCCAATCTTGGATAGTTGCAACTTTACTTGTATCAACACCAATTTCTCCATTGCCCACGACATGACCCAAATAATTAACTGACTTCTTAGCAAACTCACACTTCTTCATATTCAGCTTGAGCTTTGCCGAATCCAGTATTTTAAACACAGCCTCCGAGTGCAACAAGTGATCCTTCCATGATGGACTGTAAACGAGAATATCATCCAATAAAACAACAACAAATTTATCTAAAACATGCCTCATCACCTCATTCATCAACTGCATAAAAGTGGTAGGAGCATTGGTTAACCCGAAAGGCATGACTAACCATTCAAACAAACCTTGTTTTGTTTTAAAATGTTGTTTTCCATACGTCTTCTTCTTTCATTATCAATTGATGATAACCAGACTTAAAATCTAACTTACTAAAATATTTAGCATGTTTAAGTTTATCAAATAAATCATCAATTCGAGGAAGAGGATACCTGTTTTTCACAGTGATCTTGTTTAGAGATCGATAGTCGATACACATTCGCCATTCTCCACCCTTCTTAGGTACCAAAACAATTGGTGAACCTGCTGGTGATGAACTAGGCTTGATCAACCCTTTCTCTAGCAGTTCTTCTACTTGTTTTTTTACTTCATCCAACTCTGCAATGAACTTCCTATATAATCCAACATTTGGCATGGGAGCTTCAGGTAATAACTGGATTTCATGTTCTACTTCTCTCTTCGGCGGTAGACCTTATGGTTTCTCCATGATTTCTTTGAAGTTACTAAAGAGTCGTTTCAACTCTTCTGTTTGCCCTCCACTACAGTCACCAAATGCACCAGTCTGTTCTTGAACACCATCTTCAACTAATGGTCGTAATATAACCAATACAAACTTTCAACCGACATTCACTAAATGCTTGGTTTGTTGGGATGTTATAAGTTGTAACTTCTTCTTCTCCTTCGAAACTAAGATGCGAAATCCTTTTCCATTTTTCGCCAATCTCCATACATTCTCTCTTATGTAGAAAACACCATCTCTATCCCACAAATATGGAATGAAAAAACGGGGGTCTAACAACCACACCCAATATTTCGCTTAGCAATCTGTATGGACAAACTCCAATATAATTCCAAGAGAATCAACTAGACAGTCAATCAATGGAAATATATCCAAGAGTTGTATCTCTGTTTCACAATGTAATCACCAAATCAAACAGATAGAAATTCGTAAGCGTGATTATTATGTGAAACAACTTGAACGGTACCAAAGACCAATGTTCAAGTGTCAATCAATATAATCAACTACCAAAGGTTGGATTCTCTAATTGATTGAACTACACAACCTGTGATATTTCTATTATATAACTGTTGATGGTGGTTTTTAGCTTAGGGTTAAAATCGTAAAACCCTAGTCAGATAGTGACGTCACAGAACTTGAGTAATGATGTCTCCACTAAACGCATTTATTGAACCCTTTAATATGTCTGCGAGAAAATTACCAGGGTACCTTTTTGTTTTAATACTAATTAGGGTTTCGATAGGCCAAACCCTAATTCCCACACCACTGTGCCAATGGCAAACCACGCCAGCCATATCTACTGCGCCAAGGCATGCCAACCATGATAGCCGCACCACTGTGACAATGGCAAACCATGCCAGCCACATCTACCGCGCCAAACCATGCCTGAGAAAATTACCAGGGTACCTTTTTTTTAATACTAATTAGGGTTTCGATAGGCCAAACCCTAATTCCCACACCACTGTGCCAATGGAAAACCATGCCAGCCACATCTACCGCGCCAAGGCATGCCAACCATGCTAGCCGCACCACTGTGCCAATGGCAAACCATGCCAGCCACATCTACCGCGCCAAGGCATGCCAACCATGCTAGCCGCACCACTGTTCCAATGGCAAACCAGGCCAGCCACATCTACCGCGCCAAGCCATGCCAACCATGCTAGCCGCACCACTGTGCCAATGTCAAACCATGCCAGCCACATCTACCGCGCCAACATTTAAGTATGAGAATATTTCTCACGCGTTCTCTCATTATGGTGTGATTATTTCTCACTCAACATTTAAGTATGAGAATATGTTCTTTGGTATTTCTAACTTCTTATTACTAGCATGCAGAAACTCTATGTCCTCATAGCTCCTTGGATGCTTGGGACGCTGGAATACTTTGAAATTGGAGCAGGTTTTGTGGGTATATCTCTGGTAAACCCTCACGAGACTATAACTCGTCCACTAGGGACACCTAGGGGTTTAAAGGCTTGTTGCACATGCTAAGTGCAACCGGGTCCCAACAAAAGGAAGTTATCGTACTTTAGGTTAGATAGTTTGCTCGAGGACTAGCAAAAGCCAAGTGTGGGGGAATCTGATGAGTGCATAATTCACCTGATTTTAGTGACAATTCCATGCTAGTAATTGCTTATATTCTTGCAAATTATTGTATATTACGTTTGTTCTCTCTTATTTGTGTTTCATTAGGAGAATCGTCCAAAAAGAAGTGAATTTGCACTTAATTGTGCAATAAAAGAAGCTAGCTACAAATGGAGAAGGGGCCAAATACCAAGAGAAAATCGTTCAAACCTAGGAGTTCTTGTGCTCACATTGAAGGGGAGGAAAAGACGAAGCCAATGGCGAAAGAACGGAGTCATTCTGAGTTCGTATGAAGAAATTATGAGCAAAACAAGAATTTGGAAGGCTAAAAGGGCAAAATGGTCATTTTATGGTCAAGTGCTATTTACAGGTCAAGAAATGCTGAGGGGCAACTAGTTCACCTCACCTCTTCCGCACGGTCCGGAGAATGAAATTGGATTTGGTTAAAGGGATTTTTATGGACGAATGTTATTGGCACCTTTATAGACGTTAAGGGGTGACCACTTTTCATCTTCCTCCTATCATCAACAAAACATTAATTAACAACAAGTACTCTTGAGGTGGAAAAGGAAGAGAATTTACTTCTCTTTGGTTTACAAAGAAAGTGAAGTGGGACCCGCCTGAATAAACATGTCTCTGACATGTTGGAGTTAGGTGAAAATTTAGTGTAGCATTATGCATCGAGTTGGATGTGCAATCAACATCAGAAGAGGACACATAAGCTTTGGATGGGTCCCGTTACACTTTGATCCAATAAGAAGTCGTCTCGCACATAACTAAGTTGTTTGTGTCGCACCATAGCATCGCATTTGTTCTCTCGGCAAACAAAAGTCCGATATTTTTGTCTGGACACTTTTGAGTGGGTGGAGTTAGTTAATAATTGAGGTGATATTTGCTTGCGGGACCCACAATGAGAGAAGTTTCTGACTTATGTTCAATTATTTAGGAAAGTGGGAATTTGGTGTGAAATGGTATAACAAAGATAGATGTACGGATGGTGCAGATGTAGACACGTAAGATGCACATGGGGTTGTCAGAAGATCAGACGGATCAGAAGCCGTGTATACATTTCTTGTGCGCTCTCCGTTACAATCAATCAAAGCACCGTTTAGTTTCACACAAGCGTAAACTCTTCTTATCAAGCGGTGATTTTGTTGTATAAATAGGGCTCGAACCTTAGAGACAAGGACACTTCTTCCTTTACTTCTTCTTTGATCATTCATTTTGTGGCGAGATACAGAGAGAGCTCCTGGCTTTTGTTGGGAGCTTCTGTTTTTAGTTTCATTTTAATTTTTTCTTCTCTATTTATTTGCTAGTACTTTTTAATTATGAGTAGCTAATAATTTAATTGATTAGGGATGATTTCAAAGTCCTGAACCATGAAACATTTTTTTCTTTAATCACGTTTATTTCAAGTTTTATTTTATTGTTGAGTATCTTTATTATTTTTAATGTCTAAGAATATTGAGGGGTTATTTAAAATGATCAATTAAATTAACCAATCAATATTTCTTCTACTAGTTCAGGGTTGTGTGATACGTGTAATTGTCACATCAACTCTTTACACAGTAGTAAATCGCAAGAGCTGACAGAGGGATTTTGTTAAGCAATTGTGTGTAAAGATAACACTAGTAAGCAGACCGAGCTTATGCGTCTGATGCTAGGATCAACCTGATTCACAGAGTGTAAAGCATTCGAATAATTTACACCTTGAGAGCTTATTCTTGGTGGGTTGGTTGGATAGAATCTGGTAGTCGAGCGCTTCCGTATCCAGTGGCATTAGGAATCCGGGGGATAGCAGAGCTTATTGCTATTCTACGGTTGGTAACAATATAAGTTAAACAAGAAATAAATTTATATTTAATTAAGCTTCAGTTCGTAGACGAGACGAAGGATTCCCTAATCATCTTTCTTATTATTATTTACAACAAAGTTCTATTATTTTCCTTTATTAGTTATCTTTGATTTAAAATCTAAAAACCCCCTTTTGGTGACTTTTAACAACTAGAAACTCCCTGCTCTTCGTGGGAACGAACTCCTTGCCATTATATTACCAGTTAATTGTGTGGAAAGAAGTAATTAATTTGTTGCGTAAACGACGCGCACCCAAATTTTGGCGCCGCTGCCGGGGAGCAGTCGGTAGCTTTTAGTTGTTTTATTTTATTTTAGTAATTTTATTTAGTACTTTTGCTTTTAGTTTTTCTTTAATTTATTTTTCTTTTAATTTTAGTTGTTATTCCTTAATTTATATTCTGTTAATATTTATTTTCTGTTAATATTTATCTTCTGTTAATATTTATTTTAATTTTATTTAGATTATTATTATTATTGTTAATTTACTTTTATTTTTATTCTTAATATGTATTAATATTATTCTCTGTTAATATTTATTTCTGTTCATATTAAAAAAAAATAAAAAAAAATAATAATAATATTTTAGTTTATATTTATTTTGTATTTTAATATTTTCTAGATTTTACTTTAGTTTTTCTTGTTTCAGGTATTAATTCTCTGGCACCTAAACAGTGGGATTACCCGAGGTGCGGAATTCAAACTCGTAGGGGAACAATACTTCAAGCACGTCAGCAGTTTCAACAAGAACCATCTACTGAAGAAATGGTTGATACAGACGACGAGAGAGATCCTCCACCTCCGGAGAAGAAGTTGGGAGAGTTAACTTCTCCATGCTTAGATTCGCAACCACTGTGCATCACTATCACCAACCCAGTGGAGCTGAAATCGAATCTAATCCATCATCTACCAAAGTTCAAAGGACTTCCGGGTGAAGATCCAAACCGTCATCTTCAAAAATTCCAGCATAAGATGACAAGTCTTAGGCATAGTACCGAAGACAGTGATACGGCAATGCTGCAAGCTTTCCCATTTTCTTTAATAGATATGGCGGAAGAATGGTTGTATTATCTTCCCCCAGGGAGTATTACAACATGGACTGAAATGAAAAAGTTATTTCTAGAAAAATATTTTCCTGCTTCCAAGGCGGCCGCTGTTCGCAAGGAGATTAGTGGCATTCTGCAGTTAACCGGGGAATCTCTTCATGAATATTGGGAGAGGTACAAAAAGTTGTTGGCAAGCTGCCCACACCACAATATATCTTCAACACTCATCATTCAATACTTTTATGAAGGATTACTTCCAGAACAGAGGAATTTGATTGATGCAGCTGCTGGTGGTTCACTTACTGAAAAGACAATCTCGCAGGCAACTAGTTTAATTGAGAGCATGGCTTCGAACGCTCAACAATTCTACACTAGAAACAACTCAAGTATCAGAAGAGTTAGCGAGATAGCTGAGTCTGCACAATCAGAGCAACGAATAAACAACATTGAAAAGGTAGTGCAACGAATGGCAGCAGTGATTATTCATACTTACGAAGAAGAGTCTGAACAAGTGAACGCTGTGTTCCCTAATCAGAGTCCAGGATATAACCCCTACTCCAGTACCTACAATCCAGGTTGGAAAGATCACCCGAATTTCAGCTACGCAAACAAGCAAGCTGCGGCTCCTAATCCATATGCTCGGCAAGGTGGTTTTCAACAACCACAATTCCAACCTCAGCCGCAAGTGCAACCTCAAGTTCCCAAGGAAGACGCATCTGAGAAAATGATTACTATGATGCAAGGTCTCTCATCTATGTTCCAACAGAGTCAACAGAAAGCCGATCAACATATGCAGAAGACGGACTCTGCGATTAGAGATCTACATACTCAGATGGGGCAAATGGCAACTGAGATAAATCAACTGAAGGCACAAGCATCATCAAAGCTTCCATCACAAACTTTTGTGAATCCAAGAGAGAATGTTAATGCAGTACTTTTAAGGAGCGGAAAGCAGACAGAAGAGCCAAAACAACAAGAAAAGATTAGTCACGACTCAGAAAAGGAAGTAGAGGTGGAAACTATTCCAAAGGAAAATCCAACTTCAACATGCCAACCCGAGGACACAGTTCCTTCTTTTACCGCACCACCTCCTTTTCCTAGTCGTTTTGCCAAGTCAAAGAAGCAAGCTCTAGACAAGGAGATTATGGATATTTTCAAAGAAGGTGCATATCAACATTCCATTTATTGAGGCCATCGAACGGTACCTGTGTATGCCAAGGTTCTGAAGGATTTGTGTACAAGGAAGGATAGGTTGATTGCTAACGAGATCACTCGGTAGGAGAAAGTGCTTCAGCGATGTTGCTAAAGAAGATGCCTACAAAATGTAAAGATCCTGGTGGTTTTACAGTTCCAGTGACTATTGGTGACAAACGATTTGAACGTGCTTTGCTTGATTTGGGAGCTTCCATAAGCGTGATGTCAGCCGATGTTTACGATTCTTTGAATATGGGACCTTTAAAGGAGACAGGGATTATCATTCAATTGGCGAATAAGTCTAACATATATCCTAAGGGACTCGTGGAAGACGTGTTGGTGCAAGTGAATGAATTAATCTTTCCGGTTGATTTCTTTGTTGTGGATATGCAGAATGGAGATAATTGTTTGTCTACTTCATTACTTCTTGGGAGACCATTTATGAAGACTGCTAAGACGAAGATTGATTGCGATACTGGGACACTTACTATGGAATTTGACAAAGAGATTATACGCTTCAATATCTTTGAAGCTATGCGTTATCCAAGTGATATCCATTCTGCGTTTTCTATTGATGTTATTGGTTCGTTGGCACAACAGATGTTTGATTTGAACAACGAAGATGAACTTGAATCTGTGCTACAAAATAGCATTGATTTGGACGTCCATGGCATGCCTGATTTGGACGTTGACCTAGCCAAAGGGGTAGAGGATATGTGTGGTGCTTTAACGGCATTACAAGAAGCTCAAACAGGTAATATCTCTTATATTTCTTTACCCGCAACTGATGAAGTTCCATTACCTTCTGTTGTGCAAGCACCTAAATTAGAATTGAAGCCTCTACCTGATCACTTAAAGTACGCTTACTTGGGTGATGGAGAAGAACTTCCAGTCATTATTGCAAAGAATCTCACAGCAGTACAGGAAGAACGCCTACTTAGGGTTCTGAAGGAGCACAAAAAAGCTATTGGTTGGACAATTGCTGGCATCAAAGGCATTAGTCCAGCCATGTGCATGCATAGAATCCTAATGGAAGATGATGTGAAGCCAGTACGTGATGCTCAGCGTAGTCTTAACCCCCCAATGGAGGTCGTAAAGAAAGAGATCCTCAAATTGCTAAGTGTGGGGGTGATTTACCCAATTTCGACAAAAAAATGGGTTAGTCCAAGACAAGTGGTGCCTAAGAAATCAGGTGTCACTCGTTGTCGAAATCGGGATGATGAACTCGTTCCTACAAGAGTTCAAACAGGATGGCGAGTGTGCATAGACTACAGAAAGCTCAATTCGGCTACCCGCAAGGATCACTTTCCTTTGCCTTTCATTGATCAGATGTTGGAGAGGCTAGCGGGACATTCTCATTATTGCTTTCTGGATGGTTATTCGGGATACAATCAGATTGTTATCGCACCAGAGGACCAAGAGAAGACGACTTTTACTTGTCCTTTTGGTACGTTTGCATATAGACGGATGCCATTTGGTCTTTGCAATGCGCCTGCCACTTTTCAAAGGTGTATGGTAAGTATATTTTCTGATTATGTGGAAAACATCATTGAGATATTTATGGACGATTTCAGTGTTTATGGTGATTCATTTGATATTTGTTTAAATAATCTTGAGCTTGTGCTTAAAAGATGCGTAGACACTAATCTTGTTTTAAACTGGGAGAAATGTCACTTTATGGTAAACCATGGAATTGTGCTTGGTCACATCGTGTCCTCTCAAGGGCTCGAAGTAGACAAAGCAAAGATAGATTTGATTAGAAACTTACAATACCCCACTTCGGTGAGGGGGGTTCGCTCGTTTCTTGGTCATGCAGGTTTTTATAGGAGGTTTATCAAAGATTTTTCCAAAATCTCAATGCCGATGTGCAAATTGTTGCAAAAGGAGGTTTCCTTTAACTTCGACCAGGAGTGCAAGGATGCCTTTGAAAAATTGAAGGAATTGTTGACTACTGCACCAATTATTAAGTCACCTGACTGGAGTTTGCCATTCGAGTTAATGTGTGATGCAAGTGATTATGCAGTCGGAGCTGTTTTGGGTCAAAAAGTAGACAAGAGGTCACATGTGATTTATTATGCATCAAGGACCCTAAATGAGGCTCAGATCAACTATTCAACCACTGAAAATGAGTTACTGGCTATAGTATTTGCATTAGAAAAATTCAGATCTTATTTGGTTGGTACCAATGTGATTGTATACTCTGATCATGCAGCACTTCGGTACCTATTGAAAAAGAAGGAGGCTAAGCCAAGACTCATAAGATGGATTCTTTTGCTACAAGAATTCAATATTGAAATTAGAGACAAGAAAGGTGTTGAGAATACTGTTGCTGATCATCTTAGCAGACTTGTTATTTCCGAAGAAGAACTTCCCTTACAGGATCATTTTCCAGACGAACAACTCTTCTCGATTGAAGAATCAACACCTTGGTATGCTGATATAGTGAACTATTTGGTTACAAGGCAAGTACCTAGTACGGTGTCTAATTTTCAAAAGCTAAAGCTTAAGAAAATGGCTAAACAGTATGTGTGGGATGAGCCCTACTTGTGGAAATATGGTGTTGATCAGATTATCCGCAGGTGCGTACCTAACTCTGAATTTCAATCAATTCTGTCTTTTTGTCATTCTTATGCTTGTGGTGGTCACTTTGGTTCTAAACGTACCGCTCTCAAAGTTTTTGAGAGTGGTTTTTATTGGCCTACAATGTTTGAGGATGCATATGTGTTTTGCAAATCTTGTGATAAATGTCAACGAACGGGCAATCTAGGTGCTCGAAATCAAATGCCACTCACACCGATTCTTGCTGTAGAAATATTCGATGTGTTATTGATTTTATGGGCCCTTTTGTTAATTCGAATGGAAAATTTTATATACTTCTTGCTGTGGATTATGTTTCGAAGTGGGTGGAAGCTAAAGCTACCCATACTAATGATTCTCAAGTTGTTTGTGAGTTTGTGAAGGAATATATTTTCTTTAGACATGGTACACCACGAGTGGTTATCAGTGATGGAGGTTCACACTTCAAGAAATCCTTCCATGCTCTCCTCAAGAAGTACAACATTACACACAAGGTTGGTACGCCGTATCACCCACAAACTAGTGGGCAAGCTGAAGTTTCAAATCGTGAAATCAAGACCATTCTGGAGAAAACTGTCAATACTACAAGAAAAGATTGGAGCTTCAGGCTTAACGATGCACTTTGGGCGTATAGAACGGTGTACAAGACACCGATTGGTATGTCTCCATATCGGTTAGTTTATGGAAAAGCATGTCATCTCCCGGTTGAACTTGAGCATAAGGCTTTTTGGGCGGTAAAGATGTACAACATGGAGTATGAAGAAGCTGGGAAACAAAGGAAGCTACAAATCAATGAGCTAGAGGAAATACGAAATGATGCCTACGAGAACTCTCGTATATACAAGGAAAAAAAGAAGTTATTCCACGACAAAATGATTTCTCGGAAAAGTTTTGTTATGGGGCAAAAAGTTCTTTTATTTAATTCTCATCTTAAGTTATTTCCTGGCAAGCTAAGGTCCCGATGGGTGGGACCATTTGTTGTTACTAATGTTTTTCCTCATGGTACAGTTGAAATTTCTAGTCCCAAAACAGGGAAGGTTTTCAAGATCAACGGCCATAGACTGAAGCCATACTACGAGAACTTTACTACAGTGGATGTTGATGAGATCGAGCTTCGTGATTTGATCCCTCTGGAGGAGTAATCTGAATGTGTGTCAAGTCAGGCTGAGGACGTTAAACTAAGCGCTAGACGGGAGGCAACCCACTGGTTTTGTATTTTTATCTTTATGTTTTATTTTTCTTAGTTTTGCATATCATATTTGGATTTCCCACCTTATTTTACTTTGGATGAATCAATTACATTGAGGACAATGTAAAGTTTAAGTGTGGGGGAGTGTTTCCATATTTTGCATATAGAGTTTTTAGCTTTTTTGAGTTGAATTTTTCAAAAATCTTGTATATATTTGCATTAAAAAAAAAAAAAAAAAAACCTCCAACTTGTAGAGATTTTAGCGTCACTTGCATACTTCTAGGTATGTTTACATAGAGAATTCTGACCGACATAACTGAACTTGGAAGTGATAGGGAACTACGTTCGGATTTCTTACTTGTTAGAGTGTTAAATAATGGATTTAATCATGCCGGTGATGCAAATGAGGAGCAGAGAGAAATGCATTATTAGAGTTGCTGATCAATCATTAGTGGAGACTACCTATTTTCAAATCAACCGAGGCACCAGACCAAAAAAAAAAATCTTTGTAGATGACTAAAGAGCTTTCTTTTGAGTGTGTGTCACCGTACGTTAATTCCGGGTAGAATGGTGAGCTACCCAACTTCGCACCACTTTCAGCACTATTTTTGATCTCTTGAGTGCTAATTTTGTCGATCATGAGGGTGACGTCCATAGATGAAAACCACCTTCTTGTAGTTTGATTTGCAGTTATCACCATTCTCTCTCTCGCCAACAACAGGTCCATAGAAACATATCATCATCATCATCAGCAAATGAAGCGACATCAAAATCTACAAGGAAAATCGAAGACGTTTAAGGTTTATAAGCAACAATACAAGTAAGAGAAAATTTCATATCAAAGTGAAGCAACATACAATAAGCAGATTTTATATACATGTTGAAGACTTACAATACAATGAGCATAATTTTATATCCAAGTACGAAGACTTATTTACAAAAGCAGAGAAAAAAAGATGAGAGTTATTGAAGTTTATAATACGAAGACAATACAAGTTGTGAAGATCAAAGTGGTAAAGTCCTTCTCCCATGGACATGTTAATTTAGTTTAATTTTTATTGTAGTTGCAATCTTTTAAAAATAAAAAAAATAAATAAAAAAGATTTGCATTTAGGATTTATTTTATCAATAAAGCCATGAGGAAGAAAAATCTATAAAGAAGTTTCAAGCAACAAGGAAATAGAGGAAAAGAGTTACAAATTGTCAAAGTTTTATGAAGTTCAACAGTTTATCATCAATAGTTGAAGACCGAAGACGAAGACCAAAAAGATGAAAAAGACGAGCCGAAGAAAGGAAGACGTTTCTATTGGATGCTGTGAGAGTGGTGCTTTCGTCACTGCCGATCGGATGTGAAGGTGGTAAGTACTCCCATCCTTGCTATAGTGGTTGATTTCCTTTCTTTGAGATCATCAGAAAAAGATTTTTATTTCCCACGATTTTGTGGGGTCTCCATAAATAATTCGGGAGGTTTCCTTCCCACCATTCAACGTGTGTAGGATTTCTCTCTTACTCCTACCTGCACACATGTCAGACCCATAAAAAAGCTGTCTTATTGAGTGCAATTATCATAAAATCCTTTTAAGGGAGGCAGAAGTCGAGGCGAAATGCTTATTGGTCGCTCTCAAACACGCGTTCTCTCATTATGGTGTGATTATTTCTCACTCAACATTTAAGTATGAGAATATGTTCTTTGGTATTTCTAACTTCTTATTACTAGCATGCAGAAACTCTATGTCCTCATAGCTCCTTGGATGCTTGGGACGCTGGAATACTTTGAAATTGGAGCAGGTTTTGTGGGTATATCTCTGGTAAACCCTCACGAGACTATAACTCGTCCACTAGGGACACCTAGGGGTTTAAAGGCTTGTTGCACATGCTAAGTGCAACCGGGTCCCAACAAAAGGAAGTTGTCGTACTTTAGGTTAGATAGTTTGCTCGAGGACTAGCAAAAGCCAAGTGTGGGGGAATCTGATGAGTGCATAATTCACCTGATTTTAGTGACAATTCCATGCTAGTAATTGCTTATATTCTTGCAAATTATTGTATATTACGTTTGTTCTCTCTTATTTGTGTTTCATTAGGAGAATCGTCCAAAAAGAAGTGAATTTGCACTTAATTGTGCAATAAAAGAAGCTAGCTACAAATGGAGAAGGGGCCAAATACCAAGAGAAAATCGTTCAAACCTAGGAGTTCTTGTGCTCACATTGAAGGGGAGGAAAAGACGAAGCCAATGGCGAAATAACGGAGTCATTCCGAGTTCGTATTTAAGAAATTATGAGCAAAACAAGAATTTGGAAGGCTAAAAGGGCAAAATGGTCATTTTATGGTCAAGTGCTATTTACAGGTCAAGAAATGCTGAGGGGCAACTAGTTCACCTCACCTCTTCCGCACGGTCCGGAGAATGAAATTGGATTTGGTTAAAGGGATTTTTATGGACGAATGTTATTGGCACCTTTATAGACGTTAAGGGGTGACCACTTTTCATCTTCCTCTATCATCAACAAACCATTAATTAACAACAAGTATTCTTGAGGTGGAAAAGGAAGAGAATTTACTTCTCTTTGGTTTACAAAGAAAGTGAACTGGGACCCGCTGGAATAAACATGTCTCTGACATGTTGGAGTTAGGTGAAAATTTAGTGTAGCATTATGCATCGAGTTGGATGTGCAATCAACATCAGAAGAGGACACATAAGCTTTGGATGGGTCCCGTTACACTTTGGTCCAATAAGAAGTCGTCTGCACATAACTAAGTTGTTTCAGGTCGCACCATAGCATCAACATTTGTTCTCTCAGCAAACAAAAGTCTGATATTTTTGTCGGACACTTTTGAGTGGGTGGAGTTAGTTAATAATTGAGGTGATATTTGCTTGCGGGACCCACAATGAGAGAAGTTTCTAACTTATGTTCAATTATTTAGGAAAGTGGGATTTGGTGTGAAATGGTATAACAAAGATAGATGTATGGATGGTGCAGATGTAGACACGTAAGATGCACATGGGGTTGTCAGAAGATCAGACGGATCAGAAGCCGTGTATACATTTCTTGTGCGCTCTCCGTTACACCGAATCAGCACCGTTTTAGTTTCACACAAGCAGAAACTCTTCTTACTGGCGGTGATTTTGTTGTATAAATAGGGCTCGAACCTTAGAGACAAGGACACTTCTTCCTTTACTTCTTCTTTGATCATTCATTTTGTGGCGAGATACAGAGAGAGCTCCTGACTTTTGTTGGGAGCTTCTGTTTTTAGTTTCATTTTAATTTTTTCTTCTCTATTTATTTGCTAGTACTTTTTAATTATGAGTAGCTAATAATTTAATTGATTAGGGATGATTTCAAAGTCCTGAACCATGAAACATTATTTTCTTTAATCACGTTTATTTCAAGTTTTATTTTATTGTTGAGTATCTTTATTATTTTTAATGTCTAAGAATATTGAGGGGTTATTTAAAATGATCAATTAAATTAACCAATCAATATTTCTTCTACTAGTTCGTGGGTTGTGTGATACGTGTAATTGTCACATCAACTCTTTACACAATAGTAAATCGCAAGAGTCGACAGAGGGATTTTGTTAAGCAATTGTGTGTAAAGATAACACTAGTAAGCGCACCGAGCTTATGCGTCGATGCTAGGATCAACTCCGATTCACAGAGTGTAAATCATTCGACTAATTTACACCTTGAGAGCTTATTCTTGGTGGGTTGGTTGGATAGAATCTGGTAGTCGAGCGCTTCCGTATCCAGTGGCATTAGGAATCCGGGGGATAGCAGAGCTTATTGCTATTCTACGGTTGGTAACAATATAAGTTAAACAAGAAATAAATTTATATTCAATTAAGCTTCAGTTCAGAGACGGCGAAGGATTCCCTAATCATCTTTCTTATTATTATTTACAACAAAGTTCTATTATTTTCCTTTATTAGTTATCTTTGATTTAAAATCTAAAAACCCCCTTTTGGTGACTTTTAACAACTAGAAACTCCCTGCTCTTCGTGGGAACGAACTCCTTGCCATTATATTACCAGTTAATTGTGTGGAAAGAAGTAATTAATTTGTTGCGTAAACGACGCGCACCCAAAGGTCACCAACCAACGCATGGTAACCTTTGGCCCAACGCCAAAACCCTAGTTTTGGCCACGCCTAAACCGCGCCAAGGCATGCCGACCATGCCACATGTATCAATGGCATGCCGTGCCAGCCACCTTGCCGCGCCATACCGTGTTGGCCTCCCCATGCGGCTACCAAAAACAAAGGCCTGCAACAATCAACGGCTATCCTTCCATCTAAGATGCAAATCTTAGCCGTCCAAGGTCACCAACCAATGCATGGTAACCTTTGGCCCAACGCCAAAACCCTAGTTTTGGCTATGCCTAAACCACGCCAAGGCATGCCGAACATGTGCCAATGGCATGATGTGTCAGCCACCTTGCCGCGCCATGCCGTATTGGCCTTCCCCATGCGGCTACCCAAACAAAGGCATGCAACAATCAACGACCATCTTTCCATCTAAGATGCAAATCTTAGCCGTCCAAGGTTGCCAAACAACGCATGGTAACCTTTGGCCCAAAACCCTAGTTTTGGCCACGCCACGCCAAACCAAACCAAGGCATGCCTACCATACCACATGTGCCAATGGCATGCCGTGCCAGCCACCTTGCCGGGCCATACCATGCTGGCCTTCCCTATGCGGCTACCAAAATGAAGGCGTGCGACGATCAACGTCCACCCTTCCATCCTAGGTGCAAATCCTAGCCATCCAAGGTTGCCAAATAACGCATGATAACCTTTGGCCCAAAACACGCTAGCTTCCCAAAACTTGCTAGCTTCCCAAAACACGCTAGCTTCTCAAAACATGCTAGCTTCCCAAAAACGCACCAAACATGCCACCGTCCCTCTTGAATTCTTCCTGAGTTTTACTTTCGGGCTGTTTTCACCTCCCGAACGAGCTCAAAACCTAAATATTCTCGCGTAGGAAGATAGGAAATTCTTTTCTGTATAGAATGGAGGGGCGGACCATTAAAATCCGAGTCCGTATGAGAATTATACATCGATTCTAGTGAAGGGCGCTAATTAGGGTTTCAACATACCAAACCCTAATTTAGACAAAGCCGCAAGCGCTTCCCTTCCAAGCCATGCCGTCCCTAAACCATGCCGCTGGCTACCAAACGAAGGCGTGCGACGATCAACGGCCACCCTTCCATCTAAGATGCAGATCTTAGCCGTCCAAGGTCACCAGCTAACGCATGACCACTTTTGGCCCAACGCCAAAATCCTAGCTTGGCCACGCCTAACCATGTTAAAGCCATGACCGGTCATACTTTCATGCCGCTGGCTACCAAACGAAGGGTTGCAATAATCAACGGCTACCTTTCCTCTTGAGATGCAAGATCTCGACCGTTGAAGGTCACCACGCAAGTCTCCCAAGCTCAACTTGCCAAGCAACAACAAACATGCTACATATTTTCTACAAAAACATTCGAGACATCAACATGTGTCACAAACTGGGGGATGCTCATTGGGTATTGGTTTGGAGGTTTACAGCGTGCGGCGTACACTACGCCCGTTATAAGAGAGTGTCATAAGGATGAAGTGGTTAGTAAACACAAGGAGTAATGGTGAAACGCTTTCTTTTATGGAACATCAATTTCAGGCGTTACCGGTTACCACCTCCTCCCATTTACTCACCCGTTTTCCATTTCTTAATGAGACCAGAGTACGTTTCATTCCGACTTGTATAAATAGGCATTACCTATTTCCACCGAACAACAAGTTCAGTCAGGAGCAATACAACACTCAGAAACATTTGCTAGCTTTCCATCTGTTAGCTTCCCATTTTCTGATACAAGTCGTGAAACCACTACTCTTCTAGAATCAACCTGGTCTCAACACTTTCTACGCTTCCCTCCCCAAAACCAACCCATTCTCCTCCTTTTTGTGACCGAAGCAAGTCTGGAACGGCCATTTCTTGGTTTAGGCCGGATTTGTACAGATTGATCTCTCGAATCTAAAGTACTCCCTTACAGTACATTGTTTAGGGTTCAAATTCGTTTCTCACCCACACACCCGAAATTACCGAAATCAGCAGAAACCATTTTCACCCTCAAACAATAACAAAATATAATGCGGAAAAGAAATTACACAGACACCAGAAATTTTATTAACGAGGAAACCGCAAATGCAGAAAACCCCTAGGACCTAGTCCATATTTGAACACCACATTGTATTAAGCCGCTTCAGACACTAGCCTACTCCTAGTTAACTTCAGACTGGAATTTAGTTGAGCCCTAACCAATCTCACACTGATCAAGGTACAGTTGCGTTCCTTACTCCTCTTGAACCACGCCGAATTCTGCGCACTTGATTCCCTTAGCTGATCTCACCCACAACTAAGAGTTGCTACGACCCAAAGTCGAAGACTTGATAAACAAATCTGTCTCACGCAGAAAAGTCTATTGAATAGATAAATCTGTCTTCCACGGATATACCTATGAGTTTTGTTCCGTCTTTTGATAAATGAAGGTGAACATGAACCAATTGATAAACCGGACTTATATTCCCGAAGAACAACCTAGTATTATCAATCACCTCACAATAATCTTAATCAATTAATGAAACAAGATATTGTGGAATCACAAACGATTAGACGAAGATGTTTGTGACTACTTTTCAATCTTGCCTATCGGAGAATAAATCTCGAGCAAATCTTCAAGAAGATAGTACTCAATCACGATAGAAAACAGCAAGATCAGAACATGCAACTATAGAGAAATAGTTGGGTCTGGCTTCACAATCCTAATGAAGTCTTTAAGTCGTTAACCTACAGGGTTTCGTGAAAAACCTAAGGTTAAAGGAGAATCGACTCTAGTCGCAACTAGTATCATACAGGAGGTGTGGGGATTAGGTTTCCCAGTTGCCATAGTTCTCCTTTATATAGTCTTCAAATCAGGGTTTGCAATCAATGTTACCTTGGTAACAAAGCATTTAATATTCATTGTTAGATGAAAATCTGATTAGATTCAAGCTAATATCTTTCAACCGTTAGATCGGACTTAGCTTGTTATACACAAATAAAATGTACCAGCATTTAGATAAATGTAAACGTACATAAATGTGTACACTTAGTTGGTTCAACAATAGTTAACCAATGGTTAGCCATATGATCACTTTCATATCAACCTTATTCATCTTTATCATAACTAGTTCAAATGACTCAAATGAAACTAGTTAGAGAGTTGTTCAATTGTTTATATTCTCATAGAAGTATACAAGATACAATTGAAGCAAAATCGATTTTGATTCACTCGAATCATTTCATGAAAATTACAGCCACGGTTAGGTTACGGTTGATCCTAACCAGAGTGTATGTTCTGTTATGTTAATCTCAAGTCAAGTTTTTCGTCTAAAAGTGATTATTGATTGCTTGGTTCCAAAGCTATCTTAGCTTAAACCTAAAGCAACCTTGACCTTGAAAGTCTATAAAAGGAGAACCTCAACAACTGGGATCTTTGAATCCCTGGCACTATTCTTGTGTGTCCTGGTTGTAAACTAGAGTCGTCCTCTCCTTAAAACCCTTATAGGGTTTAGCGATTAAAAAGACTTCACATAGGGATTCGTGAAGCCAGGTCCAACTATCGTTATCTTGATAGTTCATGTATCCTGATCTTATTTTGATTGTTGATCTACTCACTCAAACAAGATAGATAGAAATCACAAAGTTTCTTCGTCTCAGACTTTGTGATTCCACAAGTTTTGACTTGTGAGGTGAATAATAATCTAGGTTGCTCTTCGGGAGTCATAAGACCGAATTTTTGGGTTAGCTATACTTTGTCTATTGCTATCGATATCCTGCCTCACCTTGATCTTTGATCATAACGGAAATCACATATAGGCTTATTTGTGGGAGGCAGATTGGTTTAAAGTCTTCAATTAAGTTGAAGTAACTCTTAGGTTGTAAAGGACGTCAACTAAGGGAATCAATTGCGCGGAGTCCTACTGGGATTCAATAGGCGTAAGGAGCGCGACTGTAACTGAATTTTTGTGACAGTTTAATTTGGTCTCAACTACATTCCAGTCCAAAGTTCTGATAATAGACCAGTGTTTGTAGCGGTTTAAAACAGTTTGGTGCTCAAGTCTGGACTAGGTCCGGGGTTTTTCTGCATTTGCGGTTTCCTCGTTAACAAAATTTCTGGTGTCTGTGTTATTTCTTTTTCCGCATTATATTATTTATCTTTATAATTGAAATATCACAGGTTGTACATTAGTCAATTAAAGTAGATACATCCATCCTTGTTTGTTGGATACGACTTGATTGATTCTTAGATATTGATCTTTGGAATCATCTAAGTTCTCTCACACATAATCAGGTTCACGAATTGGGTTCTGTTAACCTTCTGATTGTGAAAGAATGAGATATAAGCTCTTCGTATAATTCCTTGATTGAGATTCATTAAGTTGAATTCTCGGAATTGTATTCGGATTTATTCCATACAGGTTACCTAAGAAAAGGTTGGTGGTGTATTTTGGTACCCCCACGTTTTCAATTCTTAACTCAAAATGATAAGAATCATCCCAAGGTTACTGATCGAAACGCCAATTGTGGATCTAAAAAGAAATTAGATATGAAATCGAGAATTTTCTTCTGGGAGATAAACAACAATCTTAGAGGCAAAATCAAAACTTATCTTTCTTTTTTTTATATATATATTTGCTGGCGAATCCATCGATGTCATCTCCAACAGAGATTTATCAATTTTATTTTGAGAGAATTGCCAACCGAGAACTTAATTCCTCTGTCTTTTTCTCCCTAAAAATTTCAGATCTAAAACTACATTGTCTCCCTTTATTTGAATATATACAAAAGGTTATTTAGGGTAATAGAATAAAAAAAAAATTGGATCGGTAACCATTTGGACTAACTCGTCTAAAAAAGGATTAGATTGTTCCCTGTTTTGTAAACTAGGACCATCTAGTACTAGGCTTGGGAGCACAACTCTAGAGCATCTAAAGCCCACTAAAAATGGGATCAATCGTTAATTTCTACTTGAATTAATGGTTTGCTTTATAAATACGGTAGAAACTCCATTAATTAATACTCGATTATTTAATAAAATCTCTTAAATAATATTTTTAGCCGGTCTCGAGTCGGGGACGACGTGCCAAATTAATAATTCGCTAAAATTATAACTTGATAAATTTTTGATTACCCATGTAGACTTCATATGAAGATTTCTTGGAAAATGAATCAATTGTCTTATGCTTTTTGTTCAAATCAATATCACATTGAATTTTAACGCTAATTTTTCTTATCATCGTAAGAATTCTATTGTTGTTTCTTATAGCCAAGCGAGAAATTATTTAATGTGATTGCCGCTTTAACAAACTCATTTCGAAAAGGGGGATCTATTGTAGAACTTTCATCATCTTATTTCCCATATTTATCAGTTCCCATAACGCTCTCAATTATTTATTTATCAGTTAACAATTGCGTAACTTCATTTTCTTCCAGATATTCAGGACATCTTAACATTCGCTAAATTGCCTTACCCAACTTTTCGATCAAATTTTGCAAATCTTGAGTGATATCACCGTCTAGTTGTTCATCTGAATGGTCTAAACCTATGTTATCTGTTGATCGAAGTTAAATTTATCTATAAGTTAATAAGATATTAATCAATATACAAATTAATATTTTTTTAAACTATTTTAAAATAAAGATATTATTACAAGAAACTAGTTGGAAGCTTAACAAACTAAGCTCCAACAACGTACTACTAATTTTTTAAACTATTTTATAATAAAGAATATTATCACAAGACTCTAGTTGGAAGGTTGGAAGCCTAACAAGCTAAGATCCAACAAGCTACCAGCGAGCTTCATGGGGGACCAGCCAAGGGAGCCAAAGCGGATAGGGGGCCGATTATGTCGCAAGGGGGCAAGCTAACTCTACCTTTCATGTCAAATTCTGACATATTGTGCTATCGGGGTCTCGAACCTGGGACCTCCTAGAACGCATGAAACCTTTGAGGAACGGGGATGACCAGCTGAGCTAGCTACCCGTTTTAATTAACAAGATTAGTGCCCGTGCTACGCACCGGGCTTTTTTATCCCATTATTTTGATTAGGTGTGCGCGGGGCTTCGCCACGCCCCGTGGAGATGTAATTTTTTTTAGTCCCGTTATTAGGAGGGAAGCAATGGATTTGAGGAGGGAAGAAAATTAGCTAAATCCAAGTCAATTTTTGGTCAAAGACAAATCCAATAAAAGGAAATAAATATTGGTTGAATTCCAATCTCATCCTTATTACCTTCCCAAGAATCCATCATTACTCATCTTCTTCGTGCAGCAAAAACCCTATTTTTTCATAAAAGCTCGACTGAATAAACTAAAGCGATAGAAATGTGAATATTGACAGATGTATGAAGAAATGAAATTAGAATGCACTGGCAGAGCTTCAATTGGTTTGCGTTCCATGGAAAATTGTTCTTCTGGCTGCCCTACGTTCATATGTAGAAATTGTTCTTGGTTTGGGGGTATCTAGGATTTTCTCTACCCACAAAATGAAAATCTTGTGGGCTTCTTCAAATGCTACTAATCTGATCGGGTTGAGTCTCTACTTGTGGGCTTCTTCAAATGCTACTAATCTGATTGGGTTGAGTCTCTACGACATTGTTTACATTTGGATTCTGGAAATGTTGCTTCAACAAACATAATGGACGAGGTGTTTAAACTTAGCAATACATTATACTGCGAGATTAGCATACCAGCATATGCTTGGATCGAATTCAAATACATATAATTCAATTATTTTAATGGTGGTCTTGTTTTTACGATGAATAGCTAGTCCGTAAAAAAAATTTGTGAACACAAGAGACCTATAAGATTGGATATCAAGGATACTATGGATATTTTAATATTTTTTCAAAGGGTCGATCCCTCTTCCCAAATTTTAACTCCCTCCCCATAATCCTTCCCTCCTCAAATCCATTCTTTCCCTCCTATTCACATGACTCTTTTTATTTGGTGTTGTCCCACCCAGTCCTGATGCATTAAATAAGTGGAAAATAAATAGGAAATATTTGCGGATTTTATTTATTTATTTTCTTTTATTTTCACAGAAAATATGTGTGGAATATGTGAGTTTTTTTTCCCCTTTATGTATTAATTTGAAGAAAAAAATTTCCTAATATAGTAAGTAGTCGACTACCGAATTGAATTGGAATTCCCTGGAATTTCAAACACGATAAGTTAAGTTTTCATTTTGAGTTTGTAATTTTTAAACCAATTATACGTTGCCAAGTGTCCTCACCAGAACGCTCGTTTCACGAAACTGAAAAAAGGCTTATTTGACCAATAGAAAGCGAGGGTTTCCTCACTGTTCAACGCGAGAGCTTCATTTTTGTAGGCCTTTAAGTCTCTAAGAGCATCTCCAACATAGGGTGAATCTTTTTGTTTTTCATGACACGTAGGATTTTAGACCCCCAATTAACATAAATCCATCTCCAATGGTTGGATCCTACAAACTAGGAGGGATGGGAAAATAGATATGAAGGTGTTAAAGAAAGTCTTAGTTACACCTTCACTTGCACCTCCACGTCATATTTTCAATTTTTTTATTTTTTAAAAATTAATTAAAGTAAACATAAACGGTTAAGATTTTATTATGTAAAATATCCTAAGGATTAAACCCTGCACTATTGGAGATAGTTTTTTAACCATGGAGTACTATATTTCCTATATGTGTAATAAAACCTCCTAAACAAAAGTCTTAATTAGACTTCCACTTAGGATTTTTTACACCCACTATTGGAGGTGCTCTAATGCTAAGGTGAAAGTCATCCTATGTGGAGGTCTTATCAATACTTTTTTACTGGGGGGGTCATTCCTATGTAGCTAAAACAAATAAAAGTTGGACATTTTACCTCAAGTTTCATCTCCAATGCTAAAGTTTTCCTACCCTAAAATCAATTTGGAACAAGTTTCATAAGGGGTCATTCTTACGAGGAAAAAACATCTTTGAAATTATCACCCAATAACCATGAATACAAAAATGATAGATGTACCGAAGTGTATCACTTCGATATGTACCAGGCACTAATAGCAGCGGGCCCTTGCTAAACTCCAGCAGTGGCGGGCCCCACCATCTCTACTAGAGCTTCGGGACAAAACGAAGTGAAAATCTCCGTCGTCTAGAACTGCTGATTTTTTAATTAAGAAAAATTAATTTTGGGATAAAAAATGATAATGTGTCAATAGACCCAGGGTCATGGAGAAGGTGAAGATATGACTTTCTCCTTACCCCTTCTTATGAGATGGCATCCTTGTCATTATTGTTCATTAACCTTGACCCTAACATTGGAGATTAATTTTTGGTTAAAAAATTGTTAAATCCTATGTATCGTGTCTTTTTAAGACCTTCACCCCTAGCATTGGAGATGCTCTAAATATCTCGCTTAATTAATAAATTCTGGTGGTCCCAACAACGTTAATTATAGAGTTTTATCTGTATCATGTGGAGCATTAATAAATCAGGCATAACCTGAGGGCTGTATAGCAATTATCGACAAAATAGAAATACCCAATATGGAATTGGAGGGATTTCTTTACATCTTCTTACTCCTCCCGCCATTTCTACAGCGTAAGAGAAGATAGAATTTTTGCCTAAAAATCATTTAGTATATCAGTGATATTCGTCTTAAAACGTCACACTAGCTCTCTAGAACAATGTCTTGGTGGGAAGGAAACGACGAAACTCGTCTTCTCATTGCACCAGGTATTCTCTTCTCAAAACCCCCAATACGTGATAATTAGGGTTTCACTAATTGGGGTTTTCAGCATTAATAACTTTGTTTTATTTGTGTCTATAGAATCTGGCTCTTCAACTGGAACTGGAAATGTGGATGGAGTTATGTTATCTCTTAAACATCCTAAGTCAGGTATTCGAGTCAACTTGGAAGTGAAATTATCAAATTTGAGCTTCGAATTTTATTTTATTTTATTTTTACTGCAAAGGGCAAAGTTTATTAAAAAGAGAAACAGTCACCAAAAAAGTGACTAGAATCTTAAGTTACATGGATGTATCAAATATTGCATCCCAACTACAAAGAATAGCAGCTTTGACCTCTGTAATCAGTTGCTTGACACCCCTTTGAATATTCTTATGATACCTGTTATTTCTTTCATTCCACACACTCCACCAAATCGCAAACGGCAAGTAACCCCATAACCTTCTGACTCTATTCTTGCTTTTCTTATTACTCCATTCCCATAAGGTTCGCTTGACATCACAACCAAAAGACCAATATATACCAAAACTTTTCAGAAAATGTGACCAAACATCTGAAGTAAACTTGTAATGAATGAATAGATGAGGATTAGTTTTTGTATGTTGATTACATAAGAGACAAGTCGCATTCTGAACCATGCCTGCGCTGTATAAGTAGTCCATCGTAGGTGCACCATTATAACACATCGTCCAAACCAGAAAACATACCTTCAGGGGGATCTTAGAGTTCCACAACTGCTTATCTGGAAAAGAGAGCAATCCATCAGTTTCCAGTGCTGAATAAGCATTTGAAACTGAAAAGCCTTTCCCATAACCATAACTCCACTGCCTGCTATCTTCAACCAAATTCTTACCTGACAAGTTAGTATTTGGTTCACCAATCACCTGCAATAAATGAATTACCTCAAGCAATTCATTTTCATTTAAAGCTCTAGCAAAACGGAAATCCCAAGCTCCATCAGAAGTCACCACATCTCTAACTACAGCTGTTTTGTTTCTAGAAAGTTTGAATAATGCAGGAAAAGCTAATTTCAAAGATTGTTCACCTATCCAAACATCCTTCCAAAAATAAATCCCACTGCCATTACCTAGCACCAACTTTGTACCAGATTCAACAAAAATTTTAGCTTTCAAGATTCCAGCCCACAAACTATAACAAACAGACCTGTTAGATTGATTAGGAAAAAGCGCTTCTGTAACTCCTTCAAATTTCTGAATTTGAGCTTCGAATGGTGTTGCTATGTTTCATTTTGAATATTTGTTGATGCTATTTTAATCTAATAATTTTCAATGTTTACAGTATGAACTTCACTCTAATGTTTTATTGCACTAAGTATTGAAATTGTGATATTTTCTAACGCCTAAACATTGATGATGGTAGGAAACAAGGCCTGTTATTTCCTTAACAATGGATCTCTTCAAGAGCTTAATTGGTTTAAACAATCTTATGGATCTTGGTTCTTAGGAGATTATGTTTGCCAAGGTAAGCACATAGTTCTCTAACCTAATTAGATTGTCATTTAAATTCCTTGAATAGATAGATGCCTTTGTATGGTAAGATTTTGAGATTCTTTTTCTTTGTTCAAACAGATGGAGGCCTGTATATTGCTACTGCAATCGATCCTGTGTTTCTCTTTCTGCCCATTTTTGATGAAGCTCGACTGAAGGTGTTAATACTATAAATTTGGCAGTAATTAGGTTAATTTAAAATGGCAGCCATTGTATCCTTTTCTGTTTATTTATTAATACTGCTTCTTCCTTTCCGCAGCTATGGACTTAAATCATATACGGAATATATATCTGTGTGTGTATGTGTGAGAGCATAGCCTCATTTCTTATGTGCTTAGAAGTTCTTTATATTCATAGTTTCCAAGGCGTGAAAGAACTGATATCTTCATTGATAGCTATAATGTATATTGCATTAAATTTATATTGTATATTGCTTTGCTTGTTAATTTTGTATTTGAATTTAATGTTTTGGTCACATAAATATCCAATGCAGAAGAATGGAGATCAGGGGATGTTCAGATCAGTAGACGAGATACTCTTTGTTGATAACTATCCTGGATACCGACACTTGCTCTCTATTGCAGAGGATTGTATGCAAATAGTTTGTGAAATGAAAGGTCTGGTACCATATCTATTGTATATGTTGTTAAAGGAGGAAGAACCATTTTTCCTGCATGTTTTGCCTAGAATCTGATGCTGTGGCCATTGAGGACTACGTTTTGTATGATGTTAGGAATTAGGTACATTTTCCTTCTGTTTTAGGTAGGAACTTTCTAGCAAATAGACTTGTTCATTAACCATAGTGGGGTAGAATAGACCATAGGTCTTCTTGAGAAGTGTCTGGGTCTTTGGATCCTAACAGCTCTACTAGATGTAGATTTGTTATATGGTTTGGATGTGCTACTTTTAATCCATACCATGCCATTTAAACTTGTTACTTTACTTAGAAATCTGCAGGAAAGGGTTAGGACTCTTCATCGAATTATGGCTTGTAACTATGTAGTTAAGTGGCTTGAATGTGTTTGCTCTCTTTGTGAAACTTTTAAGATTGTTAAGATTATTGTAATCCCCCTGGTCAGTCCTGTAGTCAACCCCGATCTTGAATCTGAGAAGTATTATCAATGTACTTGAGGCATGCCTCTTTTCCGGAAAAAAAAATGCTTACTGTGATGCTAATTTTTGACACATACTTTGTGCAGAAGTCGGATCTTCAAAGTTTTTCAGACTCAATGATTCCAAGGTTTTAGCTTGGATGTGCCATAAGGTCAGCAATCTGTCTTGTCAGTATTATCGCATGCAAGTGATTGGAGTTCATGATGTGTAGTATAATCCGACATAATCTAATTACTTTTCCATCCAGCATTGTTCGTGCTGATACATGCTCGCTGCAAAAGTCAGCAATACTATATATTGTCAACATAGACTAGATTTCTCATCTTATTTGTTTTCCCATCCAAGTTTAATGGAGGTAGTCTGATGTGTCTTTTTCTTTTGCAGGTGTACCAGCTAAAAACAACCTTACCCACACTGGACAAAAATTATGGTGCTCAGAGTGAGAAAGACACATGTAAGTTTCTGGACCTGTGTGAGAGCTTTCAGACATTATAGATTGGAGTCGTAGAATATTTTTGGACCTCTTTTCCTCTGTTTATTTATATGTATACTTAATGGTTTAGCCTTCTGTTTTTTGCTGCAGTGATTGAAGCAGTCGCACTATTAGGGGAGTATTTGAATGAAGAGCGGGTGAAGCTCTTGTGCAATCACTTAAAGTAAGATTATTTTGCTTGGCTGAAAAGCTTATGATCTTATTAAAAAAGAAATGAAAGAGAAGAAGAAAAAAGAGCACTCAAAACTAGTGAGCAAAAAGCCTTACGCCTGCAAGAAAAAAGAGCAAGACTACAACCGGCCCTCCCCTGAACTGGAAACAAACTAAAATCCAAGTTCTCTTCTTAGCCATTGAAGTCACCCACTGTAACACTCATTTAATATTTAAGTGATATGGAGCTATGTGTCTGTTTCCCTTTAGTAAGGCTGGAAAAGCTGCAGTATGAGATATCACAATTTTTTAGATGGTTGAAGTTATCTGGCATTTGATTGTTTGCAGGCTGGATCTACGGCAGGCACCTGAACCATCATCTCATGAATTTGTCCCACATTTTGTAGAAACTGCTCCTGCTGACCAGGTACTAGTAAATAGCACTTCTATGTTTGTTCCAACCATTTTCTGAAAGAATTTCCAACGCCCAAGCCACTAGTATTAATCTTCTTTTTCCAACGCCCAAGCCGTTGATGCTTTTTTATGTTTCTCTTGTACTTTTTTTTGGTTGGCTATGTATCTATTGTTCTCTATCATTATTTTGTATTAATTTTATCTTTTTTTTAGGCAAAGAACAACAGTAACAAGAAAACATCAAACAGCGGGAAGCAAGCCAAGAAGATGAAAGCTGAGACAAATTCTCAAAATATTAAAGACATGTTTCGTAGGGTGACAAGAAGTGGAAAATGAGCTGAACGAGATCTGCAATTTGTACGAAAAACCTGAATCTGAGTCATTGTAAACAGTGATTATTGCCTATTTTTCAAAGTTACATAGTAAAACTAGGTAGAATACAATGCTCTGTATTACTGAGCGTATTTATTTTTCGGTGAGTATGATAACAAGTCCTAATTAAGTTTTCATTTAATGAGGGAGAATTCGTAGATTGTTATAGGGCCTGTGGCCCATGGATGTGCGGTCCATTAGAATACTAGGGTTTCCCTTCCCTTGTATAAATAGAAATGCTATACCTATGTAATATGGTTCCCTCTCTGTCTAATAGAAATGTTCTTCCCTTTTATCTCTTTTCTTATTACCACTACAAAACGTTATCATGAACGAAGCTGCCGCAGAGCTAGATTGAATCGGGCGTTTTTTTTTTACATGGACGATTTTGATCAACGCAATTATGGAATCATCATTAAGCTAAGTGTTCCTCTTCTTTTTCGATTTGATTTAATGAAGGAAATGAAATCTGTTGATTTGGTTTGAATTGTACTTGATACGATTGATTTTTTTTTACAAGACTTCGATCCATCATAATCTGGATTTGGTACTTCTGTCTTGTCTTTGTTCTCTCAATCGTAAGCTGAGAAGGTATACCTAAAACTCGTCCCCTTTGTTTTCGAGGTATGCCTAACTAAATCCCCTTTTGTTTTTATATAATATGCTTTCTGAGGCATCTCCGTCTTTGTATGTATCCATGTCTTTGTATGGTTGATTAATATGATTAATAATGTTTGATTGGACATATGCTTTATTTCATATCATTTTATATTATATAATATTATAATGTTTGATATGTATATGCTATTTTTATATTGAACAAAAAATATGCTTAATGCCTTCTATGTTTATTCTCGACTCTATCCTCAATTACTTAGTATTATATAATATTATAATGTTTGATATGTATATGCTATTTTTATATTGATGATTGAAATCTCAAATTTTGGTAACTTCATATGATTATGGTGGATGTTTCAATATGCTTTTGGTATTGGTTAAGGCTCTAATCAACCACCTTTTATTTTGTAAGGTTGAAGTATGTTTACTACAATTATTATTTTCTATTATGGTTTATCAATATATTTTTTGTTTGATAAATAATAAATATTAAAAAATCCTAATGATGTATTGCCTATAAAAACAGATAAATATTTTTCACATGTCCGATACACGATATTAACTACCTTGGTCTAAAAAAAAAAAAAAAAAAAAACTTTTCACATGGCTTTTGTTTTGATGAGGGTTGTATATATATATTTTACTTTTACTTTTACTCACATGATGCGAATCAGAGGAAGTGTTTGTTGTCTGCCATGTATTTGATGTGTGCCCATCCATGATTACCTCATTTTTTGATGAGAAAATAATAATTGATTGTTAGTAACTTGTGATTGGATTGTAAATAATTTATTATTATTATTATTATTTTAATCTGTGAGAAAATGATATCTTGTCCTCTTGGTTATGTATACATATGAGAAAATGATTTCCTAATGCTTTGATTTTCAATAAATAATAAAGAAAATAAGAATAGATTATGAAAGTTCATCTTTTAGTCTGACATGTTGTTTGGCTCACATGTTCTTGTCGGTGACTTATTATTCCTTTACTGGTATTTTGCCATCTCATGCATTACCACTTTTTGTTGTTACATTCTTTTTATTATTTTATATGTATTAAAATTGTATTGATATTATAATGAAACGTTTTTTTAGCTTCACAAAAATAAATCAATGTTAATTAATAATATACATGGTAACTAAAAGATTTTTAATAATAATTTAGTCAATTAATAATATACACGTTAATTAAAAATGAAAAAAAAATAACTATTTAGTTTCCAGGAATACATTTATGCACATGCACATGCACATGCACATGCACATGCACATGCAAACACAATTAATATAATAATAATAAAAATATATTCATGCATTCATGCAAGTCATTTTAGTTTCCACCAATACATTCATGCACATGCACATGCAAATATAATTAAAATAAAAATAAATAAAATATATACATGCATCCATGCAAAGTCAAATACAGATATAATAATTATTTAGTTTCCACAAATAAATTCATGCACATGCAAACACAATTAATATATTCATGCACATGCAAGTCAATTTAGTTTCCACAAATACATTCATGCACATGCAAATATAATTAAAATAAAAATAAATAAAATATATTACATGCATCCATGCAAAGTCAAATACAGATATAATAATTATTTAGTTTCCACAAATAAATTCATGCACATGCAAATACAATTAAAATAATAATTATTAAAATATATTCATGCATTCATGCAAAGTCAATATAGAAATAACTTTTAGTTTACACAAATACATTCATGCACATATATACAATTAGAATAATAATTATAATTATTTCGTTTAAATATCACACTTATTTAAAAATGATGTCATTTAATTGTTTGTTTTATTTCCTGTGAAATCAAAACATTAAACCGCACTCTCGCCTTTTTAAATGGGCATGTAACTCTCCATGGGCCTTGAACACGTTATGATCTTAACGAGTTAACACTACTAACTGGATCATCATAATTTGGCCATCATCATAATTTGGCCAACTTAAAATGACATTTTGGACTCGGGTTATCATTATTGGTAAATATATATATATTTTTTTTAGTAAGGTTTTTACATATGCCCAAGGTAGTTAATATCGACCCAACACCTATACAAATGATAATCAAAAATGACATTTTGATATAACCATAATAGAAAATAATAATTGTAATAAACATACTTCAACCTTACAAAATAAAAGGTGGTTGATTAGAGCTTGAGCATCATTATTGTGTATTTAATCATATGGAAATCATTTCTTTGAAAAAAGAATAAGAAATCATAATCAAAAGACAAAATACATTAGAGTATATTCCTTCATACAACTTTATGTCAATGACAACGCCTATATCCTATCTAAAAGGTAGAGCTACATATGCCCTTGTGTTTTTAAACACATGCATCCCAATTTTTGTGGAAGAACTCACAGAAAGTGATATGAGTCGATTTTTTTTTTTTCCTCTTCCATTTTTTCTACTTCATCAAAACTAATGAACCAAGATATCTTAAAGTATCAACAAGAGATTCACTATATTTAGTAAGCTATTCAACCTAAAGTAAATGGTTGACATTCAAAATGAGATTCTCTTGGCTTGTTGCGATAAAGAAATTTCTCAAATTAAGCTAAATGTATCAAAACTGAAAATGGAAACAACCCCGAAGTAATGAGTGTTAGATGTACTGACTCATGTGAAGCATGTGAAAATGGACATGTATATATCATGACACAAAGATGTATTTTTGTACCCTAGTAGTAATGACACCAAAGTACGTATCAACCGAACATTGGATTAAGCTAAGATGTAATTCTAGCTTGCATCAAAATAAAGAGTTGGGAATGAATATTGTTACTAGTATTGGTACAAGCAATGTAATGCAGGTACCATAGTAATAATAGATTCCGTAGGAATACTTTAGCCATAAACTTTATTGGTAAGAATAACTTTGCCTAGCCATTTGATTTCAGTTGAACTAGACCCATTTTTAGCACTTATGAAAAGTACATAATTATATATCACGAGACGAAAAATTCATTAATGCACTTGAGATATATCTGGATGAAAAGTATATTGTCCCCCATGAAACGTAACATATATTCACTCTAAAGTACTTGAGTTGAATCCCATTTTTGTTACGTAATAAGGTCACATCACTTATTACACGAAACTCATAAGGAATTTAAATTAGTTGTTGAACTATTTCCTTATAATGTGACTACGATGATTGGATCATCGAGCGAAGCAATGCTCAAATTTGTTTCTAAGATGGAACAAAGATTAAAAGTCACAAAAGCTCTATATGTACCGAGAGCTAATCACCTTATTAAATTCCAAAGAGACCCATGCAAGTGGATATCATATGGAAACTCACAATGATGAGAATATAATTGATTGCATCTTTTATAGTTTCTAATATATTTGGAAGGAAATATATCTTAGAGAAACTAATGAGTTAATCTAGCGAAATGTAAATCACTATAATATTTGGATTATTGAATCCATATTGACTCCTAATGATGAAATGTTGGGAATTGACTCATACAGGCTTTAACATAACCATAAATGCACTTTGGTTGTGAATTGATGTTTCATTATAAAAGGAATCATACGTACATCATTGTATTTGAGTGGGCGAGATAATGGGAAAAAGATTGACAGAATGCGAAGTGACAGCATATCTCTCAATAAGTGTTTTCTAAAGTGCTAGATGCACAACTCCCTCCCCCTCCCATTATGCTTTTAAGTAAGAAAGCATATCACTCATTTCACAAAGTCTTCAGTAAAACAGGATTGAGACCATCCTAAGATGCAAATGGTAAACAATCCATATTACAAAGAAAACAAGGTGAAATTTAGAAAAATATTCATGCAGAATGCGGACCATTAAAGTGACTTATGGATCTGGTGAATGTTTTGACATTTTGGACTAAATGTAGTTCCCAAGAAATTTGCGTTTGGAAAACTACTAGCACATATTTTACATGTAAGGGCTCACCACCCCTTGTAAATGCTAGTGAGTGTACATCAAAAGGACTTGATGGTTATTGCATGTTTAATAGGATCAATGCAGAGTATCATATACCCCAAGGTCTCGCAAAGGCTATCATCAAAGGTTATAGATGGTGCCTAAGGCATGGTTATGCGTACAAACCTACCTTTAACTGCTTGGGGAATTTACAATATTAACGCATCTTTACTTAATTCGTTTTAGAACCCTATATTAGTCAACCTTTTTATCTGTACCAGTTGGTAACTGGATTTAAGCCTGACATTTGTTCTTACGCATTTTTGGTTGCACTATATATGTGCCATTACGACTCCACATCGTACTATGATGGATATTCAAAACTGTTAAGTAGTTATGTTGGAAATGAGTTCCCAACAATTATCCGCATTTTAAAACCTTTGGCAGGAGATCTCTTACCGCTAGATTTTCCGGTTGTCATTTTAATTAGACAATCTTCCCGTCGTTAGGGGGAGATAAGAAAAGTATTTTCTAAGAGAACGACAGGAATTGTCGTGGTGTGTTCCCACTGTGTCTCATATTGATTCTTGTACTCCACAAATGTAAATGTGAAGTGACAAAGAATAATCGATTTTCAGAATGTACACTGATGTCGCTAAAGTGACAAGATCACACATACCAGCTGCAAATATTTCTGCAAGGTTAGAAATCCTCAGTATGGGGTACACCATAGCCTAAGGTGTTGCAACTACACTTGGTGGAAGTGTAGTTGAGGTTGTGGCTCCATAAAGGAAGATGGAGAGACCACCAGGTTCGATCAATGCTCACCTATAAAGGAAGTAGATGAGTAAGGCACAACCTAATTTGTATCATTAATGAAATCATCTCATTTGATTGTCTCTGACTATGTCCATGAATCAATACTGGAGGACGCTCCGAAGTTTTAAATGATTCTAGAGAACAATGAAATCCTGACGGATTATGAGAATGCACATGAGTCAATGGAAGGATCATGCGTGCAATGATGATATAATCCATAAATAGTTGCTCTAGAAGTAGAGCATAATGAGATCGAACCATGCTTTATTTTGATTAATTTCAAATAAATAGCATATTTGGCCTACACAATCCAGGTAGAACTTGGTTCTTTGACAAATATACAGGTATTTGGTGTGGTAGTGCTAACCAACCAAGTGTAAAGCCTATTGGACATACATGATTAATTTGTACAAAGCATAATGAGAAGAAAGCAATCTTAAAGTATAAAGACTCGCCTTGTGGCGCGAGGTTTCTCACAAAGCCCGGAATTGTTCTCTTGTAATGAACTTTATAGTGTTCCGCTACTTAGTTAGCTTGGTAATTTCAAAAGGACTTGAAATGCAGCATATGTATGTGGTTGTTACGTATCTCTGAAAGAATCAAGAGACAGAAGATATTTACAAAAGTACTTGATAGCCTTTTGTTACCTAAATCAAGTAACTCTAAACCACAGAGTGCGTTTACAGTTAGATAGAACGCTCACTTATAGATAGCAATCAGGCGGATGTGGTATACCCGTCTAAGTGGCTATTTGATTTGGAGGGGATAGACAAGTAAGTTATTTTTCCTTGCGTATTCACAAGAAAGTTCCTGATTTGGAATTGTAGCTATCTATGTCGATGGCATAGACATGATGGGTACTCTTGATGTAATAAGATACCTTAAAAGCTATTTGAAATCCGAATTTGAGATGAAAAATCTGGGGAAAGCTCGACCGAATACTGAGCTTGTGGTATATTATTCCACCAGTTTGCATATGTCTAAAGTACTCAGGCAATTTAACAAAGACATGCATCCTGATAGCACTCCCACGATTAGACGAGGTTCAAATGTAAGTAAGTGACCATTTCTTCTAAAGGAAGATGACGAAGATGTATTGGGAGATCAAATTCTCATATCTAAGTACAATATACGCATTGTTGTACTTAGTATAGTAATATACTCGATTAAATTTTACACCCTCATGGAACTTGTTAGCTAGATATAGCTCAGCGCCAACGCAACGTCATTGGAATGGTACAGTGAATGTAATCATGTACTTAAAAGTAACCACTGACATGAGTTTGTTTTATCCCTACAAAGACATAAAAAGGAATGCTAAAGGAACTGCAATCCAAAGGTTGTTGATTATGAAGGAACAATAATCTTGTAATCAGGGGGAGATATGGTAGACTATTTTCTAAGTCATTACTGATATTTAGTTTCGAAAAGTATATGACTAAAGGAACTGTCTGCAACAACTCGAAAGTAATCGTGCCGAATCGGGGGAGGATCCAAGGATATGATGTCGACATATTTTATTTCGAAATTGAAGATGTGTTGTACTCTTTTTCCCTTCGATCGAGAATAATTTTTCCCAAAGGGTTTTTCACTCGACAAGGTCTTTTAGCGAGACAACACTAAAAACGTCAAGTATGTTGAATGTTGAAGACATAAAGATCGTGTTGATATTACTAAAAATATCTGAATCAAAGAAATGAAACGCGATAGTCGGTTAAGCAACGTAACTTCCAGAATCAACAACAAGGTCTTATAAACATTCAAGTCACCAAAGTAATGTGTGATAAACTTCTTTTGACTGCGTTAGACTAATGAAAATTGTCTGACATCAGGGGGGCATCTAATAGTGTGTTGAACTATTTTCCTTCACCGAGGTTGCTTTTTTCCTACATGGTTTTGTTACTCGGCAAGGTTTTTAATGAGACAACAACAAACACCGGGAATGTAATTTCCCAGCTAAGGCTATTGTCTTTCCCACGAGGATTTTCTTCCTTAGGAGTTGTGAAGCAACTAGTCAACTTCAACTGAGCAAAGTGATCATCTACAACGGATCACCTTTACTTGCATCTGTCACGTTGTACTCTTTTCCCTTCGTCAAGGTTTTGTCCTACTGGGTTTTCCTTGTCAAGGTTTTAATGAGGCAACATATTCGAGTCTAACTCTGTTCTACGTTTGCGTAATATTGTACTCTTTTTCTTTAGTTCAGGTTTTGTCCCTTTGGGTTTCCCTGACGGAGTTTTAACGAGGCAATTTACTTAGACTCGTCGATCTTTGATGATCGCGCATTGCATGTGATGAACTACATGTAAAGTACAAGACAACATGTGAAGAGTTGTACCAAGGTTTTATCCCACTGGGTTTTCCTTGTCAAAGTTTTAATGAGGCAATTGATTCCAGCACAAGTCATCAAGGAGAGCAACATTTGAAGAACCACATTCAAAGCACTATATGTGAAGCACTATGTATAAAGTTTTGTTATTGAACCGCACAAGGGGGAGTGTTACAGGGCCTGTGGCCCATGGATGTGCGGTCCATTAGAATACTAGGGTTTCCCTTCCCTTGTATAAATAGAAATGCTATACCTATGTAATATGGTTCCCTCTCTGTCTAATAGAAATGTTCTTCCCTTTTATCTCTTTTCTTATTACCACTACAAAATAGACAAGTTTATTTTCATATTAGTATATATTTTATTATTTGGACACCATATTTATGTTTACGCCCAAACAATAACGGATTTAAAACTAGTATTTTGATAACACCTTCTGTTTTATATTCCTGTCAAAAAAAAAAAAAAAAAAAAAAAAAAACGTTTCGAGATATCCAATCTCACCGTCTATCATTTAAGTTCAATTGTATAAGATTTGAAAGTAGTAAATGATGGTGTTTTATATTTCTGATTGTGCTACTTTTAGTAAGAATATAGAGCATTGTAAATAGAAGTTGTCAAAAAATTTGTGTGTATGTGTGTTTTTTTTTTTAAAGTATCCAAATTATAAGATAGGGTACAAATAAACTTATCAACGAATCCTCTATCTTATTTAATAACATTATTTAATTTGGAATAGACTTGTACCTTCTTCTATCACTAGGATTGGGTTGGTTTTACATGTAGCTCGACAAAACTAGAGGACTGTTTGTACGTTGACTAATATTTATAAAGAATGGAAACAGAAAATTTTCTTGTATTTAGGTTGCATGTTCTTTAGTATAGCAATCCCAGATGATGAACTGCAAATTGTGATTCCAACTGGTACTAAAGCTGAGGAAATAGCATATGAATATGAAGCTTATCAAAGACCGCATTTACAAATTTGATTTGATTTCTTTCTTTTTTTTAACGGAAAGGTTAAAATTTATTCGAAGAGAAAATTGGTTATGAACCATCACTTGGTGTTACAACTGCTATTATGATACAACCACATCATACTTAAAATATGATGGTATTACTTGGCACCAGGTGAAAATGTTTTTATTGGAGGACCATAAAATTACAAGAGAATTTACCTCTAACATCATATTTGCACTTCAATTTGATATACCTCCAAATATTCTGCAATTTCTTTCTTTCCAGATGACACCACATTATCGTATAATGCAAAAGATTTTGTTATTTATTTATTTTCTTTTTTATGAGGATTGTATCTCAAAGCATTAAAATTCTTTATCAGATTCTAACGCATTCCCAAGAGATCTTAAAAGCCTTGATGAAATACAACCAAATGCATTAAAGATTTAAAAGCCTTGATGAAATACTTTGAATCAAGTTATGTTCTTTTCTGCTTGTTATTAGTATATGATCTCCATCGAATTGGCAAAGAATTGTGAAAAGAAGAATTTTCAAGTTCATGGTATTCTAACGCATTCCCAAGAGATCTTAAAAGCCTTGATCTCTAAAAAGGAAATCAACCATTATTATCGAGATGAGATTAGTTTCACCTTCACATCCGATCGCCAATTATGATAACACCACTCTCAATCCAATAAAACGTTCCGCTCCTCGAGATCTTCTTCGTCTTCAACTATTGATGATAAAGAGATGAATTTCATAAATCCTTAACAATTTGTAACTCTTTTTACCTTTAATCCTTGTCGCTTGAAACTTCCTTATAGATTTTCCTTCCCCACGGCTCATAAAAATAAGAACAAATATTTCTTTTTTTTTTTTTTTTTTTTTTTTTAAAAAGAAATTAAATACAAAATAAACCATGGCCGTGGAAGAAGTATTTTACCACTTGATTCTTCAAACTTGTATCGTCTTGAAATCATAAACTTTCAAAAATTCTCACCTTTAATTTTCTTCGCTTTCCTGAATAAGTCTTCATATAATATAAAATTACCTCATTATATTGTAAGTCTTCAAAATAATCAAAAATCCGCTCATTTGTATGTTGCTTTACTTGTATTTGAAATTTGCTCTTTTCTCTTAAATACAACCAAATGTCTCTAGCATATGGACAATGAAACGGTATATGATCTCCATGTTCACCTTTTAATCCATATGGTTTTTGAAATTCACACAAATAATAATTTTAATGAATTTTCAAGTTCACCCAAGTAATTAAAAGAAAAATCTTAAAAAAAGCAAGCAAAAACACAAGTGATGTGTGTGAAGAGAGGTGTGTGTAGAAAGATGTGTCTAAATGTGTCTTGGATTGAGATTGGGATCTCAAGAGGATTTTCCAATTCTTAAACCAAAATTTTGGAGGTACAAAGTTCAAAAATGGGAAATACATATGCTCCATATTTTTCACAAAGAAGGCAAAGAAACATTTCATCCTAAAAGTTAACCATGGTAACACAACGAACTTAGGAGGAATATCCTTTTTCCATAGAAATTTTGAGAACTCCTTTGCATAAGATTCAAAAGTTGGACTGCTAAAAGCATTTATGTCAACTTCAGAAAGCAAGGAGTTGTAGTAGATTTTACTATGGAACTTCTCTGTTTGCTTACCAAACCATATTTTTCAAAGAAGGCAAAGAATTAGTAAATGGTTTCTTAGGAGATCGATAAGGTTCTTATTTATGTCAACTTCAAGGAGTTGGGTTTGATTCTTGAAATTAAATCTACGAAAGAAGAGTTTGCCACTACTCACAAAGTAGTTCTAGTAGGCATCATATTGTCATCAATAAGGTACATTGCTGCTTACAGTTTGCATAGATACACTATCGAGATGATACTTACTGTTGCTCATACAATACACCGACAACTCCCATCACATAAAATGGGTTCAATGTTCGATCATGAAATCCTTGGAAGAACAAGATCAATACTTAAGGTTTTATAAGTGGAACCTTTAGAGGATTTTCTTGCTAATTTCATACTCTCTTGCCTTCCATCCCAAGTTGTCCCTTTAAGATCTATTATAGAAATTTTAATGGAAGTTGACAAATCCCAATTATTAGGTAATTATGAAGCCGTACGGAATGGACAAATCGGTAACATGGATGGGAAAATACTCAAATTTAGGTATTTGCTTGTCGTGGTAAAAAACCTACCTCTTTGATCTTGCCTTAGTAATGGCCGAGCGGCAAAGCCATGGTTTCATGGTCAACTTATGATTGTTGAGTTGTAGCGCCATTACATATCAACATAATATGCCTCTATATCATTCAATCCAATGAGTGATATTTCTCCATCCAATGATCATTATTAATGTAATCAAGCGTTGAACCCACCAAGCGTTGGTATGTCAAGATTGGTTGTCATATTTTAGTATCAAAACTCATCTAGAGTCGCTTGATTATTTACTAGAGTCAACTTCGTTTAGGTTAGACTAGAAAGTCTAGGAATGTTGAGACTTACAGGTATTACTCTGAAGACCTGAAGAAAGTGAAGAAGTAACGACTGCAACGATGACATCATCCTTCCTCTTGAGGTTAGTAATATTGACTTGATCTTGTTTCCGTTCCTAACGTATCTTTCAAGTCGCTTTACATTGAAAACATAACATGTGAAGTTGTATATATAATGCTCCAGTGATTAGACTTGGTCATATCATTATGATCGAAGTCTCAAGGAATTATATTACGAAGTATAACGCTTATCTTTTGAACTTCGTAAATACAACATCAACATAATCTATGTATTTAGTTACTCGATTATGTGTGGGATATAGGTGTCATTTCATCCTAGGAAACTATGTATTATTACATTGTTTTAAGGAAGTAGATGTATGAACTTGTTTCATAATCGAAAGGGAAATCATGAGTGTGTTTGTCCAAATCCTTATTAAATATATATTGGATGACCAATACTAGATGACAAGGTAGAACCTATCTTGCCTTATGTTGAGAATTAAGGTATAATCGGTCATAGCTTATAATGTGTAGCAAGGTGTAACCGGTCACAAGCTTATTTGGAAAGCAAGGTGTGATCGATCACACGCTACATTGGGAAGTAAGATGTAATCGGTCACAAGCTGAATTGGGAAGCAAGGTGTAACCGATTACAAGCCGAATTGGGAAGTAAGGTGTAACCAGTCACAACCTATCTTGGGGAGAATGGTATAACCGATCACAAATTACATTGTGAGTCATGGTATAATCGGTCCCAAGAGCAAAATCGAGTTTCCAAAGTTCACACGTTTTCTTCATGATTGTGTGTGAATTAGGAATTAGGGTTTTCTAAGAGAAACCTCTAGATGTCGACATTATTTGAACATGTACATAACTCTTATCTTTAATTGTTCAAAGATATTCCTTGATGCTCAAGGTGATCCCGAACCGAAATTCCTTTAATTGTTCAAAGATATTCCTTTATGATTTTCATAATATATGTTTTAATTACTAGCAATTAAAGCATATCCTCTAGAAAAGGTTTATTAGTTAATGTGCAAAACTAATAATAGAAGTTTTCTAAGAGATTTCGGAAATATGGTTTGACATTTAATTGAAAATAGGAAAACCGAAATTAGGTACTTTAATGAATTTCTTGAGAATATTTTCAATTTTGGAATTTCCTTGTTTTCCAAACAACCTTGGTCTATAAATACTTGAGTTTGCATTTCTTGCAAACCATCCTAAGAGCTAGGCAAACTTCATTCGTATTGTTTCTGGTGGAGACGTCTATTCGTAGAGGAAAGTACCCTAATTAGGCAAAATCTCTTACGAACACTCGTTTAAAGATTTATGTGGGACCAAGAAGCTCTACGAGTACCGTTGGTGGGAACTAGATAATTGCATTGTTATTTTAGTTTTCGATTGTTGTTTGATTGACTAACGGTTTTTGAAACTTTGATTGCACCTAGTTTGATTATTCTTGAGAGCCTTCTCTTAAGACATAAGGTTCACTCAAACTAGATCAAAGTATCGACGGGATCTTTAGAACCATTTGCGGATCTAAAGACATCTTGTGATTATCCATTGTTAACAGACTTCGTTCTGTGTGTAATTAATCAAAAGAGGATTCAAGTTTGTGTTGTGCAGGTTATTGAGAAGGTAATTGAAGATTTGCAGACAAAGAAATTTTTCTTATTAGTTTTCGTATTTTGTGCACACATCTTGATCGATTGGGATCCAAATAAAATTGTGTTTATCTTTGATAAACTTGATTGTCTAGTTGTGTAAGATCGACATCACTTTATAGTTACTCTTTGAGTTCTATATTGATTGATTGCAAATCCGGAAATTGGTTATTTCGGTAATCAAATTTTGGATTGATCTAACCAGACAAAAGAGTTTATTAGTTCAAACGGAAGAGCCTTTGTTGACAACTCAAACATATCTTTCACCAAAGATTGAATAAAGTGGTTATCAAACAGATTCATTCCTTTGCTGTTTGGAATACGATTTAAAGGAGTGGTGATTCACGTGCGTGACTCTAGAAGTCGAAGGCGCAGGGATAGTGAGAAAACTAAGTAGCTAGGGATAGTCTACTTATCTCAACTATACGAAGTTGGCATTAGATTTTGTATATCGGCTTAATTATGAGAGTACTCAAAACTGGACTAGGTCCCGAGGGTTTTCTGTATTTTTGGTTTCCTCGTTAACAAAATCTTGTGTTGTGATATTTACTTTACTTTCGCATTATAATTGTTTTATATTATAATAAAGTAAATACACTTGTGTGTTAATTCCTAATCACTTGATATTGTTCCTATAGTAAATCGGTTTCGGACAGTAACTATTGTCAAGTGAATATCAAGTTGTCGTATTGTCTCGACTTTGTCCATACACTATCACACTTGGTATCGGACTTATAGGTTTATATATAAAAGATTGTGGTGTATTTGGTTACCCTCGTCTTTTCACAGACTAATAGACAAAGCTAGCAAACCTCGCAAATCTGTAACTTACGACTCCCGAAGAGCAGCCTAGATTCTTAACCACCTCTCAAGAAAAATCTTCAAAATATCAATTAAGATCAGTTTTCAAATATCTATCTCGAGGAATCACAAAGTCTGAGACGAAGAGAACTTTGTGATTTCTATCTATCTTTCCTGAAAGAGATCACGAAAACCTCGATAACAGAAAAGCAAGATCAGAATAAATGAACTATCAAGGTAAAGATAATCAGACCTAGCTTTACGAATACCCAAAGCGAAGTCTTTTAGTCTTAAACCTAATTATGTTTCTCAGAGGAAACCTAGGTCTATAGAGGACGACACTAGAATAAACTAGAGCATAAAGTGTCAGGGATTGAATTTTCCAGTTGAAAGAACATCTTTATTTATAGTTTTCAAAGACCAGGGGTTGCTTAGAATTCAAGCTAAGATAACTTGAGAATCAAGCAAACACTTTTAGGTCTTGAAAATAAAATAGAAGAATACACACAATGGACCGGTTTGGGAACCATGTATAATGACTTTTTGATTTGGCAAGTACGCCAAAGAACTAAAAGCAATTTGATATTCATTTAAACACCTAACAATTTAATCATGATGCACACACATAAATGTTTGAGTGATCAATGAATTTTTAGAAGTGTATGAGAGAGTTCTGGCTATGCTAAACCTATTTTAAAAAATAAGTCTTTAAGCATCTGCTAAAATCTGCTGGGACAATTGGTACAACGGTTCGTGAACCGTAAGGCTTATTCACAAGTCGGTAAGCAACAGTTCGTGAACCGGGTTCGCCAACCCTACAAGACCACTTAAAGCAATTGATCACGGTTCATGAACCGGGTTCGCCAACTGCTAGCCTAAAATACCAACTTCAAGAATTCAGTTCACAACGGTTCGTGAATTGTTCCCAACTTATTTCACGGTTTGTGAACTAGTTCGCCAACCTTCCCTGTATTTCTGAAACTCAGATATCTATGGTTTGTGAACTCTCCAACCTAACTTGAGCAGAAATATCAGTAGTTTTGAATTTCTCTCTTATGATGTTTGAAACATTCCCAAGTGATAAAATCGTTTGCGTAGGCAATTTTCAATTGATCCACAAAAAATAAATTGCTTAGAACTAATATTGTTAAGGTCCATTGAACATTTTGCTAAAATCATATTTCAAGATTTTTAACAAGACAAGCTTGACTCGAAACTTCTTGTTTGTAAATCTACTAGAAGCCATACGACATCGTCTTAACAGATAGAATGGTAAGATAGTGAGTAAAATTGAATGGTTCAGTCTTCACATAACTTATACAAAAATTCTCCAAATGTGTTCATCGATTTTCAGTCTTCTAGGGTGATGCCTGATACTGAATACCAAATTCTAACCTAGTCCAAGACTTGACTTAGTAGACTAGAAATCAAGATATTGTTTTGATCATCTAACATTGACAACAAGCTTGATACAGAAAAACTTGTGGGTTCAACCGAGCATGCTCTAACAGAAAATGTGCCAAAGACAAAGTCGGTGATGATTATTTGAGAATGCGTGTTTGATTGCATTTATGATAGGCGCTACTTGGTCGGTGAAAATTTTCTGGGGATGTTTCCCGTTCACAACATTCATAAATGTCTTCAACAGCCATACCGACGAGTCATGTGCTCTCGTTTAGTAATAAAGCGCATCCAAAAAGAGTTGTTTGGCCATGATTATTTATCCCAACAAAAGGTGCAAACAGTTTATCATAGTCATTAGTTCCAAAGTTGTGTCAAATACTAACACATCACCAAAGAAACTGTAGTTCATCTTATATTTAGCGTCACTCCAGAAACAATTGCACAATTGACCAGTCGCATCCATTTCAATTACATAAAAAAATGGATTTTCTTTTTGCATTTGTTGAAAGTACTCTAACAAATGCTCATCATCACCTTTCCCTAACACATATTGATGCCTTTTTCTTTGTATCTGATCGTTACAATTCATTTGGGCGAAGTTCAGAATTTGAGACCCTTCCGATTCAACACTGAAGTATGCAAATGTTTTTTTGACTCATACCCGCGTAATGCATATATATTTTCAATTAATCTTGCTTGAGAACTCTCTATTTTCCTTTGTGATCTCAACATACGGACTTGATCTGAACATGTAAGCAAGTGGTTGTGTTCTTTCACAAATTCTAGTATGGAATATTTTGAATCATCACTTTGCATGACAACCTGTTCGTGTATGCAAGCGTCGTTTTAATGGAGATCCCCTTGGATGTTGCTGATACTCTCCTTGGTTTGAACAGACTAGAATTCTTCTTTGAATCATTTTATCTTTGTCGTGAGTGGTTGAATCTTTCCATATGTTAAACCCAATGCCTCTAGCGTAACGATTAGAGTAGTTCTATGTCATTTGTCCTGAATAGAATTTCATACCAATTTTTGTAATTTTTTATTAATACCATTTGTTGGAACATCATTTTCCATAGACAAATTATCAAGTTCTTCCTCCTTCAAGGATTGAGTTTCAAGAATCACCATGACATGATTCGTTACGTAATACAGTATCGTAAGTAAATTACTTCGATAATGCATCCAATATCTAATACATATTGCCAATCACCAAGTGGTATGGTGGTTGGCATGATCCCTCCCATTGCGGAGGTAGAGGTTCGAACCCTGTAATTGCTAAAATCCATTTCAATTTAAGGATTTTGGATGTAATCTAGGGACCACTAGTCTAGGACATCAAAAAAAAAAATCTAATACATATTAAAATAGTTACACGAACACATTCGTTCAAACATTAATCAAATAGTTAATAGTGAACAGCCTGAATGTAGAGAGTGCTAAGACAACAAGATTTGCAGTATAACTTCGATAAATTAATAGGCTTGGGACCAAAGAGATTATTTTAGCGAAGTTATTAATTTATCGAGTTAAAATTTAGCTTACACAAGCCTATTTGGGACCAGAAAATTTTATTATTTTAGCGAAGTAATTAATTTATCGAAGTTCTACTGTATTTGTTATAGACAATTTCATGAAATCAAACGACGTATAAGAAAAATTACCTTGTTAATATTGTGAAATATCTTTAAGATTTATATTTTTCCTACAATTTCAACGGGATATGAAACAAAGAGCCCACAAGTACTCTAGTTTCTTCACTATTTCATAAGTAATGGAGAATTTTTTAATCTATTTCAATGATAATATATATTTGTGTGCCATTCAAACCCTAATAATACGATAAACCTTAGGAATTCCATAAATTTAGAGAGTTTTCTGATATATTTTTTCTGGCGGCAAATAAGATGTTGTGGCGCCAAAAAGATATGCACATATCTAACTATATCGGGTTTTTTTTGTAGGGAAAAGACTAATCCCAAAGTAAGGTAAACTAATCATGGTTAACCCCAACTTTAGTGATGTTGTTGCTAGATCAAAATTGCTTTAGCAGTTTTTCACGTTGCTTTACACACTTCGAATGATATCTATCCAGGTTACATACACATATGAATGCTTCCATGGTTGCTAATGCGGGGCCAGTTTACTGAGGAGGGTACCAAAACCCATATAAGACAAAACATTTTTCAGTTTAATATTATAGGGATTTTAGGTACCCTTTTCAGTAAACTAGCACCCTAGTAACAGTATTGAAAATTTTGAGGCAAGTTCCCGATTGACTATCACCTTTGGTTCCAATGAACAAGAAAAAGCACCAAAAGAAAAAAAGTGGCCAATGGGAGAGAAGTTTTTCTTTTAATTTTGCAAATTTCTATATTCAAATAAATTCTTAATTGGGAACATTATTTAAAAATCCCCTAAAAATCCCCTTAAACTGGAATCATCCTAAATAGTTACAAGCTCCCGACATGTCCTACCTTATATAAGGTTTACGTTCTTGTAACTTAGGTTTACGTTTTTTTTTTTTTTTTTTTTTAGGCGAAGTGAGGCTCAAGCCCATAATCGTTTACAATAAGGACACATTACAGTTTCCTAATAGGATATTAAATCTCCAAAAGAGTAGAGTCTAAACCAGTTTTGTTGCGCTCCCCGTTGAAAAATTCTACGCTTTATCTCTATGATGATTTCCTCTCCATCTCTACTACGCATCTTACCCATAACTCTTCTATTTCTCTCAGTCTAAATTGACCAAAGTTACTGCAAATGGTAGAATTTGCCACCCCTTTTTGTCGATCTTTCTCCCTTTCCTACAGCGCCACCAGTCTTGAAACTGATCTTCAACTGTGAGTTTGTGTGTCCATTCTGGATCCATTCTTGACGAGAAATAATCCCATATATCTTTTGAGAATGGACACAACAGAAGAATGTAATTAACTATATCCATCTCAGCATTGGAAAAGCTGCAGATGGTGTATACAACCTCTATGATTCAGATTGTCTACAGTTGGTATAACGTTTAGTACCGCTAGACAAACCAACACTTAGTGCTTTAGGTGGAACATGTTTTCTCCAAAAATAGCCAAAGTCTGGGGGGTCAGGGTTCAGTTGTTTCATAATGGTCTGTTATCCATCCTTAGCAGTGTAAGCATATGACTGCAATGCAACTTGATCTGTATCTTCTATCAAAATTGGAGATTCTCCCAATGAAGCAATAAGACTAGAGAGTTGTTCATTGACTGCTGCTGAGGGCGCCTGCTTTAATTGAATGATCCATCTCCCATTTTTTATTAGCTCTCCAATTTTTGCTTTTTTATTTGCTGCAGCTTTAAATGTCATGTTGAAAGTTTTATAGAGTGGAGAGTGCCCTGATTAGGGATCTAGCCAAAATTTCACTGATGTCCCATCTCCAATAGTGAATTTTGCATTTGTTTGCATTAGATTTCCTTCTTTTTGCATCCCTTTACACATGCCTCTTCCTTGATGAAGTTTAAATTCTAAGGGACATAAATCTTCTGCGTCATATTAGACTTCAGTTGTACTACTTTTCTCCATAATGCTTCGTTCTCTTTTGCATATATATCTCCAGCTCTACTTTGATAATAAAGCTTGTATGTGGATCTCAAGTTTCTAATCCCCAGCCCTCCCAACTTTTTAGGTCTATTAATTCTATCCCAAGCCACCTAGCGGATTCTATGTACTAGCACACCGCAGAAAGTCCCTCATGATTTTCACCATTTTCTTTTCCACTGCCACTGAAATTTGTAGTAGTGACATGAAGTAAACTGGGAGGCTTGCCAATGCACCGTTGATTAAGACTATTCTTCGAGCTCTTAATAGAAACCTTCTCCTCCATTTTGCTAATTTTTGCTGAAATTTCTCTATAACTGAAACCTGCTTCACTGTTGCTCCAAGAGGCATTCCAAGATATTTGAGTGGAAGTTTTTCTACCTTGCAGTGCATAATCCTGGCAATGTCTTCTACTTTGTGATCTGCACAGTGCTTTTTTTTCTTCCAAATTTACCCTCAACTTTGTAATGGCTTCTTGAAGGATGAAAATCAGTGTGTCATCAGCCAATTGTAAAAAATCATTCGTGTAGTTTGTTACTATATGCACTAATAAATTTGGACGGGATGCTACTTCTATTGTCAGTTTCATAAATCATCAGGTGGCCTAGTCGAACAAACTTTACCGAACTTGCTATGTCTTACAAGAATTAGCTAGAGCATCCGCCACCTTGTTACATGTACGCCGAACAGACATACAAGACCATTTCGATAACAAAGAAAGACGACGAGAGATAAGAGGAGAATCCATCCAGTGAGGAGTGAGCTATGGAGGAGTTAAAATGGTCCATGACACCTTTATTATCCCCCTCAAATATGACTTACAGAGATTGTAGTTGAGCTGCCCATTGCATTTCATGAAGGAACTCTGCATTTTAGTTTTTTTTTCTTTTTTTTGTTGGTTTGAACTAGGCTGGGGACCGGGTTACAGACCAACCATATATGTAGCTGAGCAAACATTAAGAGAAGAATAACCTTTTACATGCGATCTGTACTACAAGACGAACATTGTTTTTACTCAGCCTTGCAATGCATTGAGGTGCAGACTACAGAGTAGTAAATTTATACACATCAGCTCAAAAAAGTGCAAACAACCTTCAACCTTCAGATCGTCTTTCGTGAGCCACACATGCTGGTGTAATCGCGGACTAACAAGTACGATGACAGCAAGTACAGTAGTACATACAGACTAAACAGACTCGGGACAAAAAAATCATCTCAAGGATGACAGTTCAAATTTACAGCATTCAGTACCAAAACCAGTTACCATAATCACATGACTTAAAAAACCAATCCATTTCCCTCCTTCCCTCCCTCCCAAACATGTATTTTTTTTTAACACGTCTCATACGTGATATATGAAACAACAATGATAGGTGCAGAGTTCCATCCTGTTCAGCAATGGGGTAAACAGATTACTCGACTCAAATAATTCATTTTTGTTTTCTCTAATGGGTGTGTACAATTCAGAACCGTGCATTTTCAATGTAAAAGTGGACATACAAAATTGGCGGTGTGGACTCGAACGTATTTGATGTATAACAAACTGATAAAAAAAATCAATTCCCCAAGTAAGAAACCAGGTCCAACAATTCATTCACCTTGGGGCGAGATAATCAATAGCCAAGAAGTAACTACCTACAATTGCAAAAGATGTCAATCCACTTCTTGCCATCCTTAGCCCAATCCCACGGAACAGGATGTTCCTATAAGAGGGATGGATCCCTGAAACTTTTTCAAACCAATATCCCTGCTTTTTCCATCTCATAACTTTACTTTCCATAGATATATACTGTCCAAAGAAAATGCCACCTCAGAATTAGAGAGAGAGAGATTCATATTTCTAACTTAAAAGTTCCAAAAATATGTTTTATTACCTTTGGGAGCACTGTACATTGTGATTGACTTTTTGCCGTGTCAAAACAATGAGAACTAGCAGCAGCCACTGAACCTGAAATTCCAGCTGCGAGGCTAGCAGCCAAAGGGGACACAGGACCAATTTCTTCGATGGTCCTAAAGAAATGAAGTAAACTGGTAAATAGAGAAAACAACAGGAGTCTTATAGAGTCCTCACACAAATATAATAAGCGGAATTAATTCGTTCAACGCAATGCAAATTTGGATTCTCATTAATTCAGTATGTAGGTTAGCAAAACCAGCAATCTTATGGCCTTAAGTTTGGAAACAGTTAAAAGGATGACGGGGTGACCCATTTAACATTCCATGGCTAGACAATGGTTTTCCAATATATTATATCTATAGTCGTGAAAACGTGAGGCCACCCGAAACTGGCAGATACCAAGACCATGGGATTTGTTCTCCTATTCTGAACAACTGTCATGTTATATTTTATAGGACTGTACCCTACAAGGTGATTCTGAGGTCTAAATTAACATTTCAGAGAAAAGGGGGCTATTCCCAACCATCAACAGTTCTTCCTATATTCATCTCTTTCAGCCAAAAAGAGTAGACGATTCAGCTCATAGCCCACCTTTACTTTAAGAATAATATCAAAAGCACATATCAGAAAAACAATCATAGGAACTAATCATCAGAAGCATTGATAAGTGGTTGTACGAACCTGGGGGGTGGATTCATCCCTATGGCTTTCCAGTCAAGCATTGCTATATGTAGGAATTGCCATGTTGAAAAGAAAACTCCACCAAAAATGCTATCACAAGCTATTCCTGCTCGTAGACCTCTCCACATTGCACCCAACCCTTCCAAAGAGATGACATCCCTAGGCCTTCTAACTTCATAAGCAAGAGGTGGCTTCCTTGATCCAGTCATCATCCATGGGTACTCTTTCAGGGCACCGACCATATTAGGGTTCTTCGAAGATAAGGTGGACAAAAGGCCAAGCGTGAGGTCCCATGCCTTCTTATCAGGAGTATATCCACGCAATAATCTCTCAATCACAGGTGCTGCCGTTTGTTTTGCCGTAATAGAGGTTGAGGTAGGTAGGGGAGTGGCAGAAGCCACTTGAGCACGTATTTTGAGAAGTTCAAATGGTGTGCTTGTAATAGCTTCAAAGGCACCAGCCATAATGCCTGCCAAGAAAGCCTCAGAAACATATACATAGTTCTCTTCTCTTCCATCTGCAATAGCACCACAAGAAGTTTAACGTTTGACAGTTTTCTAGATTCCAGTTTCAACATGAGAGATACATAAATTATAAATTAAGCACTTGTTAGCAATAAACATACCATATAGCTTAAACTGTATATTTGCATTTATAAAGTTTATATTATTTACTGAAATTTAGAGGGGACTTGGAATAAGACTAACTATTATGTAATTGTGCTATTCCATGGTCTGGGTATATAATATTTTCACTGGCCTCCCTAAATTTTTGTCCAGGGAATTTGCCGACACATGTATGATGTTTCTATTAATGATCTTCGCAAAAAAGAATCCCCTCTTCATGAAAACCTGGAGCTCAAAAGGAGTTCCGAGAAAACGCTTAGTTCATCAGAGAACAACTAATGAACTAATTAACATACACAGAAGTTGCAAAATTTCATCTATACCCGATGATGACTAACGGCTAACTGAGGCTTGAGAACTGGTTTGAGAGACCACAGGCATCAAACGGGGTCACTGGGTCTGTGAACCCTTGAGTTTATGAATTTTAGAAAAGTCGGTACCTAATACAAACCGTCAAGGCTTAAATCCAACTCGGGTCAATCCAAGCTACTCAGCGTCATGATTGTGAATCTGAAGATTTTCTCTATGTATCCGTCAAGGTTTTTCCTTGTTATAATACAGGTGTAACTAAGCCTCATCTGTAACTATATATTAAAATCAAAGATCAAAAACCCATCTGAGAGGGAAAACTTTACAAACTCAAACTCTTAATTTTTTAATGAAAATACATTGATATATGGCCAAGCATTACGGTATACAAATATACACTATCTAGGGAAAGAACATCGATATATCTTGACATCACCATTTCCCTAACAACCGAAGTCGTCACCAATCAGGTAAAGCAAATTACTTCATTATTAGTTACGTCAAAACAAAACAAAACAAAACAAACAAAAAAAACTACCAAGTAACAGATCTATTTGAAGGTAGATATATTTAATTGTAGTTTTTGATTTAGTTCTGCATATATTTAGATCAATTGAGCTATCGTAACTCATTGAGTTTTAGAAAATCTCTGTGAAAGATACATTTGGCTAGTGGAATAGAATCCAATGAAGATGCTGTTGATGATCCTTCGGACCCAGATGATGCAGATACAGATCCTTCCTGACGATATTAGTATAAAGGAGTTCGCGGTAGTGGCACTATGAACACAGTATACGAGAGTCTCAGTGAAGTTGATGAAATTAAAGTTGGCTTGGAATCAAGTTAGGATTGATGAAGCTGTAAGTGTACGAGGTTGAGCATGCAATATGTGTAGTTTATTAGATTCTAAAGTGAGCTGTTAAATTCTGTTAAACATAAAGACATAATCAAGATGTACATCACATGGGACAGTCATGAGAAGGAGACGGTTAAAATCATTACTGAATTGTTTAGCTCCAGTACTTTGAGGCAGTATAGGATCAAACACAAGAAAGTCGATATGAAGGCAGCTAAAAAAATGGGCAGGACAAACATTGATGGGTTTGGACTATTTTTACAGTCATAATCCAACAGTTATACACAGGGACTTGAAGTGCGATAACATTCTCAATGGTACCCATGGTGACATTAGAAATAAGGGACTTAGGGTTGGCCACTGCAATGGAACATATTAAGAGTACAAAAAGTTATCAGTAGAGATGATCTATGGCACCTGAAGTCTACAATGAGAACAACAAAGAATTGGTTGATATATATACTCTTTCGGCTGTGCATACTAGAGATGATCTACAATGAATGTCTATACAGCAAATGTCAACATTGTGCTCAGATATACAAAAAGTTACCGGCAGAGTCATGCCAGTAGGCCTTTCAAAGGTTAGAGATTTAAAAACTAAGAAGCTTATCACTTATCAGGAGATTGCCTCTTCAGTTATTTGCTTAATAAGAAGTAACTCATTTGCTTTAAGAAGGGGTATTAAAAGATCTACCACTCAAGAATCTTTGACTTCTATATATGCGAATTTCAATTTGGTCTTTGTGAACACTGTATGTTACTGTCACAGGGACTTCATTAGGTCTGAGACACGAAATTGGAAGGCTTACTTTCCCTTATCTTAATTACTTTCTTGTTATTACAAATGAGTACATTTTGTAATGGTTTTGATGAGCCAGATATACAAAAGAATCAAGACACTTGGACACATAAGCTTGAAGCACAGAAAGCTCACCTTTATAATAAGCTGTCAAAAGTTCATAGACACCAAAACGAGCTCCCAACCCCGAGATTTGCCCCAACGTTGACCAGCCAAATCCGCTATACAACCCTATAACATTCAGAAAACATACAAGCTTCGTTAACATTAATATTAGAATCCAGAAGTTAACACATGTGGGGAAACAAATATATTAAAAAGAAATGTCTAATTAGTAAATAGCCTTAGCCAGGAATCACAGTTTCTGTGGATATATACAACAAAAACAAATTTCCCAAATATATTCAAGCCTACATGACTGAAACGTTGTATTCGGTGAGTGCTTTTACAAGTTCACCGGTTCCTTCCAATTTCTCAAGTCCATCAAAACCTCAAAAGTCCCCAAATCTTGCATAACACCCAAGCATAATTTCTATACACCATCAACTTTCTTAACATTTATTGTAATTGGCAATTAGCTCTCACTTTCATTCCTGGTCATATCAAGGTTGAAAGGAGCCAAGTCATGGGATGCTCTCTTAATCAAAAAGTAAAAGAGCGACCAGGAAACAAAACACCATGTTTCTCATTAAGTCGCAGTTTCAACACAAGCTTCAACCATCTGACCTGGGCAATGTGTGAACGCTCAAACAGCCCTAGAACTGAGGCAAGGCAAGCATCAAATGAAATTGGTTTAGACTATCCACAGTCTTTTTTTCATCCTCAATACCTATACTATAGTACTATCTACGATAATCTCACAGAACTTTCTCAGCTTCAAATTCAAACTACGGTAATCGCTAAAATTTTCAAAAATAGGTTGTGAGAAGTTTCCAAGGGGGAAATGACAAATATGAAAAATGACCTAAATTTCCAGATAAAGAACGAACTCTATGCAGAACTTGAGCAACCGCCAATTTCTTACTAGGATCTGTACCAACCTGTATTCAATTCAAGAAACCAAACCTCAATTACTAAAAGTATATCTGTTTGTTCATTTTAAGTTCATATATAATATCAGGGTTATTTTTTCTAACCTGGAGTATTGTTTTGAGAGTGTCAAATGGATGAGTGACAGCAGTGCCTAACGTCACTGATCCTGCAGCAGCAATGGCGTGTGTTGCGAACATGTTGTTCTTCAATAATTCCTCCATTGTTGAATAAAAAAAGCATCAGAGTGTCTGAAACTAGGGGTTTTTGATTTTGAAGTACCAGCTCACTGATTTCAACTTTGACTTTTGATGCTCGGGTATGGTATGGCCTACGGGATTGAGTCTTTGAGGTGAGACTTGAGACTCCTATTATTAAACGACCATATTTTATATAAGGGGATGCCCACATAGAAACAGGTAGCAGTACGTCAATTTCGTTGTCTTTGGACACAACATAACATGGGCCTTCAGTTATAACCCCAAAGGTGTCACTTTTTTGTGAGGGTATATTAATTATACTCCTTCCGTCCCACTATTAGATGGCCTAGTTGAAGTTTGCACATTTTTTAAGGTAAGGAATGAAATGAGTGTTTTTAAGTATTTTTTACAACTATACCCTTGTGGATAATAACTTGTAAAATTTAGAAATCATTTATCTCTCAAACTATACCATAGATTTTCGTAAACTTTGTACCGTTGAAAATCATTGTAAAACACCTACGCAACGGATATAAATATGAATATCAAATTATACATATTTCTTATGATAACGATAATCAATCAAAAGGACAATTTAGAAATATCCTCTTGTTCATCGAGTGGTGAAGGGTCATAGAGCTTTAAACAACATCAACAATCTTCGTATTAATGGTAGATGGACCGGAAACAAAGAAGAAATCAAGAAGGGAATTGCAAATCATTTTGAGTTGGCATTTAAAGAAATCTCTAATAAACGTCCAAGAATCAAGAACATGTCCCTTAGGCGTATTGATGAGAATGCAAGTGTATGGTTAGAGAGGCCTTTTAGTGAGGAAGAGGTTAAAAATGCAATTAAGGATTTGGGAGTTGATCGTGCACCGGGTCCGGATGGCTTTCCTATGAAGTTCTTTATTGTCGGTTGGGACTTCTTAAAAGAGGATTTGATGAAGGTGTTCGAAGAATTTCACGACCACAATGTTCTAGATAAGTCGTTAAAAAATAATTTTATTGCACTCGTTCCTAAGAAAGCGGGTATTGAAGAAGTAAAAGATCTTTGGCCTATTAGTCTTATTGGGAGTGTGTACAAAATCATATCAAAAGTCTTAGCGGAGCGTTTAAAGGTTTACCTTCCTACCCTAATTTCATCATCTCAATCTAGTTTTATTAAAGGAAGACAAATTCTTGATGGGGTGTTGATAGCGAATGAATGTGTAGACTCTAGACTTCGTAAAAAATTACCGGGATTGGTGTGCAAGCTTGATTTTGAAAAGGCATTTGATAATGTGAATTGGAATTTCCTAAATGAAGTCTTATACAAAATGGGTTTTGGTGGTGTTTGGAGAGCATGGATTAGGAATTGCTTAACCTTTTCAAAGTTCTCGGTTCTTGTTAATGGATCATCTTATGGATACTTTGGTAGTGAAAAAGGACTTCGTCAAGGTGACCCACTATCCCCTTTTCTTTTTACTATCGTTGGTGAAGTTTTAAGTTGTATGTTGAGCAAAGCGCAAGAACTTGGTCAAATTTCGGGTTTCTCGGTGAAAGAGGGGGGAACAAAAATAAATCACTTGCAGTTTGCCGATGATACTATTATTTTTCTTGATGCTAAGAGGGAACAAGTTGATGCTCTTCGTTACCAACTTCTTTGTTTCGAGTTAACTTCGGGTTTGAAGATAAATTTTTCGAAGAGTAGTTTGTTTGGGGTCGCGGTCGAAGAAGGAATTGAAAATTTTGCTACCATGTTAGGTTGCAAGAATGATAATTTCCCTAGTTTGTACCTCGGTCTTCCCTTGGGAGACAAGGTGGGTGGCTCGCAAAAATGGGAAAAAATTCTTGAAACTTGTGGGAAAAGAGTTGCTTCATGGAATGGGAAAACTTTCTCAAGAGGAGGTAAGCTAACTCTCATAAAAAGTGTTTTGGCTAGTCTTCCTATTTATTATCTTTCAATTTTTCTTGCCCCATGCTCCATAACAAAGAAAATTGATAGGGTAGTAAGAAATTTTTTATGGGATGATGAACCTAATAAGAAAAGAGTTCATAATATTCGTTGGTCAATGGTTTCTAAAACAAAAGAAAAAGGTGGTCTTGGCATTCGAAGAACTAAGCAAGTGAATTCGGCTTTGCTAAAGAAATGGTGGTGGCGTTTTGGGTTAGAGAAAGATGCTCTATGGAGGAAGATTATGGTTGAAAAATTTGGTGAAACATCCACCGGATGGGAAACTCTCCAACCCAAGGGATCAAAAGGAGGTAGTTTGTGGTTTAATATCTACAAAGAGCTAGAAGATTTCAACAAGAATATTAGATTCAAAATTGGGGCGGGTAAGGAAACTAGATTTTGGGAAGACTTTTGGCTAAGGGATGGAAGATTATGTGATATGTTTCCTTTGGCGTATGAAGCTTCAAGGACCAAAGAGTTTGTGGTGGCTACTATGTATGAAGTTAGGGATTGTGGTATAAGGTGGAATTTTATGTCTAGAGAAAGATACCCTCAAATCATATCAAATGAAGTTTCCACAATATCAAATCTTCTCTCTTCCGTGTCCATTCAAGAAGGTATTTTGGATAGTCAAATTTGGGTTGGAAGTGAACATGGTCACTATACGGTGAAGGATGGTATAAAGAACGAAGGAGAGCAAGATGAGCCAACATTTCCAATTGATGTTGTTTGGAGTCGTGAGTATCCTTGTAAAATAAATTTCTTTCTTTGGCTCCTTTCTCATGATAAGGTAATGACGGCGGATAAACTTATAGGAAGGGGCATGGATATTTCAAGTGTTTGTTGTTTTTGCGAGGAAAATGATGAAACTAGCTTGCACTTATTCTATGATTGTTGGAGGACCCGAAGAATATGGGATTACTTTGTTGAAGGATGTCAATTTCGGTGGACTTATGATTCAAATGTCACCACAACGGTGAAATCTTGGAAGTTTAATTGGGGAGATGAAAGACTTAGTAGAATATGGAATAATATCCCGGTTGCAATATGGTGGTGTATATGGAATGAGCGAAATGCAAGAGTCTTTGAAAGGAAAAAGAAAAATTTGGTTAGCCTAATTAGAAATGTTAAACTCCAAGCGTTCTTTTGGGCGGAGTCGAACACAAGGATGTTAGGTCTAACGGCAAATACGGTGATAGCACTTTGGGACTCTTTATTCCGACCTTCGTGATCTTGGTTTGTTTTTGTTTTGGGTTGCCGAATCTCCTTTTGGCTCCCTTTTCTTATTGCTCTTGATGTATTCATTGGGTTGAGGTACCCCTCTTAAGTACCTCCTTTTCAATGAATTTCCTCTTTGATCGATCAAAAAAGAAAAAGAAATATCCTCTTGTTTAATGAGATAGGTCAACTAATGTTGGGACAAAATTCTAAACCAAATAGGTCATCTAATGGTGGGACGGAGGGAGTATGTCCCTAGTTTTAACACCCTACAACAATAAATATATCCCTACTTTTAATAACCTTATCCATTTAAAATTAGATTACTTTAATACCCTTATTCATATAATATTTTTCTTTATTTCAAAATGGAACAAATTTCTTCCTCTACCACTTCACCACCACCAACATTCAACTACCATTCCACCACCACCGTTCAACGACCACCACCTACCAACCGCCACCACCACTAATATTCCACTACCACTCCGTCACCATCACCATTACACCACCACCAGTCCGCTACCACCACTAGTCTGCCGCCTCCACCACCACCAGTCTGCCGTCGCCACCACCACCGCCGCCGTCATCGTCGTCGCCGCCACCACTTGTTCAGATATTTTGTATCAACAACAGTAGTTAATCCAAATAAAAATAAAATCAACAGTAGAAGTTGATCCAATTTAGGGGATCAACAACAGTAGTTGATCCAAAAAAAAAGAATCAACAATAGAAGTTGATCCAATTTAGGGGATCAACAACAGTAGTTGATCAAAAGAAAAAGGATCAACAATAGAAGTTTATCCAATTTAGGGGATCAACAATAGTAGTTGATCCCCTAAATTGGATCAACAATGAAAGTTGATCTATGTAAATGGAGTGAACTTGGCGTGAGTCGAACACGCATCATCTGACACGGAGTCAGTCATGCTACCATTGCACCACAAGTTCAACATTTGAAGAATATAAATCAAGCATTTAAACTACAAGGATAATTATACTAATCTAAGGAAATGCGGTCAACATTAGGGGTTGGTCCCATAAAAATGGATCAACAACATGAGTTGATCCATAAAAATGGGATCAATAAAAGGAGCTGATCCATGTAAAAACTGAAGTCCAAAAATATTTTTTACAATGAAGATGGCCGCATGATATGTCCAAAATGTTTGTTTCTCACTTTTCATAGAGCTTGACCAGAAAAAACCAATACACAGAAGCAATAACAACATTTTTAGCTGGTAAAGTATGGTACGATATAATAAGATGGCAATGTCGGCAGATCAACCCAATCTATCATTAACAAAATGCAAGTTTTGATATGCAACATCAACAAGCTTAGAAAAAATTATACTTCCACAATAGTTAAGCAAAACTACCACTTACCGCATTCTGTTGGAATTTTGAATAGAAATATGAGTTAGTTAGTTAGTGTGAATGGATGTGTCCACTCACTTAAACCTTTTCAATATGTAGTGTCTTATCCCAAGGGATGTGACTCTCCACTAAGGGTTGTGACTCTTCATGAAAGGACTTCTCCAAGAGTCACCTCTAACCTATATAAACCCCACTCATTCTCCATTGAAAATATGTTTTCAGAGTCATAAAACTAGTACTAGAAATTTAAGAGTTTGCATGTGTCTTCAAGAGTTAAAGAAGAGTTTGTGCTACATCCATTCGCGTTCATTTGTTATTATCGAAGTGCTGCGAAAAACATCGAGGTATTGTTGAATGTTGGAGACATATGCCGCTAAATCTGTAACATCATTATATACAGGGCATCAAATGTCTTAAGCAAAGAGATTACTCGCCTCAATACACCCAAGTAAGTATGTTTAAGTTTTGTGATTGATCATCTCTTTTCTATCATTCTTTTCTTGTTTTGTTGTTGGTATTACGAGATGTAATATATAAGTGAAAACCGTGTTACAAAGAGTTGTAACGAATCGGTGGATAATACACGAGTTGTATTATTGGAGAATCGGTAACGAAGGTATTTATCCAACAATCTTAAGACATTTGATGTTGCACTTATTTTTGTTACCGGTTTTAGTGCTTTAATGAAAGCATACGGAAAGCCATGTGCATTGGCATGTACCATGCCTTTGACAAGTAAGGCCTGAACACCTTTTTAAGAGACGTTGAATTAATTGGTAATACCATTATTTCTTGAGAATTGCCATAGTCCCACAGTCTTCATGGCCAGTCAATCTATTAAGTTTAAGGCATAGCCCTAAAATGTGGTTTAGATGTTGGATGAGTTCTGAGTCTTACTCAAAATTTGTAGAACAAATGAAACTCGCGCGATCTAACTGCTAAAGGCTTAGCCTTGAGAATCAAAGAGTTCGCTCTAGTGCAAGACTGTTTCATCTGCAGCAGCAAGTGGAACGGTGCATGGATGAGATTGGGAATAGTTTTGGTAATTTATAAACAGTATCCATGAGAAGATATGTCTTTTCGTCAAAGGTCTGGACACATATCTAATAAATGTATTAGAAGTTCGGAATCCTTTTAGGGTGCATAACGGTTGGATGTACGTGGTTTAAATTGACTATTTAATTTACCGACTTGTGGCGAGTTGAATGAGGCTTTGATTTTCAAATAAAAGATGAAATTTGAGAAGTCACGACTCTTCACAATCCCATAATCATCGGAATTCCGGATACTGATATGGTCTCTTATGAAAAAGCTTACATTAGATTGGCTAATGTGTAGATAATGTGAGATCTTAAATCTGCTAAGTGTTAATGATTCAAGATTGAGATTGAGGAATCAAATGGCAGAGCGTTGATCAGCGGGAGAGATTAGGGTGTATCTCCTGATTAATCCTTTGAACCGAGTCTATGGAACATGCTGATGATATTGCACACAAATTTCAGAATTATTGGATTCATAAAAAATAATTTTCAGATTTTTCGAAATTGGGTTTCGTTGCTACAAATCAAAGGTTCGATTCTAATTGTCTTTGTAAAAATGTGGATGTATCTCCCAACTGGAAACGATTTTGGGTAAATCCTTTTAACCGTATATACAAGCCGTTCCGACGATGTTCCACACCAATTTTCAGAATTTTTGGAGTGGTGGAAGTATTTTTACAAATTTCAGAAATCTAAGTCCCGTTTCTGAAATTTACAAGAAGCGGAAATCGATTCTAGCCCGAATGATTTTCCAATATTCTTGGTTGCTCTTTTGATTTTGTAGTAAGAAATGAAATTTGTAGACCAGGATTTTGTCTTGATTACACATTTTAATCTCCATTTGGAGTCACGATGCGGAAGGCAAAACAGTTCGGAAATTTGTGCACATATATATTTGAAGAGGCGTGTCTCTTCATCAAAACGCATCAACGGATAGTTGGTATGTTTGCTGTTTGTGGAAACTCAGAAGTTGTTTAAGCACTTCACGGTGATGGGGAACATTGTTCAAATTCTGGGCAAATTTCGGATCAAGGTAGTGCTTCCAAAAGGGTACATATCATTGGAAGAAATGATAAAAATGTGTTTTTAAATTTTGGTGTACCTCTGGACTGTGGGGGTTGAAATCTAATAGGCGCATTAGAATCCCACAACTGGTATATTGATTATCTTTCAGAACTTGAAGCGGCATAAAATTTCTTTTGGCACCCGTTAGAAAATATCTCGTCCAATTGAGATATGGTGAAATCTGAATAGGTTCCGACCCTGGTATTGGTAGAGGTGTAAATGATGTCATTTGAGTGGATGACTGGTTAAAATTGACTGGCATCATTTCCTACGGAAAATGGAGTATGACCATATCAGTACAAAAGATTTGGTGTTTGATTAAATGTTGATCGGTTGTCAATCCGTCAAAAATAATTTCACTTTCTTACTCACTAAATTTAAATGAAGTATAAAGTAAGGAAGAGTTCATATCCACAGAGAGGCAATTGTTGTTATGAGAATTTTCAGTTTCTAAGGTAACCAAGGGGGGATGTTTGTTGTTTTAATGAAATACTAAAGTAAAAATAACATAAAGCAAGGCAAATAATGGGAATAATCAATAAGGAGAAGATATTGGTCACGGGATAGTATCATTCACAAACATGTATTTTCATCAATGATTAGAATTGGTATTTTAATCTCTCATCTACTAATAGTCCTATGATACCTTGATCGCAAGTATATCCCGCTAATTCCCTGTTTTCATCACAACCACATTAAAAGATGCATATGTGAATTCTTCCTAGAAAGCAACCTAAAGTGTAAAAGCACAATTAGATTTAACTCCCTAAAAGCAATAAGTTCTATGGAATAAGACTAATCAATGCAAACGAATGTGTAAAAGCACTAATCGTTTTAACAAAAGTAATGATTCACTTGTGACTAGTAGGATATATCACTACAAGCACTACCCACAATTATGCTACTTAGAATCAGGGATAAACAACTTTTTCGTATTGAAAACCCTAATATAGCTCTAGAGATGAATGTAAATCGGATTGATTCCGGACTCAACCAAACAAACTATCAAATCATATAACACTATTACTTGTGAATCACAAACAATAAAATATTGAGACAAAACTAATTCATTGAATCATATAACATATTGAGAAATCAACTTTATCCCATAACCAATAATATGTTTAGCTACTCATAGCTATGGAGTTCATCATAAAAATATTAATTGAAAAGAAGAAGATGAACAAAAGCAAATCCTAGAAGCGTAAACAAAACCGGCTCTCCAAAGTTCCAAGAAAAATATCTGTGATTAGTTGTAGAAGACTTTTCCTTTTATAGCTTTTCTCCAACTTCTAAAATTAGGTCTTCATAGTCCAAAACCCATGTGGTCCACCAAGCCCATGTATGTGAAAATACCCATGTGAAAATATGACCCAAAAGAGGTCGTCGGAAATTGGCCGGAAGGGTCGCCGGAAAATAGCTCAGGTGACCGGCAAAGTCCGCCCGGTCACCGGTCAACGAGTCACATGGGGTCAACTCGGATCAACTCGGTCAGACCGAGTCAAACCGATTCATATGAGTCGGGTGACTTGTCGGGCGAGTCGAGTTCTAACTAGCTTTGACCAGGCTTGATATGTGCCATTGCACGAGGCAGAACTTATGCGGCACAATCATTGTGCATCACCAACTCATGTTCAGCCAAGATGGCTATGCATCCTGCAAATCCTTATCTCAGCACCAAAACTGCAACACATTAGACCTTTAATTCCATTGCAACGCTTAAGCACCATCAGCTTCACGATCAGCAAACAATACCAACCATTCAGTCCCAGAACTCATCACAATTTGCCAGATCTAACCCCATCTGTAACTGCACCCTGGCTCAACATTACCAGAGCCTGCATTCGAGTCTCATTCGCCACATCAATCATCCTTGGCTACACAGCTCACCAGTTTGCACATCACTTAACTCATCTATTTGCAGCTCCATTACCACCAGCCATTGCGTGCACCTGCAATGCCTCATAACCATTCAAGAACTCCCATTCTCGAGCTAAACCTCAACTGCATCATCCAGCTCATAACATCGCTTCAATCACTACAATTCCATGGAACATTTGACCCTTGCCTGCAACAGCTGCAATTTCATTCTCAAGCACACCAGAATTCATTCACTCAACCACAACTGCAATCTTTTATTGCCTTCAACAACAGCAAACCAAACACCAGCAGCATCTCCTCCTTCTGTTCCATCTTCATTGTCTCAGCACCATGGCAGCAAACAGAACCACCATGACATAGCTCCCAGAACCACTCCATTTCCTCCATCTAAGCCTCTGCCATCTCAGTACCATATGAATCTCAACTGCAACCTAAACATACATCTATTTCAACCCATTGCATCCATTGCAATTGTAGCTCAGAATTCCAATCAAACCCATTGTTCTTGAATCTCCACCAATTCTTCTTCCAATTTCATTCTTCGAATTCAACTGCAAAACCCATATTTGTACCGCCTCCATTCATCTCAGCTGAACTTCCAACATCTCAGATTCATCACCACAATTGCCATTTCATAACCAAATAACTATATAACTGCACCAGCCATTCTTAACTGCAATGCAATTCACCAGCACCAGCCAACACCATGACTTGACCACAGCTACACATTTCTTCACCACCTCCCAGTTTCACATCAACAGCATCAATCCATTGAGCCATTTCAATCTGTAATTGCTTCTTGCTTTCTAAACCATTAGCAGACCCATACAGGAAACAACAATTAGCACCAGGCACATACCCAATTTGAACTTCTTACTTAAACACAACAATCCTCATTCCATTCTGCTGCCAATCAATCAAACCCAACACCTTCTGTAAAACCCCATCAACTGAAGCACCATTACCTGCACTGGAACACATCATAGCTGTACCATTCTTCGCCATCTCCGTGTCTCCATAGCACCACCATCTACCCTGCAATTCATTGTGCTAATTCAGATTCAAATCAACCCTGACTTGGGTTTCTTATTCACTGTAACATCAAATTATTCGACAGTAACAACTCTCAATTTTCTTCACATTTTCTTCAATTAACAGACCCATGCTCAAATGATTTCAACCACCAGAGAGAGCCTCTCGATCTGCAATACTTGAACCCAGCCCGAATCAACCTAAATTCCAGTTCGAATTCGACCCTAGTTTTCAATTATCGAAACCATTACTGCCAAACGCAAATCCAACACACACCCATTGTTTACAAACCTTTGAATCCACAGAAACCCGCAACTGGTTGGTGATTCTACTTCCTTCATCTCCATTTCCTCCCACATCAGCTTATTGTTCTTGATATAGTTTTCAACTGAGAATTAATCTTCATAATTCTTCGATCTCTTCCACCATCTCCATCTTCCAGCAGCATTAACTTCTCTATCTCGATCTGGATTTCAGGTGGAAACCCTAACTCCTTCTTCTCTCACAGAAACAACACACTGAATTTGAGGATGAGAATGATTTCCTTCTTCACGACCAAGTTGATAAGGTTGCATGTACGGCCGGTATTTAGGCACCCCGGATAATGGATATGGGTCACCCAGTGGCAATCTGGCTAATAATTTTCACATACAAAGTCAGAATGACTTCTTTCTTTCGCCAATGGCTTCGTCTCTTCGTTCTCTGCAAGATGACGAGAAGAAATCCTGGACTTGAGCGAGTCCCACTTCTTTTTGCTCCAATGACTCCAAAACACCTAAGAACACTCAAAAGCAAACATAAGATACATAATTTACATGAAAACTCGCAAAGAAAGCATAATCAATAGATATAAATTAGGTGTTTTGCAACACCTATCAAATGCCATGGTAATTAAGAGCAGTTCCGTTGTTGGATAGTATTCAATAAATGGGAGTTCTACTATGACGAGAAGTATAATGGTTAATTATCTACTGTTTGTGAGGAACATTGAGAATCAATTCCATTTTACAACAGTAGCAATGGTCATGACTCAGAAAATGATCGTGAGGGAAAAGGCCAAAAGGGTACTATGCATCCATTTCATTGATGTTTCATGACATTGGATGATAGTCATGAAATGTGGGGGGAAACGGAATGAGACTTATCGTTTAAGTATATCTGTTTTGGTATGTGTATATCCAAACAGATCTTATCCAGTCTCTGGATTGTCAAGGAAATTTAATGGCAATTGAATTTGGATTACTGACCCGAAATTCATATCCATTAGAGTCTTAATGAATGCATTTTTTGGAGATCAGTTGGTCAAAAGGTTTGATATGCGCCAATTTCCACTTCTGTTAGTTGATTTGGATCAAGCTAAGATATAAGTGGGTCTTATAATTGGACGGACTGACTACTAATCAAAATGTGATCGTTTGAAAAATGACGAAGGAGTTTGATGCACGTATTGGCAAAACTTTGAAAATTTTAAATTTTGAGTTTAGTGCTGGAATGCATCACATATGAATTTTTCTAGTATACCTTCAAAATGTGGGGGTACGTTGTTTAGATGAAAATATCTCGTAGCCAGTTACCCAACGAGAAATCCTTTTGTGGGTAAGAATGTTTCTTAGTATATTCATGAAATGTGGAGGTCTCTCGAAACCGTTTTAATTTGCAAGTACGATCACAGATATGGCCTACATGTACAGGAGTTGTGGTGCAGTGTCTTGAAGGGTAAGAAGGACAAGGCAAAGTGTACGGCGTACGGGATTTTACTATGGATGACAACTGAGACATGACGTTGGCACCGATTGTGATGAAGCATAATGAAATCTCCATGTTCCAGATTATGCTTGAACCCCTTTGCAATTTTGGTTTTGCACAGAGATTTAGAATGATATTGTTCATGAAGGAAGAACTACGATCATTAAAAGAAATGATGATTATTTCGAATCACAGTGGTATACCCTCGGATTTGTGGGGGGTTACTTGGTTTGAAAAATTGTGGGGGTGCCAACAACTAGTACAATGGTTAACTGGTGGTCAGTAAGTGGTGATTTAAAGTCATCAAACAGGAAACTATGTGTTCGGTGTAAAACGAAATGCAGTAGCAAGGAAATTCAAGTGAAGGTTGATAAACGAGATCAACTATGGATTCCGGAGCTTTGGACGCAAAGTCGGATTAGAAGTAAGAGAAACTTTGGAATTTCCTTGAGTATATACTAATGGCCAAAATATATGTATGTATGCTAGAAATAGATTGTTTTGATCAGACAATTATTTTGGAAGAAACACATAGTTTGAGATTATGGTATGTCTCGATAAATAGATCGACGATATAGTACCATAAAGCAATTGCTCTCAAATGCGCCCAACGAAAAGAAATAGTATATGTGAATTGTATCTAGCCGGCAAATGATACGAATTCTAGAGAGCGTATAATTGCGTCATCGAGGGAAATGGGATAGCCTATATAGAGTATTTATAGTGGACACCCAACCTAGCGATTGGAGATCCCATGGTTATCTAGGTTCAAAAGGACAACCAAGTTATAAATTTATACTCACCGGAAACACTGTGAGAGTTTACTCTCTTTCCCATTTCTATGATGAAACAGTGTTGCCTGTCAAGTGAGAGGTTGAGATTTTCTCTTAATGATTCCTATGGCTTAGTTTGACTAAGAAAAGTATGGCAGGATACTTTCAAATAGGAGATCACCTATATGAGTGTGAAGTGGTGCCGCTTCTATGATAACTATAAGGCTAAGTTAATCTAGAGCACTCATGAAAAACCAACATCGTTCAGGGCCGAAATGAACACAACCGAGAACCTGATATGTAAGGAAATAAAGCTGTGTGATATCTATTGCATCGGTTTACATCATAAAGTTGGGCGGTTCAAGACATCGCGTTCACCGAACAACTAGTAAACCCGGTAGGTATTCACTACGGAAGATTCAAAGCCAAAAGCTATCTCTCCCGATGCAGTGATGTTCCGCGCACAAACTCTTTCTAGTGTCTGCATTAAACTTGCATGGATTTCTATTCAATGTGGGGGATTGTTGGAATTTTGAATAGAAATATGAGTTAGTTAGTTAGTGTGAATGGATGTGTCCACTCACTTAAACCTTTTCAATATGTAGTATCTTATCCCAAGGGATGTGATTCTCCACTAAGGGTTGTGACTCTTCATGAAAGGACTTCTCCAAGAGTCACCTCTAACCTATATAAACCCCACTCATTCTCCATTGAAAATATGTTTTCAGAGTCATAAAACTAGTACTAGAAATTTAAGAGTTTGCATGTGTCTTCAAGAGTTAAAGAAGAGTTTGTGCTACATCCATTCGCTTTCGCTGTTCGGTGTTATCGAAGTGCTGCGAAAAACATCGAGGTATTGTTGAATGTTGGAGACATATGCCGCTAAATCTGTAACACATTATATACAGGGCATCAAATGTCTTAAGCAAAGAGATTACTCGCCTCAATACACCCAAGTAAGTCTGTTTAAGTTTTGTGATTGATCATCTCTTTTCTATCATTCTTTTCTTGTTTTGTTGTTGGTATTACGAGATGTAATACATAAGTGAAAACCGTGTTACAAAGAGTTGTAACGAATCGGTGGATAATACACAAGTTGTATTATTGGAGAATCGGTAACGAAGGTATTTATCCAACACATTCTTTCTTTGTTGAGGCATAAGAAATGAACCTATAAATGAATGCAACTGAGTTTCAGCTTGCTCCAACTCCACTGCTGCACATTGACATAATAGAGCTCAAAAAAATATCAAAATAGAATTTTATTATATTTTACTGGATGCTTTCTTATAGCAAGTCATGAATGCTAGCTAATTGTTTCATTTGTAAGGTGCAAATGGCTAAATTCATTGGCCATTGCGCCCACCAGTAAGTCCCCGCACATTCACGTTCACCTTTGAACCAGTAGCATCAACTGCATTAACTATAGATGCTAACTCCTTTATGGTTGCGTCTTTTTCTTCGCATTCTCTATGAAGATTATAGATATCTCGCTCCAATGCTAGCGAACTAAGCTGTAGAACGTTTAACAATTTTCATTACAAACAAAGTTTTCCAAGTTTGTAAAAAAGCATACTTTTTCTTTATTAAAACAACATACAGATTATTTCCTAGCAATACCTGGATGAAGTAACATTCAGTAGTCTACTGTGCTCACAACCTTGGTAGTAATATTAGATCAATGCAAGCAAATGTTGAAAGGTACTACTTTATGAATGAAGCTAATTATCTAACTACATACTCAATATAAGACCAAAGTACTATAATACCAAGACAATATTATATGTGCCAACTATGTAGACTAATATATTCATAATACCAAGAGAAATAGATAGCGGTCAAAACAGCAGAATAAATTAGTGTGAGTATAAAAATAAAATATCTCAGCTAAATGTTGAAATTTGTTGCATTTAAGTGACAAGAGGCTTTAAAAATGTAAGAATGTCACTTAGATGGAAATGATGAATCCAATAATACCGCAAGTCGTACCCGAAAACAGATATTAAGATGGATCTTAACAATTCAATTTAGGCTTTTACATAAAAGATAAAAATTACAAACTATCAGCACCACCAACGAATCACTACTAATCTTTTCATACATACCAGTGCATACCACCAATTGAAGCATCTGAATGGTATATACCTACATACCAGTGCTAAAAACCCCATTTTCACATCATTCATCAACATATAACAAAAACATAAAATGAACAAATTACTGTATAAGACCATTGTCTTGTCTTCATCCAAAATTTTGAAAAATGTACATACTTGGAGCAACTGGTTCTCCATTGTTGGCCATTCAACCATCCAACCACCAAATCCAATGTAAACAACTCCAACATCAGCGTCCTTCACTAGTCCACGACCAAAACACCAACCCACCATCGTTATTAACCTTATAAATTCAATCATAAAGCTTTTTAAAACCTAAAATTAGTTTTAAGAAATTTCAAAACTTATAAAAAAGTTAAACCTTACCAGTTTCAGAATTAACAAATCTCATAGCTCAAATCACTGAATATGAATCCTTAACCGAAAATCCACTCCAATTATAAATCTCAACTCGAAATTACCAAATCGAGAATCAAAAATCAAATTGATCTCTAAATTTGGTTTAAAATCAGTTGAAATGGAACTCTCTATGGATCTGTTGATACTAGTGGCGGACGAAACGGAGGTGATGGTGCTTGTTGCGGTGGCGCCGATGGAGATCGTGTTGGCGGTGGGAGGCGATGGAGATGATGGTGGTGAGAGCGATGATTTTTTTTCTTCGGTGATAAAAATTAAGAAGCGAAGAAGAAGAAAATAAGAGAGGGAGGCTAAATAAGGAATTATGACAATTGTGTTTATAAAAGAATTTACAATTATGCCATCAGGGATATTTTTAAAGAGTTTTAAGGATATTTATGAAGGACCAATAGAAGGAAGGACAATAATTCAATTTCCACTTTTTGTGAAAGGAGGCTTTTTAGAGTGTAGAAATCTATTAGACACAATAGCAACCTTTAGCAAAGCCTCGGGACAATTAATAAATTTCGAGAAATCAGGGTTTTTTTTTAGCAAGAAAGTGGAACCCAAACATCAAAGGATGATGTCTAAAATGCTAAAAATCAAACACATAAATCTTAGAGATCCTTACTTAGGGGCACCTCTCTTTATGGATATATCAAAAATATAAACCCTTGCACCAATTCTGGAAAGAATGGAATCCAAATATAAAGGTTGGAAAAGTTTATTCCTAGCTCAAACCTGTAGGTCTGTCCTAAACAGAGCAGTTCTCTCTAGTATCCCAAATTACTTAATGGGATGCTTTATTTTGCCCAATAAAATAACTAATAAAATAAATGCCATTCAAAGGGATTTCTGGTGGGGAAAAGATGTTGGAGGTAAGGGTTACTACCCAAAGGCTTGGCCGAATCTTTGCAAACCTATCCTTAAAGGAGGACTAGGTTTCGCTTGCAATGATAGCCAAGATGGCCTGAATGTTTGTGCATCTGGAGAATCTTTATTACCCTATATAAAGAAGGAACCAAGTCAATAGGAGAGAGAAAGTTGAGATGCCTTATGGGTAAAAATTATGGGCTCTAAATACTTTAGAAATAAATCTCCTCTTAAAACCAAACACAATGCTAAAGGATCTTGGATCTGGAATTGCATTAGGCAAGGAATGGATTTAGTGCAAAAGTATGGTATATGGGAAGTTGGAAATGGAAAAGACATAGATATCTGGAAGGATATATGGATTCCTGGACTAAATAAGAACATTCAACATCTTAGTCATGCTTGTAACAATAACCATTTAAACAAAGAATTAGAAAGATAGCAACGATCGGGGTTATTAGACAAGCAAAATATCCCGAATGGATGACTTGATCAATTTAAATAAAGCTTGCCCTAAAGATGTTTTCCACCGGAGTAAAATGACTCATGGAACATCCATCTTATTTATTCAACATTCCCCTCTGATATGGCCACCACTATTATCCAAATAAAGCTTTTTAAGGATAGCAGTTAAAACCTTAGAAAATATCAGTTGAGATGGACTTTAACCAGATCTGGTGAATTTAAAGTAAAATCCATGTATGAGAAATTGAATGAAAATGGTTTAGATATTGTAAGTCTATCTTTACCAGAGTCCTTTTGGAAAGCCCTTTGGAGATTAAATATCTTAGAAAGAATCAAACTCTTTTTATAGAAATGCCTTCAAAATGCACTTCCAACAAACTCTAAACTAGTTGGTAAAGTTAAAGAAGTAACTCCCTTATGCACTATGTGTAGTGATGAGTGCCAAATATTGCATATTTCTACATCTATTTATTGGCATTTAACTCATCTTTTGTGCTCAGAAATCAGATATTATCCCAGATTCTGTGTTTTCTTTGTTTTCAAGAATAAATATTTGTACTAATTAGTTTTGTGTTTTTAGGTAGTAAATAAAGCTCGGAGAAACTGAGGAGCCAAAAGAGCAGATAATTGGAGACGAGCGTCTATGGAGCAGAAAGCCAAAGCCCAAGCGCGCATCAGTTTCAACCCAACAAGGAGCAACCCATTTACAAGACATGGGCTCGAGCTACCCACAACCCGGATCCGAGCCCGCAACATTTGAGCCGTTAGATTTGCTCCATCCGCATCCAACGGTCGCTGCCTTCCTCACATCATTTCTCGCTGCTCCCGCTCAACACCAAAACAGCCCGATTCTCCCTGAGCCGTTCAGATCTCGCCCATCCGCATCCAATGCTCGCTCCGTCATTCCCATCAACACTCGATGTGCCCGCTCAGCAACAAAATCACCTATACCTACCCCATTCAACCAAATCCATTTCTCTCTTCATCTTCTCTTTCTTCTCCATACCACCTGCAGAGAAACCCATCTTCTCCTCCCTATCCCCGACCATACCATGGCAGAGCCACCACCTCACCACCTCCATCATCTCCTTACCCTGACAACGGCCACACCACCCTAGTTCTACCCATCTTTACCTTTAGCTTCTTCCATAACCTAGAAGCTAGGGTTGAGATAACTAGAACTCTAGGGTTTTCACCAACTTGACTCATGCATGGAGTCGAGAGGCGAGACAAGGCGAGAAAAAGAGGTTTGGGTGAGCATTAATTGCAAGCTTTGAGTGTTTTGTGAGATATATATTTGGTTGTTCTTCACTTTTAGAAACTTAGTCTGTTTTTAGGGTTTTAGTTTTGTAACTTAAAATTGAAGTTTGTTTATTTCTTTGCATAATGTTCTAAGTCATCTTGCTAGGGTGTAATTGAAACCCTTTGATTTAATATGAAGCAATTAGATTATCAACTTGTTCTTAGTATGTGTATTGCTTAGGAAAAATAGTGAGCTTTTGAACTGAATTTGCCTGTGATCACTGGTACTCTAAGAAGACCAGTGATACTAGGGGTAGATAAGGATAATTAGTTCATCAATTACCCAATTAAGGCCTTCAAGGGAAGGCATAAGAACAAAGTGAAAATTTGTATTTCCTTATTAGAAGATCAGAGGGTGGATTTAATCACCCTAGTATCACTCAACCACCTGTTTACACTTCTTATTTGATACCTTAGCTTAGAGTCACAATTCAACTCAGTCGTATCGACAAACAACCCATTATTGTGTTACACTTTCTAGAAAATCAGTTAAGAAGCCTTTAGATCAGCCTTGCATATTCCATTTCTCTGTGGGATCGACCTGTGCTTGCCACGCCTCCAACAGGCGCTGTGCACTTGCAGTTTACACGTAGGAAACATCTTTTAAAATCCTACCAAGTTTTTGGCGCCGCTGCCGGGGAACTGGTAGTGTTGCTTCGTCGATTACTTGCCTTCCTTACTGATTTTCAGTTCAACCCCTGTATATATATGCTTTTGATTATGTTTTTAGTCATTATTAGTGTAATATTAGTTGTTAAACACCTGTCTGTGAGCGTTGCATTTTAGTCTTGTAGTTTTAACTATAATTTTATAAGTATCATTTTCTTTTCGCTGTAGCTTAGTTAGTCCATCTGTGCATATTTTCATGTTAAAGTTCTCCATCATCTCTGACTATAGCTCTTCAATCTGCTGTCATTTTCCTATCACCTGCCTCGTCAGCTGTCTTGCATCTTGTTCTAGTCAACCCTGTCATAACATGATGTAGTTTTCTTTTCTTTTTAATTCATCAATATTCTGCAGCTCTAATCCATTGATCATTACACTCTTGCTCTTCATGTGCAAAACTGTATACTAAAACCTTCCTTTGAGCTCACAGGTACCTTACTTGCTGTTGTAAAGCTAAGACAAAGAAGGATAAAGCAGAGGAGCAGAACCACTGTGGAGTGCCTAAGCCCAGTTTAATACTGGTGGTATCGTATTCTATCCTTGCTCCGTGTGATGATTATATGTATGAGAACCCTGAATACATGATAGACCTGCTACCTTGCTAGCCCCCTGAAGCTGCAAGTAGCTGAAAACAACAGTGGAAGTCAACTGAGTGAGTTGATACCACAAACCCCCGTTGAGCTAAGTTGCTCGTACACTTAGCATTTTCTTCCCAGTGAACTACATCTGTGAGACTCTCTGAAAATTGTAAGTTGTCATTTTCACTTGTTGAATGCTAAACATGCTAGACCTTGCTTGAGACTTTGTGTGAGCCATCTACACCCCTGCATCTGCTGCAACTTGTATGTAAACCAGTGACCACCACAACCCATCTTACCCAAGTTGTGCTTTCTTTGCTATGTGCTCAACTCCAGCCCCTGAAGCTGTTGAGTGAGCTGCAGCTTGGATAGCCAAGCTAGCTGCAAGCCAAGTAGAGGTCAACTGAGATAGTTGATGCCTCATGCCATATACCTTTATGCATGTTTAAACTTGTGCTAGACCTTGAATCTGTGAGATCCTGTTGACTCTGTCATCCATTGGCTAATCTGTGCATTTGCTAACCTATCACTTGCTAAGCCATCTGCCCTGCTAATATATGCATCCTTGTGAGCTTGATCTCTGAGAACTGAGGTCAACTGACCCCGTTGACATCATCTGTGTTAGCATCAATTCCTGCAATTTGTGTGTGAATGAGCTTTTGCAACTGTGTTATTTGCATACCTGTGTGAATTAGTCTCTGCAATTTGTGGGTGATTGAATGAGTTGTTAAGTAGCAAGGTTAGTGATAGCAACTAGCTTGGTTTTCAAATACACAACCCAGCACATGCTTCACCATTGAGTGAGCACAACCATATACCCTGTGCACCTCACACTTTTTTTTTGTTGATTTCTCTTGTGCACCTGCCAATCTGGGCAGTGCATAAGCTGTGTTGTGCCTCTAGTCTGTGCATCAGGTGCTCAGTGCACTTTAATCAAGTTGTGTTTTCCTTGCTCCATCTGAATCTGTGCAAAACCAACCAGCACTTAATCCTGTTCTGTGCTGTGACCTGCTAAGCTGTGCTGTGTAAACTGCCAACCTAGGCTGAGCTGAGTTGCAAAAAGTGTGTTATTCTGTGCACATAAAAAGTGGGCTGCACATAAGCTGAAGCCCAACCACTGAGCTCTACCTTTTTGACCTACAAAACTGGGCTATAACCCAGTTCCACTGGGCTTTGCACACAACCTGGGCTGTGCATTTTCACCCAATCTGGGCTCTGCACACAAATTGAGCCCACATCATCTGGGCTGGAATCCACCTAATTAGCTAGGCTTTACAACATCAAAAAGAAATCTTTTGGGCTTGAGTCTTGTATTGGTGGGCCATTTTTGAGTTTTTGCTTTTCTGTGTTGAGCTTGATTGTTTGTTAACATGCTAGATGCGCTAGCTAGGCTATGATTGTGTCTTTTAGAGACCAAACAAATCGACTAGTTAGAATCCGCCCGACGAAATCGTAAGCATACCCGGTTCTTCAACAAAACCCAAGCCCAAGCCCATCGAAATGTAAACCATGGGTGATGAACAAAACCAACCTCGTAGTCTCAAGGACTACATGTACCCAACTAGGGCAAGCCAGCCCTCTTGCATCATTCTCACACTGATGCTTGTCGGTTTGAACCGAAAGCAAGCACCATTCACATGCTACCCGTGTTTAGAGGGGTCGATCTTTGAAAACCCCTACCATCACGTGAGAGATTTTGAGGATATTTGTGGGACTCTGCGTTTTAACCAAATGCCGGAGGAGTCCCTCAAACCGAGATTGTTTCCTTTTTCTCTCAAGACAAAGCCAAGTCTTGGCTTCATGCCCTACAACCACAAGTCCATTAGAACGTGGGATGACCTCACAAAAGAGTTTTTCAAAAAGTTTTTCCCAAACCATAAGACGGCGACAATTCGCCAAAGTCTAAATGGTTTCGTGCAATTAGAAGACGAAACTCTAGCAAAGTACTTGGAGAGATTCAATGAATTATTACTCCAATGTCCCCACCATGGTTTTGAAAAATGGAGACTCGTGCAAATATTGTATGAGGGTCTAGATGTTAGAACCCGAACCACAGTCGAGTCAATGTGCAATGGTGCATTTATTGACAAGAGTGCTGATGAGGCTTGGACTTTCTTAATCGAAGTTGCTGAAAAGACTCAACAGCGGGAGTCCATCCGTGAACCGAAAAGGACTACCCCTGTAGGTAATGTTCATAGAATCGAGTCTGACTTTGAGGGAAATGCAAAAATGGCATCTTTGGCCCGGAGAATAGAAATGCTTGAGTTGCAGAAGAATGTAAAATTTAATGCCCCTACTCTCCGTGACCAAATTGAAATGGCCACTTGTGCCGCATGCCATAGCTCTGACCACTTAGTGGACAATTGTCCAGACTTACATGCATTTCAAGAGTCCAAAACGGAGCAAGCCAATGCATTATACCATAGGCAAGAGAACAACCCGTATTCTCAAACCTACAACCCAGGGTGGAGGAATCACCCTAACTTCTCATGGTCCAAAGGGCCGATTACAAGGGGACTAACAAATAACAACCAAGGATACTCATATCCTAGAAACCCCCAAGTACAACCACACCCTCAGTACCCTGTAGACAAAAAGACTAGCTTTGAAGACTGTGTCGGTTTGTTAACCCAAAATCTTTCACAACTTCAGAAAACTACCGACCAACATTTCACAAGTCTAGAACTTAAAATGGGTCAAATCTGTGATGCATTGAATGAGAGAGAGAAAGGAAAATTCCCTAGTCAACCCCAACAAAATCCAAAGAATGTGTTTCAAAGCGAGCTCCTCTACTGCAATGAAACTCCACATAGTCATGTGAATGCTGTCACCACTCTCCGTAGTGGTAGAGTTGTTGAGAAGAATGTAGGTGTACCACCGTCAAGCGAGTCTAAATCAGATTCACCAGTACACACAACACCGCAGAAAACATCTACTGTAGAGAAAGAATCTGAGCATGTTGATAAACCCAAGAATCCTACTTATATAGATGTTTCTTTGCCAAGTCATGTACCTGTTGCTCCATTCCCACAACGGTTGGTGCAACAGAAGGGGGGTAACCAATACAATGAGATTTTGGAAATTTTCAAAAGAGTTGACATAAACATTCCATTTCTCGAAGCAATCAGACAAATACCCACCTATGCTAAGTTTTTGAAGGACTTGTGCACACAAAAGCGAAAGCTTCATGTGCATAAGCGTGCCTTTCTCACTGAGCAAGTGAGCTCCATAATCCAAAACAAGATTCCAACTAAGTTTAGATACCCAGGTAGTCCAACAATTACATGCACCATAGGTGACCATGTGGTCGAAAAGGCGTTACTAGACTTAGGAGCCAGTGTGAATCTATTGCCATACTCTGTGTATGTGCAATTGGGCCTTGGGAGTCAAGCCCACACCCGTTACGCTACGGTTAGCGGACAGATCTGTGAAAATCCCCGTGTATATTGTTGAAGATGTGTTAATCAAGGTTGATAAATTTTTCTTTCCTGTGAACTTCATCGTCTTAGACACTCAACCCATGCAAAACCCAAGTAATCACATTCCTGTGATTTTAGGACGTCCTTTCCTGGCGACGTCCAATGCCATCATCAACTGTCGTAATGGAGTGTTGAAATTATCTTTTGGTAATATGACCGTAGAGCTGAATGTCTTTAACACTAGTCAACAACCCATTTATTGTGATGATACTGATTTGCATGAGATTAACATGATCGAGAGTCTGATCCAAGACTCTTTGCCCGACATTTTGTCAGTGGACCCTTTGCAAGCATGTTTAGATAACTTTGAATTAGATCTCTTCGAGTCTAAGTACATTGGGGAAATTCACTCGTTGCTTGAATCTGTCCCGCACATGGATATTGCTAAATGGCAGAATGCAGTGGAACCACTTCCACTCTCTGATACCAAATCTGCCCCACCTCTTGATACACCACCTAAGCTTGATTTGAAACCATTACCTGATACTTTGAAGTATGCTTTCTTAGGTCCTTCTGACACTTTACCTGTGATTATTGCATCACGTTTAGACACAGAACAGGAAAGTCGACTCTTAGAAGTACTTAAAGAACATAAAGGAGCCTTAGGTTGGACCATCTCAGATATTAAGGGTATAAGTCCCACAATTTGCATGCATCACAAAACCTTGAGGAGAACACTAAACCATCTATGGAAATGCAAAGGAGACTTAACCCCAACATGAGAGATGTTGTCAAGGGTGAGATTCTGAAACTGCTTGATGCGGATCATTTACCCAGTCCCTGATAGCCAGTGGGTCAGTCCCATTCAGGTAGTACCCAAAAAGTCTGGCATTATTGTAGTTCAAAATGAGATGAATGAACTTGTCCCCACCCTTGTAACCACAGGGTGGCGAGTCTGCATTGATTATAGAAAACTGAACACAGTAACCAAGAAAGACCATTTTCCCCTTTCCTTCATTGACCAAATGCTGGAAAGGTTAGCAAAACATAGTCACTACTGCTTCTTAGATGGCTATTCTGGCTACAACCAAATTCACATAGCACCCGAAGACCAACAAAAGACCACGTTTACATGTCCCTATGGAATATTTGCTTATCGTCGTATGCCTTTTGGGTTGTGCAATGCACCCGCTACTTTTCAACGTTGCATGATGAGCATATTTTCTGACATGGTAGATAAGTTTCTTGAAATTTTCATGGATGATTTTTCTGTGTTTGGGTCTTCTTTTGATGAATGTTTGCATCACCTCACTTGTGTGCTGATTAGGTGTAAGGAAAAGAGTTTGGTTTTGAATTGGGAAAAATGTCATTTCATGGTTAACTCAGGCATTGTTCTAGGGCATATCATCTCGGAAAAAGGCATAGAAGTAGACAAAGCCAAGGTAGATCTCATTCAACACTTGCCTCAACCTCGTTATGTGAGGGACATAAGATCATTTTTAGGCCATGCGGGTTTTTACCGCCGATTCATCAAAGACTTTAGTAAAATTTCAAGACCCTTGTGTAATCTTCTTGCAAAATATGTTGCATTTGTCTTTGATGATGCTTGTAAAGAAGCATGGGAGCAACTGAAGGCTCTCCTTACATCTGCCCCTATAGTCAGACCACCTGACTAGTCATTACCATTTGAGATCATGTGTGATGCGTCTGACTATGCTGTAGGAGCTGTTTTGGGCCAGCGAGTAGAAAAACTCCCTTATGTGATCTACTATGCTAGTAAAACACTTAATGATGCTCAACTGAATTATTCCACAACTGAGAAAGAGTTGCTAGCTGTTGTGTTTGCATTAGACAAGTTTAGATATTATTTGATAGGGTCTAAGGTCATCATTTATTCTGATCATGCTGCATTGAGATATCTTTTGTCTAAAAAAAATGCTAAGGCTCGTCTAATTCGATGGATACTCTTGCTACAAGAGTTTGACCTCGAAATTCGAGATAAGAAAGGGTCGAGAAAATGTTGTTGCTTGATCACTTGTCTAGGTTGAATGTTGAATCTGCTGATGAATCGTGCTAATTAGGGAATCATTCCCCGATGAGCAATTGATGCTTGTGTCCGAAATGCCATGGTTTGTCGATATTGTGAACTACCTTGCTACCGGTAGAATGCCCTTGCATTGGTCTAAACCAGACCGTTCTAAGTTCTTGGTGAAGTTAAACACTTCCTTTGGGATGACCCATATTTGTTTAAGTACTGCAAGACCAAATCATTAGGAGATGTGTCCCCACTTCAACAAAGGGACGTCATCTCTTTCTCATGACCATGCATGTGGAGGCCACTTTAGTGCCAAGAAAACTGTAAAGATCTTGCAAAGCGGTTTCTATTGGCCAACACTGTTTAAGGATAGCCATGCGTTTTGTGTTGCTTGTGACCGATGCCAGAAATTAGGAAGTATCACTAAGAGAAACATGATGCCCTTACAACCCATTTTGATTGTTGAGCTGTTTGATGTTTGGGGTATTGATTTCATGGGACCATTTCCTAACTCGAAGGTAAGTTATACATTCTTGTTGCTTGTTGATTATGTCTCTAAGTGGGTAGAGGCCATTGCATCCAAAACCAACGACCATAAAGTTGTTCTTTCTTTTCTTAAGGAAAACATTTTCTCCCGTTTTGGAACCCCTAGAGCGATAATCAGTGATGGAGGTAGTCATTTTTGCAATAGACCCTTTGAATCATTAGTGCGCAAGTATGGAATCACCCATAAGGTAGAAACACCTTACCATCCTCAAACCAGTGGCCAAGTAGAAGTTTATAATAGGGAAATTAAGCATATCCTTAAGAAGACTGTCAATCCTTCTAGGAAAGATTGGTCTTTGCGCTTAAACGATGCTTTGTGGGCCTATAGAACTGCATACAAGACTCCCATTGGGATGTCTCCTTACAGACTTGTGTACGGAAAAGCATGTCATCTACCTGTTGAGTTAGAACACCGTGCATATTGGGCTGTAAAGAAGTTGAATTTTGATCTTGATAAAGCTGGTACCCATAGGAAACTTCAACTCAATGAGTTAGAAGAGTTGAGAAATGATGCATATGATAGTGCCAAAACGTACAAACAAAGAATGAAAGTGTTTCACGACAAGCGCATTCTGCGCAAGTCCTTCACACCAGGTCAGAAAGTTTTATTGTACAACACTCGTTTGCACTTGTTTCCAGGAAAGCTACGTTCTCGATGGTCAGGACCATTCTTGGTACGTACCGTCTTTCCCCATGGAGCTGTAGAAGTTGAAAACCCAGCAACCAAGAACATTTTCAAGGTCAATGGTCAGAGACTGAAACCATTTCTGGAGCATCTTCCACCAGAAGTTGAGACCGTCGACTTGGAAGACCTCATCTACGTGGACTGATCTAGTTCACTTGTGTACATACATATGGACTAAAAATCCATCTTCTTTCCCTTTTTCTTTTTCTTTTTGTATAATTTTTATGTGTGCTAACCAAACTTTTTGTCTTGCCCCTTGGGTGTTTGCTTTCAAAGCATTCATCCTCCCTTGGTTTAGCAACACTCTTGTACATCCGGTAATCTCTTCCCTTTTCTTTACTCAACATAGTTCTCTGGGTATGTGACTGTTTAAAATTTTATCATCTGTTGACACATTGAGGACAATGTTTGATTTAGGTTTGGGGGTGCATTTGCATGTAGAGTTTTTAGTCTTTGTTTTTAGTCTTTGTTAAAAAAAAAAAAAAAAAAAAAAAAAAAAAAAAAAATCAAAAATTTGCATAAAACCTCCAACTTTTAGAGATTTTAGAGTCACTAGCATGCTTCTAGCTATGTTTACATAGAGAGTCTGATCGAAATAACAGAACTTGGAAGTACTGGAGAACACAATCGGGTTTCTTAGTTGATTAGAGCGTTAAAGTTGGATTTAACCATCTTTGGAGGGCAAATTAGGTGTTTTTTAGATATTCGGTAGTAGAATTGTGATCACCCATAGTGGAGACTACCCATTTTACATCAAGCGAGGCACCGACCTTCGATTTTGTGACTTTCTAGAAAAGATGTTAGAGTGTGTGTCACCGTCGTCAATTCCGGGTAGGAATGGTGAGCTACCCAACTTCGCACCACTTTCAAAGACTATTTTTGATCTCTTGAGTGCTAATTTTGTCAATCATGAGGGTGACGTTTAAAGATGAAAACTCCTTCTAAATATCGATTTGCGTTAGCATCACTCTCTCCCTCTCAACAACATCAACAGATTCATAGAAACACATCATCGTCAGCAAGCGGAGCATCATCAGAATATTTGAAGAAAAGTTGAAATAGTCAAAGGTTTACATGCAACAAAGAAAAGAAAATAGGATGAGAATTAGTGAAGTTTATGAAATCAAGACAATACAAGTTTTATTGTTTTATTGTTATTTTCATTTCATGTATGTTCAAAAAAAAAAAAAAATGTTTGTCAAGTTTTTGTGAAGTTCAGAAGTTCGTCATCAACATTTGAAGACCGAAGACCGAAGATTGAAGACGTTTCTATGAATGCTGAGAGAGTGATATTAATTGCCGATCGGGTGAGAAGGTAAGTGAGTACTCCCATCCTTGCTAATGGTTGATTTCCTTTCTTAGAGATCACCAGAAAAAGATTCTTTTTGTCCACACCTTTGTGGAGTCTCCAGAAATTATTTCGGAAGGATATCCTTCTCACCTACAACGTGTGCAAGATTTCTCTCTTTATTCCTGCCTGCACACATGAGAGACTAAAAAGCGATCTTTTTGAGTGCAATTATCATAAAACCCTAATGGTGAGGCGAAGTCGAGGCTTATGATCACAATCGAATCCGAATTCTTTCATATGGTATGGTTACTTCTCGCTCGCACTTAAGGATGAGAATGCGTTCTTTGGTAGTTCTAACTTCGTGTTACTAGCATGCAGAAACTCTATGTCCTCATAGCTCCTTGGATGCTTGAGACTCTTTTACACTCTGAAGTTGGAGAAGGTTTTTGGGTACACCTCTGTTAAACCCTCACGAGACTACAACTCGTCCACTAGGGACACCTAGGGGTTTAAAGGCTTAGTGCATACGCTAAATGCATTCGAGAGACCTGCGACAGGGGTATAATTAGGATTTCTTAATTTCTGTTTTACTTGAGGACAAGTAAAATTCAGGTTTGGGGGTATTTGATGAGTGCCAAATATTGCATATTTCTACATCTATTTATTGGCATTTAACTCATCTTTTGTGCTCAGAAATCAGATATTATCCCAGATTCTATGTTTTCTTTGTTTTCAAGAATAAATATTTGTACTAATTAGTTTTGTGTTTTTAGGTAGTAAATAAATCTCGGAGAAACTGAGGAGCCAAAAGAGCAGATAATTGGAGACGAGCGTCTATGGAGCAGAAAGCCAAAGCCCGCACGCGCATCAGTTGCAACCCAACAAGGAGCAACCCATTTACAAGACATGGGCTCGAGCTACCCACGACCCGGATCCGAGCCCGCACCATTTGAGCCGTTAGATTTGCTCCATCCGCATCCAACGGTCGCTGCCTTCCTCACATCATTTCTCGCTGCTCCCGCTCAACACCAAAACAGCCCGATTCTCCCTGAGCCGTTCAGATCTCGCCCATCCGCATCCAATGCTCGCTCCGTCATTCCCATCAACACTCGATGTGCCCGCTCAGCAACAAAATCACCTATACCTACCCCATTCGACCAAATCCATTTCTCTCTTCATCTTCTCTTTCTTCTCCATACCACCTGCAGAGAAACCCATCTTCTCCTCCCTCTCCCCGACCATACCATGGCAGAGCCACCACCTCACCACCTCCATCATCTCCTTACCCTGACAACAGCCACAGCCACCCTAGTTCTACCCATCTTTACCTTTAGCTTCTTCCATAACCTAGAAGCTAGGGTTGAGATAGCTAGAACTCTAGGGTTTTCACCAACATCTCATGCATGGAGTCAGAGACGAGACAAGGCAGAGAAAAGAGGTTTGGGTGAGCATTAATTGCAAGCTTTGAGTGTTTTGTGAGATATATATTTGGTTGTTCTTCACTTTTAGAAACTTAGTCTGTTTTTAGGGTTTTAGTTTTGTAACTTAAAATTGAAGTTTGTTTATTTCTTTGTATAATGTTCTAAGTCATCTTGCTAGGGTGTAATTGAAACCCTTTGATTTAATATGAAGCAATTAGATTATCAACTTGTTCTTAGTATGTGTATTTCTTAGGAAAAATAGTGAGCTTTTGAACTGAATTTGCCTGTGATCACTGGTACTGTAAGAAGACCAGTGATACTAGGGGTAGATAAGGATAATTAGTTCATCAATTACCAAATTAAGGCCTTCAAGGGAAGGCATAAGAACAAAGTGAAAATTTGTATTGCCTTATTATAAGATCAGAGGGTGGATTTAATCACCCTAGTATCACTCAACCACCTGTTTACACTTCTTATTTGATACCTTAGCTTAGAGTCACAATTCAACTCAGTCGTATCGACAAACAACCCATTATTATGTTACACTTTCTAGAAAATCAGTTAAGAAGCCTTTAGATCAGCCTTGCACATTCCATTTCTCTGTGGGATCGACCTGTGCTTGCCATGCCTCCAACAGGCGCTGTGCACTTGCAGTTTACACGTAGGAAACATCTTTTAAAATCCTACCATGTAGAACAAAAACAGAAACAACAGTACACCTTCTTTTCCATTGCCCTTTTGCTAAAGCAGTTTGGAATACTAACCCTAATCCAGTCTCTCTAAATCTAGATATGTCAAGTACAACTCTAGACCTCTGCAAAACTTGGATGAATAACCCTAGGACAGACATTTCTCTAGAACTTCTTCTTACCAAAATTTGGTTTATCTGGAAGGAAAGATGTGATAGAATTTTTGAGAATAAATCAAAAAATGTTGTTACCTTAGCTTTAGAAATTCAGAGACATATTGAGTTCTGGTCTACTAAAAAAAAGAAACTCACTAAACTTAGGAAAAAGAAGAACTTAACCCCAACATGGAAAGCACCAATTACAAATACTCTTAAGATAAATGTGGATGCTACTTGGATATCTGAATTATTACCCTCTGCTTATGCTTTTATATTGAGAAATGATACAGGTGATTGTGAAGGAGGAAGAGCATGACAAACTACAAGCTTCGACCCACAAGAGACACAAGCTCTAGGAGTTCTTCAGGCAACAAAATGGGCTAAAGAGAAAAATCTTCAAAATTTCAGTATAAAAGGGGACCATGAAAGTATTTTCAACTACATCAATGGACAAAATGCAGATATTTCATGGAGGGCCAAAGCCTGTATGAATGAAGCAAAAAGAATAGCTTATCACTGCAATAATTTTTTGGGTTTTATTTCTATTCCTAGACTAGGCAATCAAGTAGCAGATATTTTGGCTAAGTTTGTTAGAACTGTGAACCTTTCGATTGATTGGGGATATTCCCCTCCAACGTGTAGTATTAAACAACTTATAGTAGATAAATCTAATATGGGAAGTCCTTCAATTCCCGGATTAGATGGCTCTACTTCTTTTGTAATCTCGACTCTTGCCGAATCCTAGTTTTTTCAATGAAATTTCTTACTTACAAAAAAAAAAAAAAAAAAAACCAACAAAACAAATTATCCACAAAAACCTCATTTGATTTAATCTGGTTTAAAAAAAATAAAAATTTATTCTCTTTCTTTCACTCTTTCTCTCTAATTTCACCACCACCAATCAGCAGCTCCACCCACCACCACCAGCAACAACACAACCACCAACTAGCAGCACCACCAGCCAACGCTACGACCACCAGTAACAACACAATCACCAACCACCACCACCAACGAGTATCACCAGCAACCACCACCAACGAGAACCACCAATCACCACCACTAGCAATCCATCAAGCGACACAAATATAATTACACTTTCTTACTACTCAAAATATAAATATAGCAAGGGCAAGAAAGGATCGATCCTGAGAGAGGTCTAGGTTGTCAAATTGTTTAGGTTCCTATAATTAACACCTTAGTTTTGTGATTTTTATGTAATAAACTAAATAAAAGCAAATAAAGCAAAGCAAACAAATCAAATCAAAGATAAGAAATATTGGTTAAGGATTTCATTCACAAACTCCACCCACCACCACCAAGTTTAATTCCCTAGATGCGTTAAGTTCTAAAATCACCAAAGCAATCAACGTGGAAAGCGCACTAATTCAATTTAACAAAGGTTACAACACAACCACCAACTAACACCACCGGCCTACCTCTTGAATCACACAACCAGATTTCTACCCATCGTGCCATGGCAACAAACAATTTAACCCTTGTCCCGAATCCGCCTCAATGCCACCTGCACCCTCTCCATTCGATACAGCCACTAGAACATGTCTTCACAATCCAACAAAGTTCAATCTTGCGTCCCGTTAACCTCATCATTGCAGCATCATTGCATCATCTTCTTGTTGCTCCATTCACCACCACTAAATTGTAGCAAAACCAACCGAACTCCAATCCTGACCTACAACATGAACTCAACTCACCCGGCTCAAATTCCTTGTAAACCAAAGCTTCCAAATGCACGACCACCAATAACATAAGAATAACACAATCACCAACCACCACCACCAACGAGTATCACCAGCAACCACCACCAACGAGAACCACCAATCACCACCACTAGCAACCTCAAATCCTCAACCTCACCAATTTTAGATTCACTTAATCAAACCCTAACTTCTTCGACCCGGTAACTGAACTCAACGGCAACATCAACTACCACTAGCACCACACCACCAATGAGCACCTCCAACTCATGAAGATATATCCACCCAGGACAACAGCAAGAGTTGCCCCTTCCTTTGGGTCAGCTCCAGACCTACCACCATCACTACCAACGTCTACCACCAACAATACCATCGCCACCACCAATACCCAGCACCACCCACCATCACAAACCAGCACTACCGCCAACTAGCACCATCACCACCAATATTGGTTTCAACAATAAAAATTTGGTAGAAAAATGATGAAACCAAATTTGGTATCAACATAAAATTTGCATTTCACCGGCACAACTTCAACGAAGAAACCAAATGCACCAAATTGAATAAGCTAGGAAAAATTTAGATGAAACCAAATTTGGTTCCAACATAAACGTATTGTTTCACCATTAAACTTTGGTTTCATGATAAAAAAAAGTAAGCAAAAATCGTGGTTTCAACAAAACTTGATGTTTTCACCAACACAAAAATTGGTTTCGATGTTGTTTAGTTTTTGTAAAATTTGATGAAACCAAATCCGGTTTCATCATTTTTCTAATATTTCACCCAAATAATAACTAGTTTCAACGTTGTTTAGTTTTTGTAAAATTTGATAAAACCAAAATTGGTTTCATCATTTTTCTGACATTTCACCAACACAAAACACTACTTTTGACAATGATGATTTATCGATATTTTTGGATGATGATTTGCGAAGATGATGATGTGGAGGTGTTGGTGATGTTTTTAGAGGATGTAATCAGAAGGAGAAGGTGTTGTTGATGTAAAATCGGGACGTAAAAAGAGAAGGAGGTGTTTCTGGAGGATACATAGATGTTGTTAGTGGCGGATATGGGTGACGGAGGTACAATTGGTGAACATAAAAGTAAAATAAAAAGATAAAGAGGTGTTGGTGGAGGAGGCAGAGGTGTTGTTATTGCAGATCTATCTTTTCTCACTAGTTTGGTGGCGGCGGAACTACTGTTGCTGCTGGTGGTGATGGTGGTGGGGAGAAGGAGGTGGAAGAAAAAAAAAGAAAAAAGAAAGGAAAGAAGAAGAAGAAACCAAGGTAAGAAGGGCATGCCTGCCATTTTTAAAAGTAATGAAAACTGAATTTAAACATTTTAAATAGAAATGGGGTATATATCTCATTTTTATTTCAAATGGTTTTTATTTATCAGCAATAATATGGTTGGAGTTTTTTTATCCCAAATTTGGTCACCTTGGTGTTTTACTGCTAGTTATGCAGATAAAATGCTTTGTTATCAAGTCATGCCGAATCCTCTGGATCACAACAAAAACAAAAAACTTATTCGCCATACCAGGTGGCCTGGAAAACTACTCGCATCATTATGGGAAAAGTGTTAGTAGAAATAATTATTTAAAACACTTTTTTTTGTGTGTGTGTGTGGGGTGTGGGGTGGGGGGAGTGGGATGCTCTGGTCCTCTCCTCCCAAGTCCGGTACTCTTTAGTCCAAAAACAAACCGACCTGACAGTTTGGTCCAAAATTTTAATGGGTTAGTCCCAAACTCGTACTGATTCGAAATTTCTCAGTACCATGCCAGAATTACCTTTCCTTAAGAGAGATTCAGAGATATGAACGAATTTTTTGATTTTTAGATCTCAAATTTTGAATTATGAGAAATTTAGAGATAAAGGGAGAGACGGGGAGAGATTTTGAGGCGATTTCTTGGATTAAATTGTTTCTTCATCAAATTTTGTTCACATGTTAGTTTTTGATCATTTATTTTTTTCTCGATTTTGTTTGTTTCTTCGATTGTTTTTTTTATTCTCATATGAAATTGATTTGGTGTTTCATCCTTTGTTCGATCTTTTGCTTTCGGTTCTTGATTTTGATTTTGTAATTTTTAGGTTTTGATTTTCATGCAAGTTTTTTTATTTATGTTTTTGATATGAAACTGATTTAATGTTTGATCTTTTTTATTTCGATTTCTTTATTTGTGTGTTTCATTAACAAACTGAAAGTTATTCATGGTTATTAATTAATAGAGTAATTGATTTCGTTTATTTTTCGGTTACATAGAACGTCAACTTTCTTGTACACTCTATATGTTTCGGTTTATGGGGATTTGAAGGTTGGTTTGAAAAATTACTTGTTAGAGCATAGCTCGGTTGAACCCACCAAGCGTTGGTATGTCAAGTTTGGTTGTCATATTTTAGCGAGCAAAAACTCATTTTAAGAGTCGCTTGATTATGTACTAGAGTCAACTTCGTATAGGTTATCTTGAAAGTATTAGGATATGATACATTACAAGTATTGCGAAGACTTGAAGAATAAGTAAGGAGCTACAACGACAACATCATCCTTCCACTTGAGGTTAGTGATATTTGACTTGAACTGTTTCATTCCCTAACGTATCTTTCAAGTCGTGCATATTGAAAACAAAACTACGAAGCATGAATGATTATACTCTAGTTAGACATAGTATTAAGGAATACAATACGAGGTTTATTGCTTAACCATTAAACTTTGTATATAAGACATTGACATAATCGTTTGAATGCTAATTGTGATTATGTATGAGTATAAGGTGAAGATTTCATCCTAGGAAACAATGTTTTACATTTGTTTTAAGGAAGTAAATTCATGAACTTGTTTTGTGAATCGAAAGAGAAATCGCCAGGCATTATTGGTATTGTTAGTCATTGCATATCTTTTGAACTACCAATATGTGAGATTAGTATAACCGCTCATGACTTGTTTATGTTCTTGGTAAAACTATTCACAAAGGCCTGACTTTTATATTGGTATGACTTTTATTAATGAAACCGATCTTAAGTAATCACCTGAGATGGTATGATCGATTTAGTGTTATTGGTATGACCGACTCTGGGTAAAGGGAAATCGATCCTAGTAAAAGGTGCAACCTATCACAAAGGGGAATCGATCCTTGTATGAGGTGCAGCAAGTTTGTAGTAGAAAGGGGAACCGATTCAGACATGTGCAACACGTTTTTAGGCAAAGGGGAACTGATCCTATGGACATGTGCAGCAAGTACAAGTTAGATACCATATATATATGGGGAACCGATCCTAGTACCTAGTCAGCCAAATTTTGGTAACTAGCGTGACTATGCAAAGTACTCCCATGGAGGTAGAACCGAAACTTGTTTTGGTAGAACCGTGAAACCCATGTTTAGTGATTGAGTGTTCTTGATCAATCACGTAGTTCTTGAAAGTCAGATGAACCAATTCTAAACTTGTTTGGAAGTGTGGCAAATCGGTTTCAAGGTTGTAAATATGAAAGAGGATTTATAAAGTAAGGATGTCGACATACTTTGAACATGTGCAGTAACGCTAATCTTTAATTGTTCAAAGTTATTCCTTAATAGCTAAAGGAAGAAAATCCCGGATCGAATAAAATAAATTGAGAATCTTTTATTTAAGGTTTTTCATTTTTTTTTTGGAAAATGAAAATTAGTAATATGCATTTGCTAGTTGGAGATTTTCTAAGAGATTTTCGGTCATTATTTGGACAAAGCATTTCCAGGAATGATGGAAACCGAATCTGGAATATATTGCATATCTTGATAATATTTTCGGTTTTGGAAATTCCTTGGTGTCCAAACTTCATTGGTCTATAAATATGAAAGTTTACATTTCGAGCAAACTAATCCTCAGAGACAGCAAAACTATCTCAGTTGTGCTGATACTGGTGAAGCCGCCTATTCGGAGAGGAGAGTAACCTAATTGGGTGAAATCTCTTACGACCGCTCATTTTAAAGACTTCTTTGGGATTGAGAAGCTCTATTAGTACCGTTGGTGGGAAACTAGATAATTGCGGTTTATCTTTTGTTTTCGATTGATTTGATGACTAACCTTGGTTGAACTTTGATTGCACCTAGTTTGTTTATGCTTGAGAATCTTCTCTTCTGATATAAGATTCACTCAAACTAGATCGAAGTTTCGACGGGGATCTTTAGACTGTTTGTAGATATAAAGACATCTTGTGATAATCCATTGTTAACAGACTCCGTTCTGTGCATGATTAATCACAAGAGATTCAAGTTAATTGTGTGCAGGTGTTTATTGAAGATCTAAGAAGATTTGAAGACAAAGAATACTTTGAAGATATCTGATTTGGGTTCATAATATTTGGTGTGCACAATACTTGTTTCGGTAAAAGAGGATCCAACTATAATCGGTTTATCCTTGTGGTAGATTAGATTGATTAGTTGTGTAGATCGGCATCAATACAATTCTTTGTGATTAAAAGTATTGATTGCAAAATCTTAACAATTACTTTGGTAGTTGATAATAAGATAGATCTAAGAACCTGACAAAGGAGTTTATTGAGATAAACAGAAGAGCCTTTTGTCGAACTCACATAACTTGGTTGAAAAGAGTTGGTACCAAGCAGATTTGTTATTCCTTTACTGTTTGGAATACGAACCAAAGGAATTGTTCCAAGTACGTGACTTATTCATAAGTTGGAGGCGTGGGAATACAGACGAAACTAGGTGAACTATAGGTTTAGTTGCTTGGACTCAACTATACGAAGTTGGTTTGATTTTGTATAGCGGCTTAATCCTGAAAGTATTCAATTCTGGACAAGGTCTCGGGGTTTTTCTGCATTTGAGGTTTCCTCGTTAACAAAATCTTGTTGTGCCATTTACTTTATATTTCTGCATTATAATTGTTTTATTATAATTAAAGTAAATTGCACTTTGTACGTTAACATGGCACTTGATATTAATCTTATTGGTTTCGGTCATTACCATACCTTTATCAAGTAAACACTTTGTTGTTGTATTGTCTCGATTCAGATCCATAGACGATCACACAAAGTGTATTGGATTTCTCCACTTGTCTGATATAATTATTCACGTGTTACGCCAGTCCGGACTAACCCTATTTCAAGTGGACACTGTGTTGAAATATTCCTTGAGTGATTATTTCTCCAAGAGGTTTATACACAGTGGGTCTTGTATAGGTTGTGATCAAAAGTTTAAGATTGTGGTGTATTTGGGTACCCTCGTCTTTTCAATTGGTATCAGAGCAGGCAAACACGAAAAGATCTAATAATCTGTTTTTGGTGCTATCCAACCTATAAAACTGGAATCTAGAAATGGTTTTTATAGAACCTGATAATGATTCAGTTAACGTAAAGCAAGACATCAAGAGTTTTATATTAACACTTGATGATGGCATCTACGATTCAATATCTGTAGACCTTCATGAAAGGGAATCTACTAGACAAGTTCATCTTGTTAATGATGTAGAAACTGGTGATAACTGGGAATCATGCCTAGAAAATCAGTTGGATGAAATATCTGATGATGGTGACTCAGATATTGATCGAGATGTGAATGATGATATCTCAAAATACTCCAATATACTGAAGCCTTTTGGAAAGAGTAAACTCAAAACTTCTGATGTCATTGATCTCTTAACTCCTCTATGTCGACAGAACAAGAAGTTGAAAAAAGTTTTTCAAGGACAATATTGTGGTTCTCGCACCACTGAATATCTTCTTAAAGATTGTATAAACGATCTAAATTCTAAGAAATTAGAATGTGAAAATCTTCGAAGAGAACTGTTTTTGTCGGAAAAGAAACGTGCTGAATCGGAAGCAATGTTTAATTCTCGACAAATACAGGGTTTTGAAGAAAAAGCAAGTGCTAGTCTCTCTCAAACAAAATTGTTAGAGAAAGAGCGTGATGTTGCTCTTGAAAAAATTCACTTGTTGGAAGAGAAACTTTTTGAATCCGATGCAAGGATTAACTCTCAACAAAAGAGTTTTGAAGATAAAGAAGGTGTATATCTCTCACGAGAAAAACACCTTGAGGCTGATCTAACTGGTGCTCTTGATAAAATCAAGGTGTTGGAAGAAGAAATTTGGACTTGAAAAAATCCAATGATAGCACAAAAAATTTAACCTCAATGTTAGAAGCAAGTAGATATCATCGTGATACACGAGGATTGGGCTATAAGGGAATAGATGCTTCAAATATTAGCAAAGAGGTAAAATTTGTTAAAGCTACAAATTATTCTCAATCAGAGGCTTCCACTGATGACAAAGATGCTCCTATTTCTTGTAAAGAAGAAAAGTCTGTCAAGCCTAAGAATAGTGTTCAACTAGCAGTAATCAAAGAAGGCATTTATGCCAATGTCAAGAAAGCAACAACGAAGAAGAATAAGAAGAAGAAGAAAACTCGTCGAGCTCCAATGCAAGAGGATCCACAAAGAGGTAACATTAAAACTCATACTTCGTATATTTATACTAAGCATTGTTATTATTGTGGTAATAAAGGGCACTTGCAATGGGGATGCAAAGTTCGTCAGATGCAAGATGCACTTTCTTTTGTATCAAACAAATTGGATAAGTTTGCTCCCCGAAAGAACTCAGATCGATATTGTCCAAAGTTTAGACAAAAAGAATTATTATAATGATAGTTCAAATTTTGCCTATCGCTCGACAAGGCCATCTCATAAAAGACCTGAATATAGAAAGAAAGATGACTTTGTAAATGCTAAGACAAGATCTGATGTTCCAAATTGGAGAAAGGATGTTTCGCAAAGTATTCAAAAGGACAATCGTCCTAATGATATGAAGGAGAAAGCTGCTCCTGCGAAACCCAACTCTAAATGGGTCTCGAAGTCCTCCATAGCCAAGAAGGGACCAAAATTTAGTCACAATAATAACTCTCAGTTGTTAATTGTTGATGACAATAATTACAAGAGTTTTCTTGAAAGACTAAAGAGAGGCATCATGTCTGAATTATCTTGTACTAGTGGATGTTGTGATATTGACACTCCTCATCACACGTCAAATAAGAAAAACAAGAGATGGAACAAGAGAAAACAAATCAATCTAGAGGTCAAGAGTGATTCTGTCTTAGTCTCTAGTGACAAAGAAGACAAGGCTCAAATAAACACAACCTAGTTGTGTTAGAATGTGCATACTCACCTTGGTGCTCAATCTTTTTAAAGGTGAGGAAACACATGAAAACTGAGCACATGATCTCTCGGTTATTATATGACTTATTAACATCCTTAGGGAGGTTTATTTTCTTCTATACTCATACTTTCTCTATCTATATTTGATCTTTGATAGAAACGGTAATTTTGAGTTTATGATGTTGATATCTACTGATCATATATGTGTAGCTCTTGTTTTTATGGTTAAAACGAGCCAAAAAACATTGAATTCGGACATCGTATGCAAAAGTTATGCCAAAAAAAGTTTAGTATTGTGATCCTTCACTAGCAACACATGGGTATCGATCCTAGTGAGAGGTGCAACACATGGGTACCGATCCTAGTGAGAGGTGTAATACGAAGGAGTGTAAAAACTGTTTTGCCTATAACTTCTTCGTCCGAACTCGGAATGACCTCATTGTTTTTGCGTTGGTTTCGCAATTCAATTCCCTACAAGATTGAGGTAATTACAATACTTTATTTTATGTTGAATATTTATGGTGTATTGCAAATTGATTTATGAGATGTATGTTTTCGGTTTTCATAACCTTAATATTCGATCTCATATGTTGTGAACCCTTATGGTTTGGGTGACTTTTTGATTTAGCATGATTAAGTTCTAATCCATGTTGGTAGGCTTTATCAAAGGATCATGAGGGGCTGATAGAAACAATATGTGAAAAAGTCACAATATGTTGAATCGTTTGGTTTAGCATAAAAGCATATGTGTTTCGGGGTTTTCAACTTTTGCTTGCAATAGTTAAAAACCGGTTTTCAACCTTTCTCTGGTAAAGGTTGGTTGTTGTTATTCTTTTGTTTTGCATAAGGATGACAACATAATGATATTTCGATATCAATTCTCCTTGGAAGAAGATGCAAACATATTGGAGAATAGGATGCGAAATTTGAGGTAACGAGTTTGTTAGTTAATCGTTATCTTGTTTAAGAAAAGCCTGATTTTATTACGTATATTTATTGCTTTTGCTTAACAAAATTTCGGTACAATTGATGTTTTATTCCATTATTTTGTGTGTGATTCAATTGGTTCCGGTTAAGAACAACTATTGTTATCTTGCTTTATTGTTTGGTATCAATCGTTAGGCTTACAAAATTTCGGTGCAATTGCGGTGCTTTAATGTCTATGTTGTTTCAATTGCATCCGGTTGAGGTTAATACTTATGCAAGTTGATTTATTTGGTTTGTATGAAATGTTTATGGCTTAACGAAAGAAAAGGTTTACGGGATGAATTGTTTAGTCCCATTCGATTCCGGATAAGAGAAACTAAGTTAATTCTGATCTTAGTTAGACTTATCAAAGAGGAGGTCTTGGTTATTCAAGTCTAATCAAATGCCTTAACAAGAAATGCTAGTTAACTAACCTAGTACTTGTCTTGTTTAAAAGTTAAAGCTATAAGTTATATGGATAATTAGAACCTGATGAGAAAAATAGAGTTATCTTTATTTTGGTTTGTACAATTGATTTCACAAAGGAACTAAGGTGCTTAGTTGATTTTTGGTTTGCTAAACTATTAGGGAAAATTGCTTCGGGCAATTGTTTCATTGATAACATATCAAAACAAAATTACTTTGTAGTTTCGGTTTTGATATTGGTTGTCAAAAATGGTGTGTGGAACCCTCGTGCTTAATTTTATAGGTTGCAAGTCTATTTTGAGATTTGTGAGATCCTTTCGGTTTGTCCTTTATTTTTTTGTTTCTTTGTCATTTTGTGACAAAAAGGGGAAAAAAATATATGGAGTAAACAAGTGATACTGGTATTGATTTATATTGATTGGTATCAATAAGGAAAGGACATTGGTGCCTAAACGTTTATCTAACGAAAGAGTAAAAGCATAGACTAAGGGGGAGTAACATATCATATGATACTTGTAGTTATATGGACTACAATGGAATAACAAAGACACGCGGATTGATAAAATCTACCTATCTCACCTTTAGGGGGAGTATTAGCTTTGTTATTATAATGTCAACAGCAGCATTTATAGATTGAATGTATACAGGTTATTGCGCTGTTGAATTCGGGAATCAAGCGTATGTGTAATGAATTCTTGTAATTTGTTTATCCATATGATGTAAGAGTTTTGTCACTAAAATTGACAAAGGGGGAGATTGTTAGAGCATAGCTCGGTTGAACCCACCAAGCGTTGGTATGTCAAGTTTGGTTATCATATTTTAGTGAGCCAAAACTCATTTTAAGAGTCGCTTAATTATGTACTAGAGTCACCTTCGTATAGGTTATCTTGAAAGTATTAGGATATGAGACATTACAAGTATTGCGAAGACTTGAAGAAGTGAAGAAGTAAGGAGCTACAACGACAACATCATCCTTCCGCCTGAGGTTAGTGATATTTGACTTGAACTGTTTCATTCCCTAACGTATCTTTCAAGTCGTGCATATTGAAAACAAAACTGCGAAACATGAATGATTATACTCTAGTTAGACATGGTATTAAGGAATACAATACGAGGTTTATTGCTTAACCATTAAACTTTGTATATAAGACATCGACATAATCGTTTGAATGCTATTGTGATTATGTATGGGTATAAGGTGAAGATTTCATCCTAGGAAACAATGTTTTACATTTGTTTTAAGGAAGTAAATTCATGAACTTGTTTTGTGAATCGAAAGAGAAATCGCCAGGCATTATTGGTATTGTTATTCATTGCATATCTTTTGAACTACCAATATTTGGGATTAGTATATCCGCTCATGACTTGTTTATGTTCTTGGTAAAACTATTCACAAAGGCCTGACTTTTGTATTGGTATGACTTATATTAGTGAAACCAATCTTAAGTAATCACCTGAGATGGTATGATCGATTTAGTGTTATTGGTATGACCGACTCTGGGTAAAGGGGAACCAATCCTAGTAAGAGATGCAACCTATCACAAAGGGGAATCGATCCTTGTATGAGGTGAAGCAAGTTTGTAGTAGAAAGGGGAACCGATCCTATGGACATGTGCAACACGTTTTTAGGCAAAGGGGAACCGATCCTATGGACATGTGCAGCAAGTAAAAGTTAGATACCATATATATGTGGGGAACCGATCCTAGTACCTAGTCAACCGAATTTTGGTAACTAGCGTGACCATGCAAAGTACTCACTTGGAGGTAGAACCGAAACTTGTTTTGGTAGAACCATGAAACCCATGTTTAGTGGTTGAGTATTCTTGATCAATCACGTAGTTCTTGAAAGTCAGATGAACCAATTCTAAACTTGTTTGGAAGTGTGGCAAATTGGTTTCAAGGTTGTAATTATGAAAGAGGACTTACAAAGTAAGGATGTCGACATAATTTGAACATGTGCAGTAACGCTAATCTTTAATTGTTCAAAGTTATTCCTTAATATCTAAAGGAAGAAAATCCAGGATCGAATAAAATAAATTGAAAATCTTTTATTTAAGGTTTTTAATTTTATTTTTGGAAAATGAAAATTAGTAATGTGCATTTGCTAGTTGGAGATTTTCTAAGAGATTTTCGGTCATTATTTGGACAAAGCATTTCCAGGAATTATGAAAACCGAATCTGGAATATATTGCATATCTTGAGAATATTTTCGGTTTTGGAAATTCCTTGGTGTCCAAACTTCTTTGGTCTATAAATATGAAAGTTTGCATTTCGAGCAAACTAATCCTCAGAGATAGCAAAACTATCTCAGTTGTGCTGATACTGGTGATGCCGCCTATTCGGAGAGGAGAGTAACCTAATTAGGCGAAATCTCTTACGACCGCTCATTTTAAAGACTTCTTTGGGATTGAGAAGCTCTATTAGTACCGTTGGTGGGAAACTAGATAATTGTGGTTTATCTTTTGTTTTCGATTGATTTGATTGACTAACGGTGGTTGAACTTTGATTGCACCTAGTTTGTTTATGCTTGAGAATCTTCTCTTCTGATATAAGATTCACTCAAACTAGGTAGAAGTTTCCACAAGGATCTTTAGACTGTTTGTAGATCTAAAGACTTCTTGTGATAATCCATTGTCAACAGACTCCGTTCTGTGCGTGATTGATCATAAGAGATTCAAGTTGATTGTGTGCAGGTGTTTATTGAAGATCTAAGAAGATTTGAAGACAAAGAAGACTTTGAAGATTTCTGATTTGGGTTCATAATCTTTGGTGTGCACAATACTTGTTTCGGTAAAGGAGGATCCAACTATAATCGGTTTATCCTTGTGGTAGATTAGATTGATTAGTTGTGTAGATCGACATCAATACAATTCTTTGTGATTAAAAGTATTGATTGCAAAATCTTAACAATTACTTTGGTAGTTGATAATAAGATAGATCTAAGAACCTGACAAAGGAGTTTATTGAGATAAACAGAAGAGCCTTTTGTCGAACTCACATCACTTGGTTGAAAAGAGTTGATACCAAACAGATTTGTTGTTCATAGAATGTTTGGAATACGAACCAAAGGAATTGTTCCAAGTACGTGACTTATTCATAAGTTGGAGGCATGGGAATAAAGACGGAACTAGGTGAACTATATGTTTAGTTGCTTGGTCTCAACTATACGAAGTTGGTTTGATTTTGTATAGCGGCTTAATCCTGAGAGTATTCAATTCTGGACAAGGTCCCGGGGTTTTTCTGCATTTGCGGTTTCCTCGTTAACAAAATCTTGTTGTGCCATGTACTTTATATTTCCGCATTATAATTGTTTTATTATAAATAAAGTAAATTGCACTTTGTACGTTAACAGGGCACTTGATATTAATCCTATTGGTTTCAGTCATTACCGTACCTTTATCAAGTGAACACTTTTTTGTTTTATTGTCTCGATTCAGATCCATAGACGATCACACAAAGTGTATTGGATTTCTCCACTTGTCTGATATAATTATTCACGTGTTAGGCCAGTACGGACTAACCCTATTTCAAGTGGACACTGTGTTGAAATATTCCTTTAGTGATTTTTGCTCCAAGAGGTTTATACACAGTGGGTCTTGTATAGGTTGTGATCAAAAGTTTAAGATTATGGTGTATTTGGGTACCCTCGTCTGTCCAATACTTATCTGATGTATTTAAATGTGAATCATATCTTTTTGATTGGTTATTGATTTATCATCTGTGTGTCGATTGATGTTAAGAATAACTATTTTTATTAGTTATTATCATACGTGTACACTAGTATGCTCTATGACGAATGGATGACATGTTTTGTGGGTATGGATCGATGCAAGATTTTGTAATCTTTTCTGTAGATGTGTACATGTTTGTACACAGAAATGCTCTGTGATGAATATTTGGCCTGTCATGTGGGTATGGATGCGATTTTGTTAAGTTTTTGTAGAGGTGTACATGTTTGCACACTAGTATGCTCCATGATGAAGGATGGCCTCTCTCGTGGGTATGGATGCTAGAATTTGATAGGTTTCTATAGAGGTGTACATATTTGTACACAAGTGTATGTTTTATTTTATATAGAACATGCACTTTAATGTACATAGTATATGTTTTTTATATATATTTTGTAATATGCAGGGTATCAACCATGTCTAAAAAGGTTGTGTATGCTATTTTGAATCGTGGTGAGCACTCGGTCCTATTTGGTAGACGTGTACATATTTTGTTTACTGAAATTCTTTGTGATGAATGCATTGGGTTGCTTTGTTTGAATAAATGATCTATTATGTTATTTTCTGTAGATGTGTACATACTTGTACACTATTATATATGCTCTGTGATGAATGCATGGCCTGTTTTGTGAATATGGATGCCAGTTTTATTTTTTCTGTAGATGTGTACATGTTGTACACCGAAATGCTTTGTGATGAATATATGGTCTGTCATATGGGTATGGATACTAGATTTTGTTAGGTTTTTGTATAGGTGTATATGCTTGTACACCAATATGTTCTGTGATGAATGGATGACATGTCATGTGGGTATGGATGCTAGAATTTTTTAGGTTTTTGTGGTTTACATATTTGTACACTAGTATGCTATGTAATGATTTGTTTGAAGTTTATTTTTAATATTAAGATTGTCGGAATCATGTTTTGGGTGTACATAGGCGTACGCATGTTAATTGTTAATCTATACATAGTTATGCACATGATGATTATTATGTAAACATAACACATGCTGATTATTAATATGCACATGATGATTATTATATAAACATAACACATGCTGATTATTAATATGCACATAGTTGCACATATATTGATTATTAATGTGTACGTAGTTGTACACCTGACTGTTAATATGTATGTAGTTGGTTTTATATGTATTAAATTTAGGGACTCAAAAGCTCAAAATGGTAAAGCGTCCAAGCCTATCATAAGGTTTGCGGAGGTCGGTGGTTGAAATCCACCTGAGTTTCCATGTTATGTTTAATCAATATGGGTAGCGTTATTGGTGCTTAGCTAGACAATTCAAGTTGTATGTATGTTTTGTGGGTATGATGTTGGATTTTCTGGTTTTTTATAGATGTGTACATAGTTCTACACTGTTGTCTCATCTCATGAATATATTGCATGTTTTGTGAGTATGGATTTTGAATTTTTTGGATTTTTGCAGATGTGTACATAGATATACACCGGTATAAATTAAATTATTTAAAAAATGAAAACTATATAGTCATGAGTATTCTATTTGTAGATCTCGGAAAGAGCTTATACGAAATTTGCAAATTTTGGATGAGCAGTTCGAAAGATAAACTATATTTTAATTATTTTCATATTATTTAAAATTGTTGAAATCATCATGAGTCCTTTGGACTAAACTGTAAATATTTGGACTAAATTGTAGATCATGAAATTATTTGTGTACGTTCCATATTTCAAATAAATAAATGACTAATTTGTACCTATTTGAATGGGTCAGGACTAACTTAGTATGTTTGGATGGGATTTAGACTAAACCGTATTTTTCCGAAAGTGTCAAGCTATATTATCTATATCTTCATAGATATATTGATTGTCGCTGGCGTCGTAAACTCCATTGGTCGATGGAAATTCGATCGTTAAACGACTATTTTGTAACGAATATTTCCCCCTACTTCATTCATATATACGCATCCTTTACTTCATCAAATTACTCACACCTATTTTTACATGTACTTCATCTATTTCTTTAACTGTATTCTCAACTTTAAATTTCATAATCAATGGCGAATTCCGATGATGATATATAGGCAAATTCATATCAATCGGCTTAAATCACGGCAAGAAATGCATCTTCGATTGTTGCAACAACTTGGTGATGAAAAAGCTGAAGATAGAGAACTGAACAACACTCTGATACTCGTACATTCGATCCAAATACCTAGAGCCAAAAGAAGTATTCACATAAAGATATACGTACCTAGGGAGGGAATGGTTCCAACAGAAGCTGATGCACGATTATTTTCGATTGTGTATTCTCTGATCAAGATTTACAACGTCGATTCCGCATGCCCGGCACCTGTTGATAGATATTATTGATGAGCTTTGTCGGGTAGAACGTCAATTTAATTATTAGTTTGATATACTGAATATTAGAGATCATAGTCCTGAACAAAAATTTACTTCGGCTCTAAGAATTATAGGTTATGGGAAACCCGCGGATTTGAACGACGGGTACCTTCGTATGGGCAAAATAACTTCATTCAAGTATCTTTCATTGTTTTACGAAGTAATAATTTATCATTTTGGTCCAACGTATTGATGTTGGTTTGTTCTTGATATTTCACAAATATGTTATCCCACATGGTGTTACCATGTTATGGTGCACCATCGATACAATCTTGGGTAAAATAAATTGAAAACGCGGGGGTACAACAACCACACCAACTATTTCGTTCGGCATCTGTATGGACTAAATTCCAATATAATTCCGAGAGCACCAACTTAATGAGTCTCAATCAAGAAAGATATCAAAGAGCTTTATCTCTTTCTCAACACAATCAGTATATCAACCATATAGGAATCCGTGAACCTGCTTGTTATGAGAATAACTCGGATGGTACCAAAGACCAATGTCCGATTCTTAATCAAGTTATATCCAACAAACAAGGTCGATTTATCAACTATGATTGAACAACGCACAACCTGTGATATTTCAATTATATAAAGAAATTATAACACAGAAAAGAAATAATACAAACACCATAAAATTTGTTAATGAGGAAACCCAAATGCAGAAAAACCTCGGGACCTAGTCCAGACTTGAACACCACACTGTATTAAGCCGCTACAGACTCTAGCCTACTACAAGTTAACTTCAGACTGGAATGTAGTTGAACCATAACCAAGTCTCACAACGATTAAGGTACAGTTGCGTTCCTTATGCCTCTTGAATCTCGCAAGACTCTACGCACTTGATTCCTCTAGCTGGCGTCCTTTACATCCTAGAAGTTGCAACGACCTAAAGTCAGAGACTTATAAACAAATCTTTATATTCTATTTTTGGTTTCCATCTTAAGATAAAGATTGTTAGAGCATGGCTCGGTTGAACCCACTAAGCGTTGTTATTTCAAGTTTGGTTGTCATATTTTAGTGAATCAAAACTCATGTTAAGAGTCGCTTGATTATGTACTAGAGTTAAACTTCGTATAGGTTAGCTTGAAAGTATTAGGATATGAGACATTACAAGTATTGCGAAGACTTGAAGAATCAATGAGCTACAACGACAACAATCATCCTTCCACTTGAGGTTAGTGATATTTGACTTGAACCGTTTCATTCCCTAACGTATCTTTCAAGTCGTGCATATTGAAAACATAATCATGAAGCATATTTGAACTCTAGATAGACATAGTATTAAGGAATAAAATACGAGGTTTATTGCTTAACCATTAAACTTTGTAGATAAGATATCGCCATAATCATTTGAATGCTATTGTGATTATGTATGGGTATGAGGTGAGGATTTCATCCTAGGGAACAATTTTTACATCTGTTCTAAGGAAGTAAGTTCATAAACTTGTTTGTGGACCGAAAAGGAAATTGCCAGGTGTTATTGGTTTTGTTATTCATTGCATATCTTATGAACAACCAATATATGTGATAGAGTATAACCGCTCACAACTTGTTTTGTTATTGGTAGAAATGTTCACAAAGGCCTGACATATGTATTGGTATAACTTTTATTAGTAAAATCGATCTTAAGTAATCACCTGTGGTATGATCGGATTTTGTATGTCTGACCTTGTAGGGAAAAGGGAACCGATCCTTGTAAGGGAAAGGGAACCGATCCTAGTAAGGGAAAGGGAACCGATCCTAGTAAGGGGTGCAATACATCAAAAGGAACCGATCCTTGTATGGGGTGCAACAAGGTTTATAGCAGAAAGGGAAACCGATCCTATGGACATGTGCAACACATATAAGTTAGATACCATATATATGTGAGGAACCGATCCTAGTACCTAGTCAACCGAACTTCTGGGAAGCTAGTGTGACTATGCACAATACTCAAATGGAGGTAGAACCGAAACTTGTTTTGGTAGAACCGAAACTTGTTTTGGTAGAACCGTAAACCCATGATTGTGATTGAATGTTAGTTTGATCAATTACATAGTTCCTGAAAGTCAGATGAACCAATTCTAAACTTGTTTGGAAGTGTGGCAAATCGGTTTCAAGGTTGTTAGTGTGAAAGAGAACTTACAACGTTAAGATGTCGACAAACTTTGAACACGTGCTGTGAATGTTTATTTCTATAATTGTTCAAAGATATTCCTTAACGGCTAAGGAAGAGAATCCCAGGATCGAAACATAAGTAAGTTAAGAATCTTTTAATTAAGGTTATTAATTTCATTTTGTAAGGAAATTACAGAATTAGTAATGTGCATTTACGAATTAGATTTTCCGAGAGATTTCGATCATTATTTTTGGACAGAGCATTTCCAGGAATTATGAAAACCGAATCTGTGCTTTTATGAATATCTTGAGAATATTTTCGGTTTTTGAAATTCTTTGGTGTCCAAACTTCCTTGTCTATAAATACACGAAGTTTGCCTTTCTAGCAAACTAATCCTTCTTTTTTTTTTGCTCAATAACAAACTAATCCTTCGTAAATACAACTTTACTCTTTTGTTGTTGTTACTGGTGTAGTTGCAGGATTTCCTACACTACACCCCTCATTAGCTTCAACACAATTAATCCATTTGAAGATGAATAATAATGAATTTGATTGATTATTTTCTTGAAATGTTTACAAAGTAAAATAGAACAGAATTAAGGAAAGTACAATTACTCTCGATTTTCTCTCTCATAACGACTTGCTTAACAATTCAAAAAGACCTCTCCCACAACAGATTTACTCAACCCTTTATATAGGGTATTACATAGTGGATGACAGCTAAGCTGTCATTTATTTTCGGGAATGACTTGCGAAGTGTCGCGAGTGTGTAAGTGTTCGTCCTCGCGACACTCTCAATCTTCGCCAGATTTTCACATCTTCCTCGTGTTCTAGCTATCGTCATCTATTACGTCATTTATTTTGCTTCCCTGCGACTCCTTCGCGGTGTTTGTCGTTTATTATTCTCGCGAAGTATTGATGTTGCGATATTCTGATCCTACATCTTGCCTCTTTTTTCTTGAATATTGCTTGAAGAGCGATCTTTAAGAAAAAAATCATTATTGCGATAGTCTTTGATTTCTGTTGATGAAGGAACGAGCGAAAGAATATTGGACTTGAAAAGTACGTACTTGCCTCTATTCTTTTGCGAAGTTCCGAAGCTTTGAAAAGTAATTTTAAAAGTATCATCCCGAAGTATAAGAAGTATGAAGTATTCTTGAAGAAATATGAGAAGTACTTGATCCTCTAAATGTAAGAAGTATTGCAAATCCATCATGCAAAACTTTCGTTCCATGTTCTTTGCCTCATGCTATGAGCTCATATTCTCGCAATCTCTTGTCGCCTTCTCGTAGGTTCACTCTATAATTTCGCAAGTTGTTCATACTTTCCTCGTGAATTATGCTGATATCATCTGCTATGTCATTCTTTTAGTGCTCTGTGAAGTCTTATTAGTCATAATTACGTCATGAGGATTAATATTTTGAAATGTCGCAACCATTTGTTTTCTATCCCTTCTTTTACCGACACGATTCCGTGAATTTAGGAATGGCTGTTTACACGTATCTAAAAATTTTACTTTTTACCGGCTCATCCGGTTACTCTTCTCTCATCTATTTAAAGAGGAATTCCCTTTGGAAATTCTTCTCTTCTTTTACTTCATCTTCTTTATTGTCTGCAACTTTTCTCTGCCGTTTTTCCTTCATCGTCTTCTTCATCGTCTTCCTGCTATAATTCTTCTGCTACTATTTCTATGGCATCAAGGTCTGTTGATTTTACTAATTTTGATTATTTCGTGATTGATTTCTCTTATTGTGATCTTTTATCTGGATATTACTCTTCTTTTAATGTTTCTCCTACCATTTTTATTTCAGCAAGAACAAGCCCAGTACCAAAATCACCGTTACGAACCCTAACATTTCTTCAGGTTCTCAATCGAAATCCTTTGCTTCTAAAAGGCAGCCCGCGAGTAGCAAGGTATTTAAGAAACATTTACTCTTTTAATAACAATATTGTTGCCTCTGTTTCTTATTTAACTTGTAATTCGCAGGATGACAAAAATGGTGGTAGATCTCCCAAGAGGTCTCGCCATTCTAAACCAGTTGTACCTTCCGTTTCCTTTCCTGGGTTTAAACTTATTACTTCTCCTATAGTACCTTCGCAGGACAATCCCCCTTCTCTAGCGACTGCTTCGCAGAGCAAGCCAACCCCTTCTTCTCAAGATAATCTGTCTCCTCCTGCGATATCTTCGCAGGACAAATCAATCCCTGAATTTTCCGTCGATGAAATTCTTCAAAATGATCCTTTCTCTACTTTTACTCTTAATACTTCTGTTTCGCCCCCACCTGTTAATCATGTTTCTTCAACTGGCATTCTTATAACCAAGAATGATTCAACTTTTCCCTCCTCCTCCTCTGAGTCTATCCCTCTTACCAAAGAAAATTTAGAAGGGATAGATGTAGATTTCAAAACTTTATCAGATGTCATGAATGATGCGAAGAAAACCTCCACTGATCCTATTAGGTCCGGTGTTTTTGAATCCCTAAGTAAATATTTTGGTTCTGACACATTGTCGCAAACATCTCTGGAGCAAGAAATTAAGGTCTTGAAAAATAGCCTTCTCAACATTTCACTGGATCGCGACAATCTTCGCAAGAAGAATGAAGAATTAAAAGGTATACTCTTGCCTCTGTATTGTCCCCCTTTTTTTTTTTTTTTTAAAAAAAACCTTTGTTCGCCCTTTAAGCTTTAAACCAGAAACGAAAAATGGAGATATATCAGTTGGAATCTACTGTTGAAGAAGTTCGAGTTGATAAAGATGTTTGGATGGAGCAATATAATCAATTAGATAATCTTCACACATATGCTGTTGATCAAATAGATAATCTTTCTAAAGAAAATGCTGATTTAGCTCAGAAACACGATTCGTTAAGTAATGACTTATCTTGCCTCTCGTATTCTTTGACTAAAGCTAATCTAGAGTTGGAAACTTTATCGATGAGAATGGAACTCTTTCTCAAGAGAAGCGAACTCTATTAAACAAGGTAGCGGTTACTCGCAAACAATATGATATTTGTCAAAAATTATGTAAAGAGCAAGAACAATCCCTTCACTCGCTGAAGAGTCATCTTGCAGAAGTTACTGTCGAGAAGGATAAAATCATTCAGGGTAGAATAACCTTAAGTGTAAAAGCAAACCAACTCAAAGATCAATGTTCCCAATTAGAAAAGTCCAATTCTTCCCTTGCAAAAGAAAATGCCATACTTGTTTCTAACGAAAAAATTGGCGAGCTCGTGCGAAAGGGTTAGTTGGAGATAATTTTGACAACGCCATGGATCAACTGGAGAATAGTTGTTCAGCTTTAACCCAGCATCTTATCTCGCAAAAGGAAGGTAGTCATAGAAGTTGACTGCCTCATCCATTCTTCCTTTATCGGGCCTTCATATTTTTGTTTATTATAATATTTTTTTGTTTTTATTTTTTGTTTCGCAGAATCTGAGAAAAATCTTCACTCCTCCATTACTGCTTTGAAATCCGACCACTCAAAAGCTCGCAAGGAGAATAAAATGCTTGTTACTTCCCTTATGCATTCTCGCGACAGGGCAGAAAGAAGATTCGACTATATGTGTAATTTTAAAAATATAGAGAGTAAAAACCAGCAGAAAGCGCTCCTTCGCCAACTTCATCTTAAAGCTGAAGTTCTTGTGAATGATGTTTTACTCTCTAAATCTCTTGATCCTGTATCCGTCGCACCTCTGGATATAAGTGATGATGAAGTTCCTGATTCCCCTGATAGCGATTATGACTATCAAAGATGCGAGGAAGTCACTAATGATGAAATCTTCAACAAGAATCCGAATGATGAAATTTCTAATTAAAATCCTCCAACTGGCGAAGCTGATAAGATTGTTGAAGAATGTTTATCATCTCCTACTACCGAGAATGCCAATATATATGTAGAACATTAATCTACTCTTGTAATCTTATATTTTCCAGTCTCTTTTTCTGTATGACTTTTTGCATGGGATGTTTTTCAATTTCTGTTAAAGTACTCTTTTTGATTGAAAGACCAAGTCCCTTGATGAACAAACCCTTATCTCTTCTTTCTATCTCATTTTAGATTTGCAATTTTACTCTCGCATGCGTGTTTACTTACCTTTATTTATGTTGAAATTTATCATTGCGACAAGATCGCAGGATATCTTCACAAGTGAAGAAATCTATTGATCTTGTCTTATCATTGATTGTGTGGTCTTATTTTGCCTTCCTAATTAAAGGTCTTATTTCGCCACCCCTCGTTGCGACAAAATCGCAGGACGTCTTTACATTTTCATGTAATGACCCATTGACCTTGTCTTATCATTTCTTAAGTATTTTTGCCTCTGCGAGGATATTTTATTTGCGACAATATGATAGGTTTAAATACTCTTGCGAATGTAAAATCCCGTGATATTGCTTAGTCTTCGCGACGAAATCGCAGGGACGTCTTTACATTTTCATGTAAAAAACCAATGATCTCGCCTTATCCTTGCGTTAGTATTATTGCCTCTACAGGATCATCGCACAAATATGACAAGCCTAAATTTCCTTGCGAAAATAAAGCCTCATGACATTTGCGTCTTTTGACACTTATCAGCTCCCTAATGGAGGGTGCCGCCCTTATCTTCTACCTGGTTGCCCCTTCAAGGAGGCGTACATCGGCCATACAAGACTAGCTCCTCCCATCCGGTCTTAACAACAACCAGTTGTTTTCGCAGCCTCTTATCCCTTATACCTATATGGTTTATGGTTACGAGACGCACCCTAAGTGGAGTTTTCTTCGGCCGAGTGCGATATACCAAGACTTGCCAAGAATGGCCGAGACACTTCAAATGCCCCAGGCACTCTTGGCTCAACCGTGTACCCCGGCGCCTTGAGCATACACTGACTCCTAGGAAGAGATCCTCGGTCGTCCAACCAGGGTATAACCTTATATATATAGTTGGAAATCCAAGGTATCTCTCCCGGTTAGGCTTTCATGGGCCCCAAATCTCCATGACTCAGGTTCCAAGAGTGGTGTAACCTTTCCCCGAGCCATGTCAAGAGATACCCCTTATATGACGCACTTTAGGTCTTACATTTGCCTCTTACGAAATATCATTCGCGAACTAAGGTGTACGCCATAAAGGTTCGTCCCATTCACTCACTCATTCATTTTTGTTAATTCATTCAATCATTCATTTTCTGTAATGTATTGCTTGCGAGAAATTCGCACAATCTTTCTTTGTTTTACTCAACCTCGCAATCATTCAATCGCGAGAACATTTCATCCAAATTCATTTCATTTCATCCATCTTTTATGGATAATACTTCTTAAGATACAACCTATTCCATGGTCTATCCAATCTTTGTCCTACATCTCTCCCTTCAGGATCCATTAATCTATATGCCCCTGTGCCAACTATTTCCTTAATGATATAAGGTCCATCCCATTTTCTTGCCAATTTTCCACCACTTTCACGCTGATATATTGGTGTCTCTCGCAGCACCAGATCTCCTGGTTGAAATTCACGTATCTTGACACGTTTGTTATATTCTCTCGGCCAATCTTCGCTTGATAATTCTCCATATGTTGTAGTGCTCTCTCTCTTTTTCTTCTAATTCATCTAATTTGATTAAAATGTTACCCGCACTAAGATTTTTCTCCCAAGCTTCTTTCTTTGTTGTTGGAATCATAACTTCGTCTGGGAGTACAGCTTCAACCCCATATGTTAAACAAAAAGGTGACATGCCTGTAGCTTCTCTTCTAGTTGTATTATAAGCCCATACTGCATTGGGTACTTGTTCGAACCATCCTTTATTGTATCCCTCTAACTTCTTCTTCAATATGTCTGCAATCGTTTTATTTGTCGCTTCTGCCTGGCCATTAGCCTGCGGGTATAGAGGAGTTGATTTTCCACATCGTATCTGAAATGCATTAAGTAGCAATTCTATGTTTTGTCCTTCAAACTGTTTCCCATTGTCAGATACCAACTGCGCTGGAATCCCAAATCTGCATATAATGTTCTCAAATATGAAAGTAAAAACATCTTTGTCGCGAATGTGTTGTACCGCTTTCACCTCTGCCCATTTTGTGAAATAATCAGTAGCGACAATTAGATATCTTCTCTGTCCAGTTCCTGGTAGGAATGGTCCCACAATATCTAACCCCCATTTTCCAAAAGGCCACACACTTGTTGAAGAATTTAATGGCGTTCCCGGTGCATGTATCTTCTTCCCATGTCTTTGGCAATCTTCGCAACGCCTTGATATTTGTTTCGCGTCCTCATGCATATACGACCAGTAATAGCCCCCGCACTTTTGCTTTATGTGCTAAAGATCTTCCACCACTATGATTACCAAAGATCCCCACTGTGCAACATCTTCAATATGATTTCTCCTTCCTTCCTTGTTACACATCTGAATGAAGGTCCATTAAAAGATCGTCGGTATAGTACTCCATCTCTTAATTCATAATTTGTTGCACGGCTTTTTAATTTGTGTGCCTCTAATCTGTTTCTTGGTGTTTCTCCTTTCATCAGGTATGCATGAAGTTCTGTTCTCCAATCTTCTTCGCAAAGTGTTTGTGTTCCATATTCTATTAGCATCACATCTGTTTCCTGCTCTTCTTCTTTATTAATTGATGGTATTAAAAGTGTTTGTATTTTTATATTCCTCGCAATCGGATCTGTCATCATACTTGATATAAAGGAAAAAGCATCTGCGAGTCTATTGTTTCTTCTTGATATATGTCTCCATTTTATTTTCGGTATATGCACCGACAGCTCGTCAACAAGTTTCTTGTACTTTTGCAAAGATAATTCATTTGTAGTATATTCCTCTTTTATTTGGCGAATAGCCAATTGCGAATCACTGGTGATCCTCACATTTTCCAATTTCATTTCTATTGCGAATCGCAAAGAATGTATTATAGCTTCATATTCTGTTTCATTATTGGTTGACGCAAACTCTAACCTGAAAGAAAAAGCCATTTTATTGCCTTCTGGCGATATCACAACAATTCCAATCCCATTGCCTTCTCCATTTGATGACCCATCTACTAATATTTCCCATCTATTTGGCTCAGTTAATAAGTCTTTTGGATCTCCATGTTCTTCTTCTACGTCCATCATTTCTTCTACTGGTTCATCCTCTTCCAAAGGAAATTCTGCTAGAAAGTCTGCGACCACTTGCGATTTTGGTGAAGATAATATTTCATATTTGAGTTTGCAATGACTTATTTGGGCATTCCATCTTTCAACTCTTCCCGATCTTTTTGAATTTGTCATTACTGATTCGATTGGTATTTTTGTCACTACCTTAACAATGTGTGCTTGAAAGTATATGCGAAGTTTAAATGTTGCGTAAACTAATGCCAAGATTAGTTTTTCAATTTTTGAGTAATTCCTTTCTGCGGCATTGAAAGTTTTGTTGATATAATAGATTGGTTTCTCTACCCCTGCGTCCACTAGCAGCAATACTGCACTTAATGCATGCGGGGTCGTCGCAAGATAGATCAATAATTCTTCTCCTGGTTCTGCCTTTTGCAAAATTGATATATCCATTAAATGTTCCTTTATTCCTTGTAAAGCTTTCTCACACTCATCTGTCCATCTAAACTTTGACCCTTTTTGAGAATGTTAAAAAAGTGTTTACATTTATCAGATGATCGCGAGATAAACCTTCCTAGCGAAGCTAGTAACCCATTTAACTTCTGAACATCTTTTACTGTCGCAGGTGTTGGCATATCGCGAACTGCTTGTATTTTCTCTGGGTCGACTTGGATCCCCTCTTTTGACACGATGTAACCTAAAAATTTTCCCGATGCAACTCCAAAGGTGCATTTTTCTGGATTTACTTTGATGTTGAAATGTCTCATTTGTTCAAAAATTTCTTTCAAATCTTGTACGTGGTCTTCTGCTTTCTTACTTTTTATTAGCATATCATCTACATACACCTCTAATGTTTTGTGTATCCATCTCGCGAACACCTTTTCCACCATTCTTTGGTATGTTGCTCCGGCATTTCGCAAACCAAACGGCATTTTTGTATAACAGTATAATCCTCTCGGAGCAAAGAAAGCAAGATGTTCTTGATCTTCTTCGGCGAGAGGAATTTGATTGTAACCTTTATATCCATCAAGAGATGATACCCTTTCATTTCTTGCCGCAGCTTCAACCAATTGTGGAATATCTGGTAACGGGAAACTATCTTTAGGACAAGCTTTGTTTAGATCGGTAAAATCTATACAAATTCTTATCCCTTTTTTCTTCTTTTTGGGACTATAACCATATTTGCTATCCATTCGGGATACTTTGCTTGTCTTATGATTCCTGCATCTAGCATTTTCTGCAATTCTTCTTCTATTTGAGGATGATATGCTGTTGCGATCTTTCTAATTCTTTGTTTGAATGGCCTTATATTTTTGTCAATTTCCAATTTATGACAAGCCACAGATGGATCTATACCGTGCATTTCATCCATATCCCACGCGAAAATATCATTATAATCTCGCAAACAAATCAATAGTTCTTTTTCTTCATCTACTTCCATTTTAGTCCCAATTTTTAACATCTTGGGTTCTTCTTCAGTTCCAACATTCACTTCTTTTGTTTGTTCTGCTGCAATATAACTAGCTTTCGGTTCTCCCATAGGTGTTGGTCCTTTCATTTCCTTATCCTGCGAGATTGTGCCATGTATCCCTTTTCCTTCTTTTGCTCTTACCATGTAAATTTTAAACTCTTCTTCTTTCTTAGCTGCTTTTACCATCTTCTTGCGATCTCTTCGCTTCTTCACTTGTTCTTCATAATACTTCACTTCGATTTGATGATATATTCTTCCTTTATCAATATCCCCTTTGATTTCACCAATTCCAGGTTAGGCGTAGGAAATTTAATACACCGATGAAACGTTGACGCTCTGCTTTAATTGCATGTACCCATGGTCTCCCTAATAACACATTATATGGTGATTCCATATCCACTATACTCAATGTCACCTGTGTTTCAATTTCTCCGAGCAGAATTTGTAATTTTATCTCTCCTTTAGGTTTTGTTATGGATTTACCAAAACCATGGATATAATACGCCGGGGAAATCATTTCTCCATCTTTATATCCTAATTTTTTATAAGCATGGTAAAACATGATACTCACCAAACTCCCTGTATCCACCAAGGTTCTATTTACTGTCCATTCTTCCGCTGCTTTTGCTGATTCTTTTCCACTTTTGCGTGCATTTATTGTGATCACTAACGGGGATGTATGACTTAAACCCTCTTTAGGTACCTCTTGTTTCTTGTGAATGTTATTATCTGCTTTCCCACTCTTTCAAAGACGATGTACTCTCTCCATCTACAATCTTCTTCCCTTCAAAATCTCGTTTATGTATTCTTCCTCTTATGTTTTCATGAAATTCATTAATCATTGCTTTTGTAATTGTATTGTACTCCGTGTTTTCATCATATTCCTTGTTTTTTAACTTCTCTATTTCATCTAATTTAACATTCTTCTCTCTCATTTTCTTGATTCGGATAATTTTTAGCTGCAATCTTTTATAATCAATCCCTGTCTCATTTATTGGGAATACAGACGGAACTAAGTGAACTATAGGGTTAGTTATTTGGTCTCAACTATACGTGTAATTTTGTGCAGCGGCTTAATCCTGAGAGTATTCAATTCTAGACAAGGTCCCGGGGTTTTTCTGCATTTGCGGTTTCCTTATTAACAAAATCTTGCTATGTCATTTACTTTTATTTGCCGCATTATAATTGTTTTATTATAATTAAAGTAAATCACACAAACGTTAATTCCTATTTACTTGATAAGCAATCCTATTGTGTTTGGTTAAGTCCGAACCTTTGTATCAAGTAAACATACTTCGTTGTTGTATTGTCTCGATCTCGTATCCATAGACGATCACACGAAGTGTGAACCGATTAGTTGTATTGTCTCGACTCAGTCCATAGACAATCACTTTCGGAGAACGGACTTATAGGTAGGAAAAGTTTTCGCTAGAGGTATATTTGGGTACCCTCGCCTTTTCAATTGGTATCAGACCAAGCAAACACGAAAAGATCTAACAATCTGTGTTTGGTGCGATCCAACCTATAAGAATGAACTCGAGTTCTCATGAATCGACTTCAATTAACGTGCCGCCAAGATTTGATGGAACAAACTATCTATGGTGGAAATCTGCTATGAGATCTTTTGTTCAATCACGAGACTTTAATACTTGGCTATTAGTCGTCGATGGTTATACTCTACCAAAGAGAGAAAATTCAGAAACTGAGTTTAAACGCTTAGTAGAGTTTTCGAACGAAGAAAAGGCACTTGCAAAGCAGAATTCAGATGGTTTGAATGCTATTATTCATGCTGTAAGTTTGTGACCTACAACATCATGTGTCAACATGTCAAACTTAGAAAGAAGCTTGGGATAATCTTCAGATCGTATTCGAAGGAAATTCTTTAGAGAAAGAAGCTAGACTTCAAACCCTCACTTCCGACTGGGAAAACCTTCGAATGGATGACAACGACATTTTTGAGGAGTTTCACATTAAACTCTCTGAGATAATTAATGCCTCTTTCTCGTTAGGAAAGACTATTTCTGAAAAGGATATAGTATGCAAGATTCTCATATCGTTGCCATCTAGATACGATTCTAAGAAGCATACAATCGTTGAAGCTAATGATCTTTCATCTCTATCTAGAAGTTCCTTAGTTGGAAAACTAAAGATCTTTTATCAAGAAATGTTGTCTAAACAAAAGGACAATCTGGGCTATAAAGCCGTAAAAGGAGCTTCGACTCAATATTTGGAAGATTCCGATGATCAAGAAGATCTCTTTTCTGAAGATGAAGGAGAAATAAACCATCACTTGTCTCTTATTACTCAACGATTCAAAAGACTGTTGAGACATCGAAAAACAGGAGCACATGCATCAAAAAGGAAAAGTGTTCCTCCACTTAAATGTGAAGATACATGGGATGCTGATGATGTTATTCCCCAATATTACAAGTGCAGAGGCTTCGGCCATATCTCTCCAGACTGTCCAACCAAGGACACACAGTGGAAAATAAAAGCTTATACTGCCACTCTTGATTATTGTCCTAATGAGAATAATCAAGTTGATGAGATAGATCATGTTGCAACTATTGCAGAAATCTGTGATTCTGAAACCCTTCCAAACATAGATACTCATGAAGAGTTCAATCCTTTGATTTTCGAAAAAACGTTTCCATGTAAAGATAAAAGAAATCATCTTCTTAAGTCTGACATTTGTGAAATAAAGTCATCGCTTGATCAACTCAAACAAAGTTTTCTGAATGATGAAGAAAAATTTAACAAGCGTCTAAAGAAAATCGAGATTACTCAATGCTCCGAAAGAGTACAAGTATCTAAACTCATCTCCGACATTCGTTCTTGTCAAGATGAGATTAGGGTGTTAAAAGCAGAAAATCAGAAATAGAGAGAGAGACTCAATTGCTTTGAAAATTCATCACCTAGGTTGAATGATTCAAGAAACAAGAAGGCAAGAATAAAGAGATCTGAGGGATCCGATTCCAGGAAGCGTAATAATTCTGGTGTTTGCTTTCTATGCAAACAAAGTGGGCATTTTCAAAGGGAATGTTTAAATACAAAACAGAGAGAGAGACTGTATAAAACCAGAAAATCAAGATCTAATCGTAGATCGAAAATCTCTTCGAAACAAGAGAATAAGCTCATTGAGTATCATGATCCCACAACAAGACTAAGAAGTGAATCTAAGTGCTCAAACATTCTGTTGAAATCTCCAAAGGAAGAAAATTCAACAACCACATTGTGATAGTCTAACCGATTATCATGAATCCTTACGAGTTACCCTTAATAATATGGAGTAAGGATACTGATGTAAATATTTAGTTTTAAATATTTCTAAAAATTAATTTTTCGGTTATGAAAAATATTCTCAAAGATCTTTGAAGAAAAGTTCTAAAACTTATAAGAGGTAAAATATATTGCCTCATTTTCGCAGAGTTCTATCAAAAATGTCCACCTCTAGTTGCAGTTCTCGGAAAACCGAAAAAGTCTGGACAATATTGTTCCAAACAAGAAACTTCGTCTTGAATCGTCTGATGGAGATTCTGATTCATCTCCAGTGCTTCAGCATGATGTTCCTAATGAAGAGATCTCCTCTCTCAATAATAATCTTCTCAAGAATCTTTCACTAAAGCTGGATCTAATTTTATGTGAAGGAAGGAACATGGAAAAGTATTTGAGAAAGAAAGTTAAAGAAGTAAATGACAATGTTGTGAGTCTTGAATCTAGGCTCGTGATCATTGAAGATGATTGGAATCCAAAGTGAAATCATGGATCCGGTTTCAAGACATTGAATGAAAACTCTAAAAAGTCTATTTCAGAGTTTCACAAATGAGAAGAAAAATAGACATCAATTTTTGATTTCTTTCATTGATTGTATTGGTCTATTATGAATAAAACTATTATGAATAAAATTATTTGATTGGTAATTTTTCTTGTGATAGTTTTTGGTTTACATAGCCTGTGCTTAATTGCTTTTACCTTATTGCTATGTATGTTTATGGGATGTTTGATTTCGGTTTTACTACCTTAATATTCGATCTCATATATTGTGAACCCTCATGGTTTGGGTGACTTTTTGATTTAGCAGGATTAAGTTCTAGCCCTTGTAGGTAGGCTTTATCAAAGGATTATGAGGGGTTATAATAGAAACAATATGTGAAAAAGTCACAATATGTTGAATCGGTTTTGGTTTAGCATAAAAGCATATGTGTTTCGACAGTTTTCAACTTTTGCTTGCAATTGTTAAAACCGGTTTTCAACCTTTCTCTGGTAAAGGTTGAGGTGTGTTGTTATTCTTTTGTTCACGCATAAGGATGACAACGTGGTGATATTTCGATATCAATTATCCCTGGACGAAGATGCAATCATATTGGAGAAGTGGATGCGAAATTTGAGGTAACAATCTTGTTAGTTAATTGTTTTCCTGTTTAATAAAAGCCTGATTTTATATTATATATATTTGTTGCTTTTGCTTAACAAAATTTCAGTTCAATTGATATTTATTCCATGATGTGTGTGTGGATGTGTGTTTCAATTGGTTCCGGTTAAGAAAAACTATTGTTATCTTGCTTTATTGTGTGGTATCAATTGTTTAGGCTTACAAAATTTTGGTACAATTGATGTGTGTGTGTGATTCAATTGGTTCCGGTTAAGAAAAACTATTGTTATCTTGCTTTTGTATGGTATCAATCGTTTAGGCTTACAAAATTACGGTGCAATTGCGGTGCTTATAATGTCTATGTTGTTTCAATTGCTTCCGGTTGAGGTGAATAATTATGCAAGTTGATTTATTTTGGTTTGTATGAATTATTTATGGCTTAACAAAATAATATGTGTACGGGATGAGTTGTTTAATCCAATTCGATTCCCGATAAGAAACTAAGTTAATTATGATCTTAGTTAGACTTATCAAAGTGAGGTTTCGGTTATTCAAGTCTAATCGAATGCCTAAACAAGAAATGCTAGTTAACTAACCTAGTACTTGTCTTGTTTAAAATTGAAAGGTATAAGTTTATGGATAATTAGAACCTGATGAGAAAAATGGAGTTTATCTTTATTTTGGTCTTATCGAATTAAGCGGTTGTTTTTGAACAATCGGTTTAGCAAAGGGACTAATATGCTTAGTTGTTTTTAGTTTGCTAAACTAAATTGGAAAAATTGTTTCGGGCAATTGTTTCCTTGGTAACATATCAAAATAAGGCTACTTGTAGTTTCGGTTTTGATATTGGTTATCATAACATGATGTGTGGAACCCTCGTGCCTAACTCTACAGGTTTGCAAGTCTATTCTGAGATTTGTAAGATTCTTTTTGTGTTGTCCTTTATTTTTTCGTTTCTTTGTCATTTTTGTGACAAAAAGGGGGAGAAATATATGGAGTAAACAGGTGATACTGGCATTGATATTTATATTGATTGGCATCGCTAGGGAAAAGAACATTGGTACTTGAATGTTTTTATCTAACGAAAGAGTGAAAGCACGGACTAAGGGGGAGTAACATGTCATATGTTTGGTATAACAAAGATGTGCAGATTGAATATCTACCTATCTTCCTTAGGGGGAGTAATAGCTTTGTTATTATAATGTCAACATCGACATTTTCAAGGATTGAATGTAAGCAGTTTCACTGTGCTGTTGAATCGGGAATCAAGCAGATTGTAATAAATTATTGTAATTTGTTTATCCATATGATGTAAGAGTTTTGTCACTAAAATTGACAAAGGGGGAGATTGTTAGAGCATGGCTCGGTTGAACCCACCAAGCGTTAGTATGTCAAGTTTGGTTGTCATATTTTAGTGAATCAAAACTCATGTTAAGAGTCGCCTGATTATCTACTAGAGTTAAACTTCGTATAGGTTAGCTTGAAAGTATTAGGATATGAGACATTACAAGTATTGCGAAGACTTGAAGATGTGAAGAAGCAAGGAGCTACAACGACAACAATCATCCTTCCACTTGAGGTTAGTGATATTTGACTTGAACTGTTTCATTCCCTAACGTATCTTTCAAGTCGTGCATATTGAAAACATAACTGCGAAGCATATTTGAACTCTAGATAGACATAGTATTAAGGAATAAAATACGAGGTTTATTGCTTAACCATTAAACTTTGTAGATAAGATATCGCCATAATCATTTGAATGCTATTGTGATTATGTATGGGTATGAGGTGAGGATTTCATCCAAGGGAACAATTTTTACATCTGTTCTAAGGAAGTAAGTTCATAAACTTGTTTGTGGACCGAAAAGGAAATTGCCAGGTGTTATTGGTTTTGTTATTCATTGCATATCTTATGAACAACCAATATATGTGATAGAGTATAACCGCTCACAACTTGTTTTGTTATTGGTAGAACTATTCACAAAGGCCTGACATATGTATTGGTATAACTTTTATTAGTAAAACCGATCTTAAGTAATCACCTGTGGTATGATCGGATTTTGTATGTCTGACCTTGTAGGGAAAAGGGAACCGATCCTTGTAAGGGAAAGGGAACCGATCCTAGTAAGGGAAAGGGAACCGATCCTAGTAAGGGGTACAGTACATCAAAGGCAACCGATCCTTGTATGGGGTGCAGCAAGGTTTATAACAGAAAGGGGAACCGATCCTATGGAGATGTGCAACACATATAAGTTAGATACCATATTTATGTGAGGAACCGATCCTAGTACCTAGTTAACCGAACTTCTGGGAAGCTAGTGTGACTATGCACAGTACTCACATGGAGGTAGAACAGAAACTTGTTTTGGTAGAACCGTAAACCCATGATTGTGATTGAATGTTGGTTTGATCAATTACATAGTTCTTGAAAGTCAGATGAACCAATTCTAAACTTGTTTGGAAGTGTGGCAAATCGGTTTCAAGGTTGTAAGTGTGAAAGAGAACTTACAAAGTTAAGATGTCGACAAACTTTGAACACGTGATATGAATGCTTATTTCTATAATTGTTCAAAGATATTCCTTAACGGCTAAGGGAAGAGAATCCCAAGATCGAAACATAAGTAAGTTAAGAATCTTTTAATTAAGGTTATTAATTTCATTTTGTAGGGAAATTACAGAATTATTAATGGGTACATTATTTATATGTCCCTACTTTTGACACCCAATAAATATGTCCTTATACAACAATAAATATGTCCCTACTTTTTTATAACATTATCCATTTAATATTAGATTACCTTAATACCCTCACCATATAATATTTATCTTTATTTCAAAATACAACAAATTTCTTCCTCTACCACTTCACCACCACCACTAGCACCACCACCACCAACATTCAACTACCATTCCACCACCACCTACCAACCGCTACCACCACTCCTTCACCACCACCATTACACCACCAACAGTCCTCTTCCACCACTAGTCCGTCGTCGCCGCCGCCACCACCACCGCCACCGTCGCCTCCGCCGCCACCGTCGCCTCCGCCGCCACCGTCGCCTCCGCCGCCACCGTCGCCTGATGAGTGCCAAATATTGCATATTTCCACATCTATTTATTGGCATTTAACTCATCTTTTGTGCTCAGAAATCAGATATTATCCCATATTCTGTATTTTCCTTGTTTTCAAGAATAAATACTTGTACTAATTAATTTTGTGTTTTTAGGTAGTGAATAAACCTCGGATAAACTGAGGAGCCAAAAGAGCAGAAAATTGGAGGCAAGCGTCTATGGAGCAGAAAGCCAAAGCCCGCACGCGCATCAGTTGCAACCCAACAAGGAGCAACCCATTTACTAGACATGGGCTAGAGCAACTCAAGACCCGACCCACGACCCGGATCCAAGCCCGTCTCTTCTGAGCCGTTAAGATTTGATCCATTTTCATCCTACGGCCGCATCAACCCACGTATCGGGTTCACCGAGATCCAACGGTCGCTCCACCCATCGCATCGACCCTTCGCTGCTCCCGCTCCACACCACATCCGCCTATACCTACACCCATCGACCAACACCCCATTTCTCCTTCATCTTCTCTTTCTTCTCTCCCGACAACACCAGAGAGCTCCACCGTACCTCCTCCCTTCTTCTCCCGACCAAACTTCCCAGAGCCACCTTCCACAGCCACCAACAACAACAGCCGCACTACCTTCACCCCCTACTTGCTCTCTATCTCACTCGTAACTTCTTCCCTAGAAGCTAAGTGAGAGATAGAAAGAATTAGGGTTAGGTTTTCACAGATGAGGAGGAAAATCAAAGTAATGGAGTTGCAGAGCCGATTTTACAGAGGGAACAACAAATTCAGAGGGTGTGGGCGAAAGGGTATCATTTAATTTCTGTTTTGAAGTGAATTAGGGTTTTGCATGTATAAATAGGTGAACTGTGTATGTGAATGGTTATGCCTGGACTAGCCAGTGCACCAATAGTAGTTTAATTTGTGTTTTCTGTGTTTGAATCATGTTCTAAATTAACTTACTAGGGTGTTGTTGAAACCCCTAATTCCATGTTAAGTTGTCTTTGGTTCTCATTCTTGCCGTGTTACAACATGATTAGGATTAGTAGTTAACTAATGAGCTTGTAAACCTGTGATGAGTTGTACTGTAAGAAGACAACTCATACTAGGGGTGAACTAGTAGAAATTAGTTAAGGAATATCTACTTAAGACCTTCAAGGGAAGGCATAAGAACTGAACTTGAGCCACATTACCTTAGCTTGAGGTTAGAGGGTGGATTCACTGCCCTAGTACTTCACAATCTGTTTACAATTTACTTTGTTGCCTTATTTTAGATTCATACAATTCCAATTCAGTCGTATCGACACAAAACCATCTTACAATTGTGTTAACTTTCTTAGAAAATCAGTAGTAAGCTTTCAATCGTGCACTTGCAGTTTTAACGTAGGAAAATCACTTTTAAAGACCTACCAAGTTTTTGGCGCCGCTGCCGGGAAACTGGTAGTGTGCTGTTTGTTCTTTAGTGCTTATTTTCACTGTTTTTCAATCCATCCCTGTACATATGTGCTTTGAAATTTCTGCTTTTAGTCATCAGTCGCTGTAACTTAGCCTGTCACCTCTTAGCTGGAGGTTTTGTCTTAAAATTTCATATGCTCACATAATTGTTCTCCTGCTGTGGTAGTATAATTTAGGGTTACTTGTTCTTTCTAAAGTCCTCTGTCATCTTTTGCTGAAGCTTGTTAGTTTGTTGTAACTCAGTAGCTCCTGTGAATATCTAGTTGCATTCTGTGGTTTAGTTTGTATATGTGCTAAATTTTTTTTCAGTTACTTGTTACTCTGTCAGCATATAGGAGATTGCATATACAAATGTTTTGAATCCATAGGTTCTCTTTTCACTCAAATAGCTTCAGTAATTGTAAGCATTACATTGTAACTGGTTTTGCAGGTCACTACCAGTGTGCAATATTCCATTTTGTTCTGTATCCATAGCTGCATCTTTAGCTTCTGTTCCTGTAGTTTTGTCATCAGTTTGCTGTAATTTTCAGTCTCTTGTTTCATTATCATACATCCTGCATTGCCACAAAGGCTGTGTTATATGCTGAAGTTGGCCATTTCTTGTATAAACTGTTGCCAACTTGTTAACCTTGTAGCTGAACATCAGTGCATTTCCCATCTTTTGTTCTGCAATTCTAGTTGTTAATTATCAACTCTGAAATTCTTTGATTAACCTACACATTTCTGAGTATTGAATCTCTCCTTTGAGTAGCAGGTACCAGTGGAGCAGCTAAAGCAAAACCAAGGAAGAGGAGAAAAGGGAGCAGCAAAGCAATTAGTGGATTTGCCTAAACCCAGTTTTATACTGGTGGTATCATCTTCTACCCTTGCTTACATGAATGTTGACATAGCATGCTGAATGAATGAATGTATGTGAACCATTGATGCATGAGAAACTTGAGCCTTGCAAAGCCCTGAGCCCATGCAATTGCTGATTTCCACCTGAATGCTTGATAAACCATCTCTGTTGTGAATCTGTTCTCATTTTCCACATGCCATGTACTCTTATGCATGCTTGACCTTGTGCTAGACCCTGAATCTGTGAACCACTGTGATAAAACTGTGCTCAGCTCCAGCCCCTGAAGCTGTGAGACTGAGCTGCAACTTGGTTAACCAAGTTTGCTGCAATCCCCACTTGAAATCAACTGGGCTGGTTGATATCAACTGATCCAGTTGACTCTGTCAACCCTGAGCTTAGCCTGTGAAAACCAAGTGAAGTCACCGAGTGACTTGATGCCACAGCACTCGTTGAACCATCTACACCCCTGTATGACCTGTTGATACCCTGTCAATTGACTCCATTGGTATCAATTGTGCAATTGAATAGCATGCTTGGTTGTATGATAGCCTGAAATATTTGATTCATCAGCCCTGAACTCACTTGCATAGACTTGTTGTCAGACCTGTGTCAACTGAGCTTGTGAGCCATCTCGCTTCGCACCTTTATGCATGATCTCGAATCAAGGTAGCCAAATCTGTATGTTGACCTGTGTTGAATGCTAAGCCATCTGTGAGACCCTGTTGAACCAATTATCTGTTGTTTTTGTGGCATCTGTGCACCTTGCTTTTGTGCATCTGTGCACCAATTTCTGCAATCTGTGTAAGCCTGTGGTGTTTGGATGAGTGTTGAATAACTGAGTTTGTATTAGCATCTCACTTGTATGCCACGCACTAACCCTGCACATGCTTCACCTTGAGTGAGCACAACCATTACCCTGTGCACCATACACAGTCGTTTCTTTTTGTGCACTTGCCATCAGACCAGGTTATCTTGTGCTGAGCATAACATGTGATGTGTCATTTTTGTGAGCTGGTGTTTCCCTGTGTTGATTTCACTAAGCTACCCTGTGCTGTGTCATTTCTTTTCTGTGAGTCTGCATTGCTCTGTGCACTTAACTAAGCTGTGCTGTGTTGATAGCACAAGTTGCATTGTGCGGAAGCCCACATACACTGGGCTGCACATAAACTAAAACCAACAATCTGGGCTGTGCATTTTCACCCAACTGGGCTGCACATAAACTAAAACCAACTACTGGGATGTGCATTTTCACACAACCTGGGCTCTGCACACAAATTGAGCCCACATCACCTGGGCTGAAACCCACCCAATCAGCTGGGCTTTACAACATCAAAAAACAATCTTTTGGGCTTGAGTCTTGTATTGGTGGGTCATTTTTGAGTTTTTGCTTATCTGTGTTGAACTTGATTGTTTGTTAACATGCTAGATGCGCTAGCTAGGCTATGATTGTGTCTTTTAGAGACCAAACAAATCGACTAGTTAGAATCCGCCCGGACGAAATCGTTAGCATACCCAGTTCTTCAACCGAAAGCCCAAGCCCAAACCCATCTGAAACAGAAACTATGGGTGATGAACAAAACCAACCCCGTAGTCTCAAAGACTACATGTACCCAACTAGGGCAAGCCATCCCTCTTGCATCATTCTGCCAGCTGATGCTTGTCAGTTTGAACTGAAAGCAAGCACCATTCACATGCTACCCGTGTTTAGAGGGGTCGATGCTGAGAACCCCTACCATCACGTGAGAGATTTTGAGGATATTTGTGGGACTCTGCGTTTTAACCAAATGTCAGAGGAGTCCCTCAAATTGAGATTGTTTCCTTTTTCTCTGAAAGACAAAGCCAAGTCTTGGCTTCATGCCCTACAACTACAATCCATTAGAACCTGGGATGACCTCACAAAAGAGTTTTTCAAAAAGTTTTTCCCAAACCATAAGACGGCGACAATTCGCCAAAGTCTAAATGGTTTTGTGCAATTAGAAGACGAAACTCTAGCAAAATACTTGGAGACATTCAATGAATTATTGCTCCAATGTCCCCACCATGGTTTTGAAAAATGGAGACTCGTCCAAATTTTGTATGAGGGTCTAGATGTTAGAACCCGAACCACAGTCGAGTCAATGTGCAATGGTGCATTTATTGACAAGAGTGCCGATGACGCTTGGACTTTCTTAATCGAAGTCGCTGAAAAGACTCAACAGTGGGAGTCCATCCGTGAACCGAGAAGGACTACCCCCGTAAACAATGTCCATAGAATCGAGTCTGACTTTAAGGGAAATGCAAAAATGGCATCTTTGGCCCGGAGAATAGAAATGCTTGAGTTGCAGAAGAATGTAAAACCTAATACCCCTACTCTCCGTGACCAAATTGAAATGGCCAATTGTGCCGCATGCCATAGCTCTGACCACTTAGTGGACAGCTGTCCTGACTTACATGCATTTCAAGAGTCCAAAACCGAGCAAGCCAATGCATTATACCATAGGAAAGAGAACAACCCGTATTCTCAAACCTACAACCCAGGGTGGAGGAATCACCCTAACTTCTCATGGTCTAAAGGGCCTGTACAAGGGGGACCAACAAATAACAACCAAGGATACTCATATCCTAGAAACCCCCAAGTACAACCACCCACTCAGTACCCTATAGAGAAAAAGCCTAGCTTTGAAGACTGTGTCGTCATGTTAACCCAAAATCTTTCAAAACTTGAGAAAACAACCGACCAACGTTTCACAAATCTAGAACTTAAAATGGGTCAAATCTGTGATGCATTGAATGAGAGAGAAAAAGGCAAACTTCCTAGTCAACCCCAACAAAATCCAAAGAATGTGTTTCAAGCAGGCTCCTCTACCTGCACTGAACCTTCACATAGTCAGGCGAATGCCATCACCACTCTCCGTAGTGGTAGAGTTGTTGAGAACAATGCAGGTGTACCACCGTCAAGCGAGTCTATATCAGACTCACCAGTACACACAACACCGCAGAAAACATCTACTGTAGAGAACGAATCTGAGCCTGTTGATAAGACCAAGAGTCCTACTGATATAGATGTTCCTCTGCCAAGTCATGTACATGTTCCTCCATTCCCACAACGGTTGGTGCAACAGAAGGGGGGTAACCAATACAATGAGATTTTGGAAATGTTCAAGAGAGTTAACATAAACATTCCATTTCTCGAAGCAATTAGACAAATACCCACCTATGCTAAGTTTTTGAAGGACTTGTGTACACAAAAGCGTAAGCTTCATGTGCATAAGCGTGCCTTTCTCACTGAGAAAGTGAGCTCCATAATCCAAAACAAGATTCCCACTAAGTTTAGAGACCCAGGTAGTCCAACAATTACATGCACCATAGGTGACCATGTGGTCGAAAAGGCGTTACTATACTTAGGAGCCAGTGTGAATCTATTGCCATACTGTATGTGCAATTGGGCCTTGGGGAGCTGAAACCCACACCTGTTACGCTACAGTTAGCGGACAGATCTGTGAGAATCCCCCGTGGTATTGTTGAAGATGTGTTAATCAAGGTTGATAAATTTTTCTTTCCTGTAGACTTCATCGTCTTAGACACTCAACCCATGCAAAACCCAAGTAATCACATTCCCGTGATCCTAGGACGTCCTTTCCTGGCGACGTCCAATGCTATCATCAACTGTCGTAATGGTGTGTTGAAATTGTCTTTTGGTAACATGACCGTAGAGCTCAATGTCTTTAACACTAGTCAACAACCCATTGATTGTGATGATACTGATTTGCATGAGATTAACATGATTGAGAGTCTGATCCAAGACTCTTTGCCCGACATTTTGTCAGTGGACCCTTTGCAAGCATGTTTAGATAACTTTGACTTAGATCTCTTTGAGTCTAAGTACATTGGTGAAATTCACTCTTTGCTTGAATCGGTCCCACCCATGGATATTGCTAAATGGCAGAATGCAGTGGAACCACTTCCACTCTCTGATACCAAATCTGCCCCACCTCTTGATACACCACCTAAGCTTGATTTGAAACCATTACCTGATACCTTGAAGTATGCTTTCTTAGGTCCTTCTGATACTTTACCTGTGATTATTGCATCATGTTTAGACACGGAACAAGAAAGTCAACTTTTAGAAGTACTTAAAGAGCATAAAGGAGCCTTAGGTTGGACCATCTCCGATCTTAAGGGTATAAGTCCCACAATTTGCATGCATCACATAAATCTTGAAGAGAACACTAAACCATCTAGGGAAATGCAAAGGAGACTTAACCCCAACATGAGAGATGTTGTCAAGAGTGAGATCTTGAAACTGCTTGATGCGGGTATCATTTACCCGATTCCTGATAGCCAGTGGGTCAGTCCCATTCAGGTAGTACCCAAAAAGTCTGGCATTACTGTAGTTCAAAATGAGAGAAATGAACTTGTCCCCACCCGTGTGACCACAGGGTGGCGAGTTTGTATTGATTATAGGAAACTGAACACAGTAACAAAGAAATACCATTTTCCCCTTCCCTTCATTGACCAAATGCTGGAAAGGTTAGCAAAACATAGTCACTATTGTTTCTTAGATGGCTATTCTGGCTACAACCAAATTCACATAGCACCCGAAGACCAACAAAAGACCACGTTTACATGTCCCTATGGAACATTTGCTTATCGTCGTATGCCTTTTGGGTTGTGCAATGCACCCGCTACTTTTTAACGTTGCATGATGAGCATATTTTCCGACATGGTAGATAAGTTTCTTGAGATTTTTATGGATGATTTTTCTGTGTTTGGGTCTTCTTTTGATGAGTGTTTGCATCACCTCACTTGTGTGCTGATTAGGTGTAAGGAGAATAATTTGGTTTTGAATTGGGAAAAATGTCATTTCATGGTTAACTCAGGCATTGTTTTAGGGCATATCATCTCGGAAAAAGGCATAGAAGTTGACAAAGCCAAGGTTGATCTCATTCAACACTTGCCTCAACCTCGTTCTGTGAGGGACATCAGATCATTTCTAGGCCATGCGGGTTTTTACCGCCGATTCATCAAAGACTTTAGTAAAATTTCACGACCTTTGTGCAATCTTCTTGCAAAAGATGTTGCATTTGTCTTTGATGATGCTTGTAAGGAAGCATGGGAGCAACTGAAGGCTCTCCTTACATCTGCCCCTATAGTCAGACCTCCTGATTGGACATTACCATTTGAGATTATGTGTGATGCGTCTGACTATGTTGTAGGAGCTGTTTTGGGCCAGCGAGTAGACAAACTCCCTTATGTGATCTACTATGCTAGTAAAACACTTAATGATGCTCAACTGAATTATTCCACAACTGAGAAAGAGTTGCTAGCTGTTGTGTTTGCATTAGTTAAGTTTAGATCTTATTTGATAGGGTCTAAGGTCATCATTTATTCTGATCATGCTGCATTGAGATATCTTTTGTCTAAAAAAGATGCTAAGGCTCGTCTAATTCGATGGATACTCTTGTTACAAGAGTTTAACCTCGAAATTCGAGATAAGAAAGGGTCAGAAAATGTTGTTGCTGATCACTTGTCTAGGTTGAATGTTGAATCTGCTGATGAATCTGTGCTAATTAGGGAATCATTCCCCGATGAGCAATTGATGCTTGTGTCTGAAATGCCTTGCTTTGCTGATATTGTGAACTACCTTGCTACAGGTAGAATGCCCTTGCATTGGTCTAAACAAGACCGTTCTAAATTCTTGGCTGAAGTTAAACATTTCCTTTGGGATGACCCATATTTGTTTAAGTACTGCCAAGACCAAATCATTAGGAGATGTGTCCCCAATTCTGAACAAAGGGATGTCATCTCTTTCTGTCATGACCATGCATGTGGAGGCCACTTTAGTGCCAAGAAAACTGCTGCAAAGATCTTGCAAAGCGGTTTCTATTGGCCAACACTTTTTAAGGATTGCCATGCTTTTTGTGTTGCTTGTGACCGATGCCAGAAATTAGGAAGTATCTCTAAGAGAAACATGATGCCCTTACAACCCATTTTGATTGTTGAGCTGTTTGATGTTTGGGGTATTGATTTCATGGGTCCATTTCCTAACTCTGAAGGTAAGTTATACATTCTTGTTGTTGTTGATTATGTCTCTAAGTGGGTAGAGGCCATTGCATCCAAAACCAACGACCATAAAGTTGTTCTTTCTTTTCTTAAGGAAAACATTTTCTCCCGTTTTGGAACCCCTAGAGCAATAATCAGTGATGGAGGTAGTCATTTTGCAATAGACCCTTTGAATCACTAGTGCGCAAGTATGGAATCACTCATAAGGTCGCAACACCTTACCATCCTCAAACCAGTGGCCAAGTAGAAGTTTCTAATAGGGAAATTAAGCATATCCTTGAGAAGACCGTCAATCCTTCTAGGAAAGATTGGTCTTTGCGCTTAAACGATGATTTGTGGGCCTATAGAACTTTTTTTTTGATAAGTCAATGGGCCTATAGAACTGCATACAAGACTCCCATTGGGATGTCTCCTTACAGACTTGTGTACGGAAAAGCATGTCATCTACCTGTTGAGTTAGAACACCGTGCATATTGGGATGTAAAGAAGTTGAATTTTGATCTTGATAAAGCTGGTACCCATAGGAAACTTCAACTCAATGAGTTAGAAGAGTTGAGAAATGATGCATATGATAGTGCCAAAACGTACAAACAAAGAATGAAAGTGTTTCACGACAAGCGCATTCTGCGCAAGTCCTTCACACCAGGTCAGAAAGTTTTATTGTACAACACTCGTTTGCATTTGTTTCCGGAAAGCTACGTTCTCGATGGTCAGGACCATTCTTGGTACGTACCGTTTTTCCCCATGGAGCTGTAGAAGTTGAAAACCCAAAGAACCAAGAATATCTTCAAAGTCAATGGTCGAGACTCGAAACCATTTCTGGAGCATCTTCCACCGTGGTTGAGACCGTCGACTTGGAAGACCCCATCTACGTGGACTGATCTAGTTCACTTGTGTACATACATATGGACTAAAAATCCATCTTCTTTCCCTTTTTCTTTTTCTTTTTGCATAATTTTTATGTGTGCTAACCAAACTTTTTGTCTTGCCCCTTGGGTGTTTGCTTTCAAAGCATTCATCCTCCCTTGGTTTAGCAACACTCTTGTACATCCGGTAATCTCTTCCCTTTTCTTTACTCAACATAGTTCTTTGGGTATGTGACTGTTTAAAATTTTATCATTTGTTGACACATTGAGGACAATGTTTGATTTAGGTTTGGGGGTGCATTTGCATATAGAGTTTTTGCATATAGAGTTTTTAGTCTTTTATTTCAAAAAAAAAAAATCAAAAATCAAAAATTTAAAAAACTCTTTGTACATACTTGCATAAAAACCTCCAACTTTTAGAGATTTTAGAGTCACTAGCATGCTTCTAGCTATGTTTACATAGAGAGTCTGACCGAAATAACAGAACTTGGAAGCACTGGAGAACACAATCGGGTTTCTTAGTTGATTAGAGCGTTAAAGTTGGATTTAACCATACCGGAGGGCGAATTAGGTGCTGTTTAGATATTCGGTAGTAGAATTGTGATCACCCATAGTGGAGACTACCCATTTTACATCAAGCGAGGCACCGACCTTCAGTTTTTGTGACTTTTTAGAAAAGCTGTTAGAGTGTGTGTCACCGTACGTCAATTCCGGGTAGGAATGGTGAGCTACCCAACTTCGCACCACTTTCAGCACTACTTTTGATCTCTTGAGTGCCAATTTCGTCAATCATGAGGGTGACGTTTAAAGATGAAAACTCCTTCTAAATATCGATTTGCAGTTAGCATCACTCTCTCCCTCTCAACAACATCAACACTTTCATAGAAACACATCGTCGTCGGCAAGCGGAGCATCATCAGAATATTTGAAGAAAAGTTGAAATAGTCCAAGGTTTACATGCAACAAAGAAAAGAAAATAGGATGAGAATTAATGAAGTTTGTAAAATCAAGACAATACAAGTTGTGAAAAATTAAGTTATTGTTTTCTTGTTATTTTCATTTCATGTATTTCTTTAAAAAAAAAAAAAAAAAAATGTTTGTCAAGTTTTTGTGAAGTTCAGAAGTTCATCATCAATATTTGAAGACCGAAGACCGAAGATTGAAGACGTTTCTATGAATGCTGAGAGAGTGATATTAATTTCCGATCGGGTGAAAAGGTAAGTGAGTACTCCCATCCTTGCTAATGGTTGATTTCCTTTCTTAGAGATCATCAGAAAAAGATTCTTTTTGTCCACACGTCTGTGGAGTCTCCGGAAATTATTTCGGAAGGTTATCCTTCTTACCTTCAACGTGTGCAGGATTTCTCTCTTTATTCCTGCCTGCACACATGAGAGACTAAAAAAGCGGTCTTTTTGAGTGCAATTATCATAAAACCCTATTAGTGAGGCAGAAGTCGAGGCTTATGATCACAATCGAACCTGAATTCTTTCATATGGTATGGTTATTTCTCGCTCAGCACTTAAGGATGAGAATGCGTTCTTTGGTAGTTCTAACTTCTTGTTACTAGCATGCAGAAACTCTATGTCCTCATAGCTCCTTGGATGCTTGAGACTCTTTTACGCTTTGAAGTTGGAGAAGGTTTTGTGGGTACACCTCTGGTAAACCCTCACGAGACTACAACTCGTCCACTAGGGACACCTAGGGGTTTAAAGGCTTAGTGCATACGCTAAATGCATTCGAGAGACCAGCGACAATGGTATAGTTAGGATTTCTTAATTTCTGTTTCACTTGAGGACAAGTAAAATTCAGGTTTGGGGGTATTTGATGAGTGCCAAATATTGCATATTTCCACATCTATTTATTGGCATTTAGCTCATCTTTTGTGTTCGAAATCGATATTATCCCATATTCTGTATTTTCTTTGTTTTCAAGAATAAATATTTGTATTAATTAATTTTGTGTTTTTAGGTAATAAATAAAGTTCGGAGAATCCGAGGAGACAAAAGAGCGAGAAAAATGGAGGCAAGTGTCTATGGAGCAGAAAGCCAAAGCCCGTGCGCGCATCGGTTGCAACCCAACAAGGAGCAACCCATTTACAAGATATGGGCTAAGCAATCCAAGACCCGACCCACGACCCGGATCCAAGCCCGTCTCTTCCGAGCCGTTAAGATTATCGGGTTCACCGAGATCCAACGGTCGCTCCACCCATCGCATCGACCCTTCGCTGCTCCCGCTCCACACCACATCCGCCTATACCTACACCCATCGACCAACACCCCATTTCTCCTTCATCTTCTCTTTCTTCTCTCCCGACAACACCAGAGAGCTCCACCGTACCTCCTCCCTTCTTCTCCCGACCAAACTTCCCAGAGCCACCTTCCACAGCCACCAACAACAACAACCGCACTACCTTCACCCCCTACTTGCTCTCTATCTCACTCGTAGCTTCTTCCCTAGAATCTAAGTGAGAGATAGAAAGAATTAGGGTTAGGTTTTCACAGATGAGGAGGAAAATCAAAGTAATGGAGTTGCAGAGCCAATTTTACAGAGGGAACAACAAATTCAGAGGGTGTGGGCGAAAGGGTATCATTTAATTTCTGTTTTGAAGTGAATTAGGGTTTTGCATGTATAAATAGGTGAACTGTGTATGTGAATGGTTATGCCTGGACTAGCCAGTACACCAATAGTAGTTTAATTTGTGTTTTCAGTGTTTGAATCATGTTCTAAATTAACTTACTAGGGTGTTGTTGAAACCCCTAATTCCATGTTAAGTAATTGTCTTTGGTTCTCATTCTTGCTTTGTGTTACAACATGATTAGGATTAGTAATTAACTAATGAGCTTGTAAACTGTGATGAGTTGTACCGTAAGAAGACAACTCATACTAGGGGTGAACTAGTAGAAATTAGTTAAGGAATATCTACTTAAGACCTTCAAGGGAAGGCACAAGAACTGAACTAGAGCCACATTACCTTAGCTTGAGGTTAGAGGGTGGATTCACTGCCCTACTACTTCACAATCTGTTTACAATTTACTTTGCTGCCTTATTTTAGATTCATACAATTCCAATTCAGTCGTATCGACACAAAACCATCTTACAATTGTGTTAACTTTCTTAGAAAATCAGTAGTAAGCTTTCAATCATTCACACACACTCCATTTCTCTGTGGTTCGACCCGTATTTGCCCTGTTTTACATTGTAGACACCGTGCACTTGCGGTTTAACACGTTGGAAAACTCTTTTCAAGACCTGCCATCGCCGCCGCTGGTTTAGATATTTTTGGATCAACAACAGTAGTTGATCCAAATAAAAATAGAACCAACATTATTTGATAAAAAAAAAAGAATCAACAGTAGAAGTTGATCCAATTTAGTGGATAAACTTCCATTGTTGATCCACTAAAATTGGATCAACAATGAAAGTTGATCCATGTAAAATGGAGTGAACTTGGCGTGAGTCGAACACGCATCATCTGACATGGAGTCAGTCATGCTACCATTGCACCACAAGTTCAACATTGGAATAAATTTACATGATTTAAACTACAAAGCATGAGTTCAAAGGATCAACAACAGTAGTTGATCCCATATAGATGGATCAACAACCTTAGTTGATCCAATATCACTGCCTGCTTCAACCCAGATAACCACCATATTTCATTACATGTAGCTTCATAAACATCAACAGCTCCAAGACCATCTTCAAAACCAATCTCGACAACTACAACAACCGGAACCACCATTCTACTACTATTTCCATGACTAATTTCTCATTCGTACCTCTCCACCATTACGGCCACCAACAAATCACACATCTCCAGCACCACCACCACCACCACCAAAACAACCAGAACCAAAATCCAACACCAACTTCATCATTCCAACCAAAACCACCATAGTTGATCCAATAAAAAATTGGGTCAACAACAGTAGTTGATCCCATATAGATGGATCAACAACCATAGTTGATCCAAAATATATGGATCAACAACCATAGTTGATCCAATATCACTGCCTGCTTCAACCCAGATAACCACCATATTTCATTCAACATCATGCTTCAATCTCTGTAACAACAACTCATACCAACACTGCCACCAACTCATACAATAAAAGCCACCACTATCACCTGCAGTGCAAACAAACATCCAGCACCACCGCTGTAACAACACCTTCCACCACCACCACCATAACAACAACAACAACAATACCAAAATGTTTCTATCACCACCACCACAATAGTACAACAAACTCCATTTGCTTGGTTTAGAATGAATCACAATCAAGAGCTCAATTTAAAATCGAAATGAAAAAAAGAAACCATGTTGAATCAACACCAAAAAATCAAACCCAAGATCAAATTTAGGATACTACTTAGAATAACAGTAAGAGATCAAACTTATCTTCATAAACACCAACAGCTTCAAGATCAGCTTTTATTCATTTCTTGCACAGCAGCAGATCAATCTCCCTTCTTAATCACTCGAAATCAATCACCGCAGCTTAAGAACAACTCATATCATATAACTTCAATTTCAAATAATATTGTTTTTTTTGGAATCTTCCAATTAGCAAAACCCAACCTTCGATTTCATCTACAAACCATGAAAATCATCATTCGCCATAACCTACACGATTCAAACAGCACCAGGTCCCATAATCTCTGAGATCGACATCAACATTTCTATTTCTCGACCTGATCTCTCTTCTCGTGGCTTAATCTTCACAGAAATCCCATCTCAGCTTTGTTTTTTTGTCTCTCAACATCTTCTCGATCTCTAATTCAATCACAGAACTCTCTATCTCTCAAATCTTAAATCTCTGCAACAAAATTGAAAATCATTCATACCAAATCAGTATCTTCTTTCAATAATTCGAACATGCATCCACCGGTGAGTCGAGGAATAATACATTGACCACTGCAAATTGACATCGCCACATATCTTACGGTTGTCGTGATGGTGATGGTGGAGGAGAGATGGAGTTTCAATTTCTCAATCTTATATTTCTTCTCTCTAAAATCTTATATCTCGGACTCTGAAATGGTGGTTGCGGTTGTGGTATCTGGTTGCGATTTGATTTTTTCCACCACCATCATTATTCAGTCCGGCGGAAAAGAGGTGGAGAAGACGGTGATGGCGGAGGTGATGAGGAAGAGAAGAGAAAGTTTCAAATCTGAAACTCAAAAGTAAAGAGAGTCCTTAAAACTTTAGAAATGTATAGAGGGTATTTATGGGATTATTAATAAAATCATATTCTTTTTAAAGATGGAGGGATATAAATATTGCTGATAGGGATAATTGTGAAGACCCATCAAAAGTAGGGACAATAATTCAATTTCCATATTATTAATGTGCATTTACTAATTAGATTTTCCGAGAGATTTCGATCGTTATTTTTGGACAGAGCATTTCCAGGAATTATGAAAACCGAATCTGTGCTTTTATGAATATCTTGAGAATATTTTCGGTTTTGGAAATTCCTTGGTGTCCAAACTTCCCTGTCTATAAATACACGAATTTTGCCTTTATAGCAAACTAATCCTTTTTTTTTTCTCAATAGCAAACTAATCCTTTTTTTTTTCTCAATAGCAAACTAATCCTTCGTAACAACAGATTTACTCTTTTGTTGTTGTTACTGGTGTAGCCGCCTATTCGGAGAGGAGAGTAACCTAATTAGGCGAAATCTCTTACGGCCGCTCAATTTAAAGTCTTCTTTAGGATTGAAAAGCTCTAGCGCGACCCGTTGGTGGGAAACTAGATAATTGCGGTTTATCTTTGTTTTCGATTGATTTGATTGACTAACGGTGGTTGAAATCTGATTGCACCTAGTTTGTTTATTCTTGAGAATATTCTCTTCTGATATAAGATTCACTCAAACTAGTTCAGAGTTTCGACAGGGATATTTAGACTGTTGTTAGTTCTAAAGACGATCTTGTGATAATCCATTGTTAACAGACTCCGTTCTGTGCGTGATTGATCATAAGAGATTCAAGTGATTGTGTGCAGGTTTTTATTGAAGATTTAAGAAGATTTGAAGACAAATAAGATATTGAAGATCTGACTTTGGTTTTATAATCTTTGGTGTGCACAACACTTGTTTCGTTAAAAGAGGATCCAATTAATAATAGGTTTATCCTTGTGGTAGATTGGATTGATTAATTGAGTAGATCGGCATCAATACGTTTCCTTGTGATTAAAGGTATTGATTGGCTTAATCTTAAACGATTACCTTTGGGTGATTGAACATAAGATAGATCTAAGGACCCGATGAAGGAGTTTATGTTAAGATAAACAACTGAGCCTTTGTCCGACTCATATCACTTGGTTGAATAGAGTTGATACCAAACAGATTTGTTGTTCCTTTATTGTTTGGAATACGAACCAAAGGAATTGTTCCAAGTACGTGACTTATTCACAAGTCGGAGGCGTGGGAATACAGACAGAACTAAGTGAACTATAGGGTTAGTTACTTGGTCTCAACTATACGAAGTTATGTGTAATTTTGTGTAGCGGCTTAATCTTGAGAGTATTCAATTCTAGACAAGGTCCCGGGGTTTTTCTGCATTTGCGGTTTCCTCGTTAACAAAATCTTGCTGTGTCATTTAATTTTATTTTCCGCATTATAATTGTTTTATTATAATTAAAGTAAATCACACAAACGTTAATTCCTATTTACTTGATAAGCAATCCTATTGTGTTTGGTTAAGTCCGAACCTTTGTATCAAGTAAACATACTTCGTTGTTGTATTGTCTCAATCTCGTATCCATAGACGATCACACGAAGTGTGAACCGATTAGTTGTATTGTCTCGACTCAGTCCATAGACAATCAGTTTCGGAGAAAGGACTTATATGTAGGAAAAGTTTTAGCTTGAGGTATATTTGGGTAACCTCGCCTTTTCAAAGATCAAGGTGAACAGGAAACACAACTAATAATCCGGTCTTATACTCCTGAAGAGCATCCTAGAAATATTAGTCACCTCACAATAACCCAAACTATATATAGAAGAAAAAGTTATTGCTGAATCTTAAGAGTCTGAGAAGAAAAAACTATTGTGATTACTTTTTATATATATCTTACCTATCGGAGATAAATCTCGAGAAAACCTCAAAGAAGATTAAACTCAATACGATAGAAAAAGTAAGATCAGGATACGCAACTACAGAGAAAATAGTTGGACCTGGCTTCACGAATCCCAAGCGAAGTCTTTAAGTCGTTAAACCTAGTAATGGTTTTCAAAAGAACTGGAAACCTAGGTTAATGGAGAATTGACTCTAGTTTGCAATTAGGACACACAAGAGTGTCGGGATTACGTTTCCCATATGCTAAAGTTCTTCTTTATATAATCTTTCAAATCAGGGTTGCTTACAATCAAAGCTAAGATAGCTTAGTAACAAAGCAATTAATATCCACCGTTAGATGAACTCCTGATTTAAGATTCAAGCTAAGTTTGCTTAGAAAATAAGCAATCAATCTCCATCGTTAGATGGTTTAGCTTGATACACACAAGTGAAATTTACCTATATTTAGATATGGATGAACCGTACCTAAATGTGTATAACAAGTTGTCTAAATAACTGTTAACCGAAGTTAGCCATATGAACACTTTTAGGTTAGCTATATTCATCTAACACTTCTAGACTCAATCTGATAATCAATCAATCATGATGGATAATCAAATGTATCTAAATGTGTTTTTAAGAAAGTTGTACAAATGTTCTCTATCTCATAGAAATGTCCATGAACCATTTGAAACATATTTTTCTTGGTTTGTAAGTGTACAAAGTACTTATGCAAGAACCAATTCATGAACATAATGCCACGGTTTGCAAACCAAGTTCGCATACCTTAAGGACATTGAAATTCAGGCACTTTAGTTTGCAAACAGATTTCGCAAACGAAACTGAGTTCATGTGTATAGACAAATGATTTGCATACAAAGTATTTGAACAACTTGTCAACTAACGATTTAGAACCTACCAACTGAGTTCGCGAACTACAGTTCCGGACCTTACCTAGTCTTGTTGTTCGCAAACATAGTTCACAAACAATAGTTCCGGACCGAACATGTAAACTTGTTCGCAAACAAGAGTTCCGGACCTAAAAGTGTACGCATACTGTGTTGTATCCAGACATTGGTAGTAGTTCTAAAACTCTCGTTAATCGATTTGAAACATCCTTAGAAGACAACATTGGTAATCTTACACATAACAATAGCTTCAAGTAATTTTCAAATGATCAAATAATTAATATGAAACATCCAAAGTTAACATCAAATGATTGTCTCACACAAATCATGTAAGATGTTCAAGGTAATTTTCACATGATCATCTTGAAACGATATTTAGTTTCCAACAAATGATTTGTTTAGAACTAAAGTTGTCAAGTAGATGATAAAGTCTGAAAAGACGAGGGTACCCAAATACATCACAATATTTAATTTATCCACCTATAAGTCCTCAAAACGAAAGTGATTGTCTATGGAAAAAGTCGAGACAGTACGACAAATCGGTATTCACACTTTGGATACGAGATCGAAACAATACAAAAATAGAAGTGTGATTACTTGATAATAGGTTCAGACTTAACCAAACTGTATAGGATCACTATCGAGTAAAGTGGAGTTAACGTTTGTGTATTTTACTTCTAATTATAATAAACAATTATAATTACGGAAATAGAAAAGTAAAAGACACAACATGATTTTGTTAACGAGGAAACCGCAAATGCAGAAAAACCCCGGGACCTAGTCCAGAATTGAATACTCTCATAATTAAGCCACTATACAAAATCTAAACCAACTTCGTATAGTTGAGACCAAACAACTAACCCTAGTTCACTTAGTTTCTTCAGTATCCCTGCGCTTCCGACATTCAATAAGTGCACGCACTGGAACAATTCCTTTGGATCGCCAACCAGTAAAGGAACAACAAATTTGTTTGGTAACAACTCTCTTGATTCTTTCCAGATAAAGATATCTCATGTCATATGCAAAGGCTCTTCCGTTTAAACTAATAAACTCCTTTGCCTGGTTAGATCAATCCAATCTCTATTACCTAAGTAATAAGATTCGAATTTGTAACAATCAAAATAGAACTCAAGAGAACTATTAGGTTTTACCTCACACAACTAATCAATCGAATAAATCCGATTCTAGTTGGATCCCAGCCGATCAAGGTTTGTGCTACAAAAAGATATGATAAACTAATAAGAAATCTTCTTTCATCTTCAATTAACATGCACAACACCACTTGAATCTTTTGTGATCAATCACGCACAGAACGGAGTCTGTTAACAATGGATTATCACAAGATGTATTTAGATCTACAAACAGTTCTAAAGATCCCGTCGACACTTCGATCTACTTCCTTTAAACAAATGTAAAACATTGTTTCCTAGGATGAAATCTTCACCTTTACCCATACACATAATCACAATAACATTCATAAGATTATGTCGATGTCATATCTACGAAGTTTAAAAGATAAGCGTTATACTTCGTAGTCTAATTCCTTAATACTATGATCATGTCTCACTACTGGAGTAAAATATTCATTCACATCTTCGCAGTTATGTTTTCAATATAGCACGACTTGAAAGATAAGTTAGGAATGAAACAGTTCAAGTCAATATTACTAACCTCAAGAGGAAGGATGATGTCATCGTTGTAGCTCGTTACTTCTTCACGTTCTTCAGGTCTTCAAGTAATACTTGTATGTCTCATATTCCTTGACTTTCTAGTCTAACCTATACGAAGTTGTCTCTAGTACATAATCAAGCGACTCTTAGATGAGTTTTGATTCACTAAAATATGACAACCAAACTTGATATACCAACGCTTGGTGGGTTCAACCGAGCTACGCTCTAACAAAGTCAAGACATGGCTAGAGAATGCTTCAACTTGTATTTCGAGAATTATATAAACGAGATAAACTCGACTCGAAATTTCAGATGTGTATAACACAAAGTCTATATAGCTATACGACTTAGTCTCGTTAGTAGATATAATTGAATAGACTTCTGAGTGATAGATAAGTTTTAGTCTCCACATACCTTTTGTCTTCGAAGTTTCTCCAAGCTCTTCAGTAGATCTTCTTCTTCAATCGGTGAATGAATGAGCAATAACGAAATAATTGCGAGAAAACAAAGCAGTTTAAATATCAATTCGAGTTCATGTGTCGGACATCAAAATCGTCCCTAATCAGGATGCAATTAGCTACTGGAGTTCATGGTGAAACAAGAGAAACAAAACTAAAATAAGCAAACCAAATAGCAGGTGATGTTGTGGATGCGAAGATGGACTGCCGTGGCTCAAAGAAGAACTGGCAGTGGTGGGAAATCGCCAACAGGATGGTAAACGGAGTGGTACTGGCGACGTCGAACTGTTGCTGTGTAGTTTCCTGCCAGTCTGCTGCCTTGGTGTTGTGGACTGATGAGACTCAGGTGGAGATGGATATGCAGGTGGCGTGCTGAGATGATGTATGCAGTTGTTGTTGATGTTGTAGATGTATGAGCGGATGATGGTGTGGACTGGTGGAACGGTGTATGCAGGTGAAGTGCAGGTGGTATGCTGATGGAGATACTGGTAGATGTTTGCGAACAATGGGTATATGAGATGCTGGATGGGTTTGGAGAGGAGCAAAAGTTGTTCTCTGCTGTAGATGCGGCAGTCTTGAAGGAGGAGGTATACGATGATATGAGATCTCCTGGCAGTCCAGGGTTCTCCTTTTATATCCCATTGTTTCTTGTTTTGCAATCCCATTCCCCAGACCCAAGTTTCCTAAATAATAACCGCCTTCTTTAATGAATATACGGCAAGAAACCTCTTCGAAAACTGTCACACGGACCATGGCAATAACATACATCTGGCTACCGTTTTTCATCTCAAAATACAACACCAAATAAGCCCTAACTCGATCCAAGACTCAATTCTACACACAACCCAACTTACTGGACTCTAAATCTTCTAAAACAGGCCACAAGTAAAGCCTCACCCAAACTCTTCTTGTAACTTATATAAAATTTGAATTCACAGCCACCGCAACCAAACCACAGGACCTGGTGCAACTGAAATAGAGTTGTACTCCCTTTAAACTCGATGCAAGGGCTACAGCTCCTCTTGCTGGTTGTTTTATTACTTTCTAAACTCCTCCAAAACCTTATCAATTTCTAACTCAAGGATAATCCATTCTTCATACAACTTGTAGTATCTTGAAAACTTTCAAAGTCCAATAAACTCGTACCCATTCGCTGTTTCGTCTTCTGGTCTCCCAAATCACATCCACGAACTATTCAGACCCAAGAGTTAGCTGCAGTTATAACCTGGTTGCAAACAAGTCTCTCAGGCCTTTTCTCGAACAGGTGTTGTGCCATTCTGCTGGTGTTAACAATTAAGGATATTCAGTCTTTTTTTAGTAACTTTCGTTTCTGGAAATGTCTCTACATTCCTAAAGAACGCAATAAAATTGCAGATTTTCTCTCTAAACTAGCTAGAGAGTTTACCACCTCAGTTGCCTGGTCTAATTTTTCTCCTGTGGAAATTAGAGCTCAGCTGTTAGAAGACATGTCTTATGTAGTGAACTGATCTTTTGCAATACAACTATTTTTTTCTTCAAAAAAAAAAAAAAAAGAACTGTTGTTGATCCTAAATCTTTCCATCTCCTTCCCTGCAGCATACACACAAACCCATTCATTTATAATCATTCATACATTCTAAATAAGCTTTGAATTCCCTTCGTTCATCATAAAATCCACGGCAGCAACTTGTTTCTTCTTCCCTGGATTTTCATGCCTTTAAGCTTCAGTTCTTGTCTGGATTTTCGACTCTAAGATCAACCCTTATCTCCCAACCTGCACGGACTCTAGTTGCTCATATCTTCGAATCGCATGGCAGCAATTTGATATTTCCTTGTTTTCTCGGTTTGAAAATTCTGTCCAAAGCCTTACCAGCAAACTCGACTTTCCAAGCCCATGTTCTTCTCCTAACTAGCCTTTAGTAAACAACCACGAGACCCGGGACTCACCAGCATTGGGTACTTGCTGCAGCTGTTTTGGTCGCGAGCAAGAAATTGAGAAGAAATTGGTTCCTCCTGGTCCTCCTGACATGGTTTCAGGTTATAAGATTAGTATGGTGTCCCCTAGCAGAATTAGGTGGTTCTTCAGTAAACTTCAATTGTACTTCCATGGCTGCTTTGAGACGAAAGGTGCTGGTGCTCCAGTAATCCTTATTTTCAACGCATTTTAGACTAGTATCACTGCTACACTCGAGTCGCTACCAAAGCAGTGAATTAACTTCGTTTTCGCTCCTTTCACATCGCATGACTCCAATGTACCTATAAAATGCAAAACAAAGCGTAATATACAAATTTACAAGAAAAATAGCAAAGAAAAGCATACGAAATTGATACTCAAAAGATGTAATTTAGGCACCTATCAAATTCCCCCGCAGTTAATCTTTGCTAGTCCTCGAGCAAACAAAACAAAACTAAAATACAACAACTCCTTCTCGTCGAGATTACGGTTACTTTTAGCATAAATAACAAGCCTTTAAACCCTTAGGTGTCCCTAGCAGACGAGTTTTAGTCCCGTGAAGGTTTACAAGAGGTGTACCTACAAAACCTTTTACTCCAAATTCCAACTACATGTGAAGAATCTATGAACGAATCCAAAATGATTACATGAAGAAGTACCCAGATGCGAATCAAATTCATATATAGGTGACAAAGCTCTACTCAGAAAGTTGAACAAACCACAATACTCGAAATCTAACTAACCACAATCACACATGAATAGATTAAGAAGATGGATTTAGAGATAGATGGTTGCGAATGTTGACTAAAGTGAACGGTGTTTCCCATATCAGTCTGAAGGTCACCACCAAGATGAACCTATGACCTAATGGATTGAGATATTGGTCTGAATTCTAATATCAACTCGGCTGGCATATACACGGGAACCAGTGGTCGATAATCCTAATTCTAGATCAACTCATCTAGAATATACAAGGGAACCAGTGGTCGATTTATTAATTGAACAATAATAACTTTTTATTTTATTTTTCTTTTTCATTTTTTTTTCTTCAAATTGACAACATGATTAGATCTTTTGGATCCAAGCGCATGCTTCTTTTCAGCAGATTACATGGTAATTCCCATGGATCCTGCATTCCACGCTTGTTTAGGCGACGGAGACAGGGAGAACACACACATATTGCTATCCAAGTGTCAATCTATATTTTTTCTTTTCTTTTCATTTTTTTTTCATGTATATATACTCCGATTGGTCTGTTTTTTTTTTTTTTTTTTTAGTAACTCAATCACTCTATTTCATCTTAGTAGTAATAACAATTCGATATTAGTGACCCACCAAATCACTTAGAGAAACAAAAAGTTTGCAAAAATAAAAACAAAAGGTGATATGGTGACGATTCTGAGATATGGTAACAACTATCATGTTATTTCTAATACATGAGCTCCGTCCTTTTAGTTAATGAGTTCCTCAACTCCTGCAACCAAGATGGTTCCATCCACTTATATTGTTTAGTGTCATCCTGAAGGCACAAGTTCTAGATTTTGAAGTTTATCATGCAGTTTTTTTTTTTTTTTTAACTAAAGGCATCAAACTCTACAAATTATATACAAATTACATAAACTGATACTCTAACTCATAGTTATTTCTGAACAATAGAAGATAAACACTAAACAAGCTATTTAGTTGGAATTTAAACCCAACTCAGCCAATATATACCTCATCGTCAAGAAAAAATTCCATCTACTTAGAAAAGCTAGTGTTTATTCTAAATTGTTCAAAAATCTCTAAAAGTTGGAGTTTTGTATACGTCAAGTTTTGTTCTTATTATACCCTACCCCCACACTTAAATCAAACATTGTCCTCAGTGTTTCAAACCATTGCAAAAAGAATAAGAGGAATACTTGAAAAAGACAAGGAAGTAAGAATTGGAATTGTGCACCTAATTGACGCATACGATAAACATTCAAAATAGACTCCCCGTATATCAACAATCTGAAAATTTGAGGATCCACCCACAAAACAATCTACATATATAGCAAAAGCTTCACAAGAATGTTAGCAAATGGTGGGAAAAATGAAACCATCGTCTCATAAGAGTTACCCCCATACTTAGTTTATTCTACACTCGTAAGTGTACACAAAACATAAGTGGAAGACTCTTCTATTCGTTCCTCTTGGCAAACCTGCATGGTGTTAGACTCAAACACATATGGTGGATACTTAGATGCAAGGAATTCAGAAAGAACTTTAGAAGCACATAATTCCAGCCCAAAATGAGGTATTTTCCTAAAAGTCGGGTTAACAACTCTATAAGAAACTACTTCAAGTTTGGGAGGATCATCATTAAATAGAGATTCATGTAAAAGGGTTAGACAAACCTTGCAAAACCTCTTGTATTTCGGGATCTTTGGTACTGCTGGATACTTACATTCCCACATCACAAGTATCATCATTCTCACTCAAACTCTTGTTAAGACATTCATTGGTTTCCTCTATAACCAAGTCCTCCTCATCGGAAAAGAAATCAGAATCTTCCATAAGCAAATTATCGTAATCCTTACGTTCTTCATCACAAGTTGACTTCTCATTCGAAGTATCGACTATCTCTGAATTTGGGGTACAGTGCACAAAGAAGTCATAATCATCATCGCTCTCGTATACAACATAAGTCTTACCATAAATAATGGTAGTATTTCTAGACTCAACTTCTTCCTTTTGAATAGGAGAATGATCATTAAAATCATGAGTTGAGATAGTAGCACCGTCATTATCAATATTTTCCAAGGGTTTATCATCCTCGGAATCTTCTTCTTGGGGCTCTTCTCCATTATCTACATGGCGGTTAACCTCATCATGTATGGCCCTAGAAATTGCTTGAAGAGTCTCTTCCGTTTCTCCCTCTTCTTCCAACTGCTCATATTATCTAAAGAGTTTCTTTATGTTAACACGTTTTCCGCTACTACTCACAATAGGTTCTCTAGACCACGTCTCTTCCCGTTGAATGGGTGAAAGATCATAAGTACGATGGAACATGTCTAAATACACTTTCATATGTTTCACTTGGTACGAAACTCTGCACGTTGGGAGTTGAGTTAATCTGGTTCCATGTATGTCGCAAATCCATAAATTCATTAGGCATCTGCAGGAAACTAGATTGGAACGTATGAGAAGTATAACTATCCCCCATCCTTGTGATTGTCCACTTATATAACCACCAAAATATTGATGCGATGTATGAGAATAATCACATGGTCTTCTAGAATAGTCATCATAGCCAAAAGATTGGTTTTGATTATATCCCAAGTATGGTTGGAAGTTATTGTAAGAGTGAGATTGAAAATCCGAATTATTATTACCATAATATGCATGGTCTTGTTTACCATATGCGTTGTTCCCAAAAGGATTCATCCCAAAAAAATTTATGCACACAACTCGTTTAGAGACTTACCTCTTGTTCCCAATTGTGCACACGCAAAACAAGTGATTGATTGTACCAGAAAAATAAGACTCTAAAAGATAAATTATTAAAAGATAAATTAGTAAAAGATAAAAAATAAAAGCTATATACAAAAACAGAAAATTAAATAACAACTCAAACTACTGACTGCTCCCCGGCACCGTCGCCAATTTTGACGAAGTGTCGAACTTGCAAAAATAAATTCCTTACTTCTCTTACACTAACTAGTAGTATACGGACAAGCAGGTTCGTTCCTAAGGGAGAGTTGAGCTAAAGTTGTCAATTCAATTTCTGAATAAGAAAATGCAAATATGAGGATGAAAATGATCCAGGACTCTTTCTCAGTCACGAAACGTGAATCTTATCAATATAGCTATGTTTTCGCAAAGTACCCATTACTAATAACCCTAGAATATATAGTACGCTCAAATATCCCGCAATCTCATGAATTCACCGGACACAGAAGTGCTCGACTACCGGATTCTAATTGCCAAGTTTCCTAGAAGTACGCTCCTAGGTGTGACGTCAACAAATGCTTTAAGTTCTGTGAGATAGGCTATTCCTAGTGATAAATATGAAAGCTCGGACTCATCTACTAGTGTCAATATCTACATGGATATTTAACAAAATCCCATCGTCAATAACCACATATTACTACTTGTATCAAGAGTCTCTAGACAATTACGGGTCAAAGAGTTCTCAATTAGCAATAGAACTATTAATTAACCATTTAATTTGCAACTTTTCAAGAATAATTCATATAACAATATTGGTATGGTAATGAATGAGCAATAACGAAATAATTGCGAGAAAACAAAGCAGTTTAAATATCAATTCGAGTTCATGTGTCAGACATCAAAATCGTCCCTAATCAGGATGCAATTAGCTACTGGAGTTCATGGTGAAACAAGAGAAACAAAACTAAAATAAGCAAAACAAACAACAGGTGAAGTTGTGGATGCGAAGATAGACTGCCGTGGCTCAAAGAAGAACTGGCAGTGGTGGGAAATCGCCAACAGGATGGTAAACGGAATGGTACTGGCGATGTCGAACTGCTGTTGTGTAGTTGCCTGCTAGTCTGCTGCCTTGGTATTGTGGACTTATGAGATGTAGGTGGAGATGGATATATAGGTGGCGTGCTGAGATGATGTATGCAGTTGTTGTTGATGTTGTAGATATATGAGATGATGATGGTGTGGACTGGTGGAACGGTGTATGCAGGTAAAGTACAGGTGGTATGCTGATGGAGATACTGGTAGTTGTTTGCGAATAATGGGTATATGAGATGCTGGATGGGTTTGGAGAGGAGCAAAATCTCATCTCTGTTGTAGATGCGGCAGTCATGAAGGAGGAGGTATGCGATGATAAGAGATCTCCTGGCAGTCGAGGGTTCTCATTTTATAGCCCATGGTTTCTTGTTTTGTAATCCAATTTCCTTGACCCAAGTTTCCTAAACAATAACCGCCTTCTTACGGAATATACGGCAAGAAACCTCTTCGAAAACTGTCACACGGACCATGGCAATAACATACATCTGGCTATCGTTTTTCATCTCAAAATACAACACCAAATAAGCCCTAACTCGATCCAAGACTCAATTCTACACACAACCCAACTTACTGGACTCTAACTCTTCTAAAACAGGCCACAAGTAAAGCCTCACCCAAACTCTTCTTGTAACTTGTATAAAATTTGAATTCACAACCACCGCAACCAAACCACAGGACCTGGTGCAACTGAAATAGAGTTGTACTCCCTTTAAACTCGATGCAAAGGCTACAACTCCTCTTGCTGGTTGTTTTATTACTTTGTAAACTCCTCCAAAATCTTATCAATTTCTAACTCAAGAATAATCCATTATTCATACAACTTGTAGTATCTTGAAAACTTTCAAAGTCCAATAAACTCGTTCACATTTGCTGTTTTGTCTTTCTGGTCTCCCAAATCACATCCACGAACTATTTAGACCCAAGAGTTAGCTGCAGTTATAACCTGGTTGCAAACAAGTCTCCCAGGCCTTTTCTCGAACAGGTGTTGTGCCATTCTGCTGGTGTTAACAATAATGAACTGTTGTTGATCCTTGAAAAGACGAGGGTACCCAAATACACCACAATCTTAAACTTTTGATCACAACCTATACAAGACCCACTGTGTATAAACCTCTTGGAGCAACAATCACTCAAGGAATATTTCAACACAGTGTCCACTTGAAATAGGGTTAGTCCGGGCTGGCCTAACACGTGAATAATTATATCATACAAGTGGAGAAATCCAATACACTTTGTGTGATCGTTTATGGATCTGAATCGAGACAATACAACAACAATGTGTTCACTTGATAAAGGTACGGTAATGACCGAAACCAATAGGATTAATATCAAGTGCCTTGCTAACGTACAAAGTGCAATTTACTTTAATTATAATAAAACAATTATAATGCGGAAATATAAAGTAAATGGCACAACAAGATTTTGTTAAGGAGGAAACCGCGAATGCAGAAAAACCCGGGACCTTGTCCAAAATTGAATACTCTCAGGATTAAGCCGCTATAAAAAATCAAACCAACTTCGTATAGTTGAGACCAACTAAACCTATAGTTCACCTAGTTCCGTCTGTATTCCCACGCCTCCAACTTATGAATAAGTCACGTACTTGGAACAATTTCTTTGGTTCGTATTCCAAACAGTTAAGGAACAACAAATCAGTTTGGTATCAACTCTTTTCAACCAAGTGATGTGAGTTCGACAAAAGGCTCTTCTGTTTATCTCAATAAACTCCTTTGTCATGTTCTTAGATCTATCTTATTATCAACTACCAAAGTAATTGTTAAGATTTTGCAATCAATACTTTTAATCACAAAGAATTTTATTGATGCCGATCTACATAACTAATCAATCTAATCTACCACAAGGATAAACCGATTATAGTTGGATCCTCTTTTACCGAAACAAGTATTGTGCACACCAAAGATTATGAACCCAAATCAGAAATCTTCAAAGTCTTCTGTGTCTTCAAATCTTCTTAGATCTTTAATAAACACCTGCACACAATCAACTTGAATCTCTTGTGATCAATCACGCACAGAACGAAGTCTGTTAACAATGGATTATCACAAGATGTCTTTAGGTCTACAAACAGTCTAAAGATCCCCGTGGAAACTTCTATCTAGTTTGAGTGAATCTTATATCAGAAGAGAAGATTCTCAATCATAAACAAACTAGGTGCAATCAAAGTTTAACCACTATTAGTCAACCAAATCAATCGAAAACAAAAGATAAACCGCAATTATCTAGTTTCCCACCAACGGTACTAATAGAGAGTCTCTATCCCAAAGAAGTCTTTAAACTGAGCGGCCGTAAGATATTTCGCCTAATTAGGTTACTCTCCTCTCCGAATAGGCGGCTTCACCAGTATCAGCACAACTGAGATAGTTTTGCTGTCTCTGAGGATTAGTTTGCTCGAAATGCAAACTTTCATATTTATAGACCAAGGAAGTTTGGACACCAAGGAATTTCCAAAACCGAAAATATTCTCAAGATATGCAATATATTCCAGATTCAGTTTCCATAATTCCTGGAAATGCTTTGTCCAAATAATGACCGAAAATATCTTAGAAAATCTCCAACTAGCAAATGCACACTACTAATTTTCATTTTCCAAAAATAAAATTAAAAACCTTAAATAAAATATTCTCAATTTATTTTATTCGATTCGTGATTTTCTTCCTTTAGCTATTAAGGATTAACTTTGAACAATTAAAGATTAGCGTTACTGCACATGTTCAAAGTATGTCGACATCCTTACTTTGTAAATCCTCTTTCATACTTACAATCTTGAAACCGATTTGCCACACTTCCAAACAAGTTTAGAATTGGTTCATCTAACTTTCAAGAACTACATGATTGATCAAGAACACTCAATCACCAAACATGGGTTTCACGGTTCTACTAAAACAAGTTTCGGTTCTACCTCCATGTGAGTACTTTGCATAGTCACGCTAGTTACCAAAATTCAGTTGACTAGGTACTAGGATCATTTCCCCACATATATATGGTATTTAACTTGTACTTGCTGCACATGTCCATAGGATCGGTTCCCCTTTGCCTAAAAACGTGTTGCACATGTCCATAGGATCGGTTCCCCTTTCTACTAAAAACTTGATGCACCTTTGTTGATGGTGATTTTTAGCTTAGTGTTAAAATCGTAAAACCCTATCCAGACAGTGACGTCACAGGACTTGAACACATTTATTGAACCCTTTAATATGTCTACGAGAAAATTACTAGGGTACCTTTTTTCTAATTAATTACTAATTAGGGTTTCGATAGGCCAAAACCCTAATTCCCACGCCACCGCGCCAAGGCATGCCAACCATGCTAGCCGCACCCTTGTGCCAATGGAAAACCGTGCCAGCCACACCCACCGCGCCAAGGCATGCCAACCATGCTAGCCGCACCCTTGTGCCAATGGCAAACCGCGCCAGCCACACCCACCGCGCCAAGGCATGCCAACCATGCTAGCCGCACCCTTGTGCCAATGGCAAACCATGCCAGCCACACCCACCGCGCCAAGGCATGCCAACCATGCTAGCCGCACCCTTGTGCCAATGGCAAACCGTGCCAGCCACACCCACCGCGCCAAGGCATGCCAACCATGCTAGCCGCACCCTTGTGCCAATGGCAAACCGTGCCAGCCACACCCACCGTGCCAAGGCATGCCAACCATGCTAGCCGCACCCCTGTGCCAATGGCAAACCGTGCCAGCCACACCGACCGTGACATGTGCCAACGGCATGCCAAAACCTTGGCCCCATCATGCCAAGCCAAACCGCACCTTGCCTTGGCCCTAGCCATGCTAGCCGCACCATTCGCCCATGGCATGCCAAGCCCGTGGCCCCGCCATGCCAAGCCATTCATGCCAAACCCTTGGCCCCACCATGCCAAGCCAAACCGCACCTTGCCTTGGCCCTAGCCATGCTAGCCGCACCATGCTCCCATGCCATGCCAAGCCCTTGGCCCCGCCATGCCAAGCCATTCGTGCCAAACCCTTGGCCCCACCATGCCAAGCCAAACCGCACCTTGCCTTGATCCTAGCCATGCTAGCCGCACCATGCGCCCATGGCATGCCAAGCCCGTGGCCCCGCCATGCCAAACCCTTGGCCCCACCATGCCAATCCAAACCGCACCTTGCCTTGGCCCTAGCCATGCTAGCCGCACCATGCGCATATGGCATGCCAAGCCCTTGGCCCCGCCATGCCAAGCCATTCATGCCAAACCCTTGGCCCCACCATGCAAAGCCAAACCGCACCTTGCCTTGGCCCTAGCCATGCTAGCCGCACCATGCGCCCATGGCATGCCAAGCCCTTGGCCCCGCCTTGCCAAGCCATTCACGCCAAACCCTTGGCCCCACCATGCCAAGCTAAACCGCACCTTGCCTTGGCCCTAGCCATGCTAGCCGCGCCACCATGCTGGCCTTCCCTACACGGCTACTAAAAACGAAGGCGTGCGACGATCAACGGTCCCTCTTCAATCCCAGGAGAAAATCCTAGCCATCCGAGGTTACCAGACGACGCATGGTAACCTTTGGCCCGAAAACCTAAGTTTGGCCACGCCAAACCATGCCATTCCAACGGCATGCCAACCTAGTCGTGCCACCATGCTGGCCTTCCCTACGCGGCTACCAAAACCGAAGGCGTGCGACGATCAACGGTCCCCCTTCAATCCCATGAGCAAATCAAAGCCATCCGAGGTTACCATACGACGCATGGTAACCTTTGGCCCCGAAAACCTAAGTTTGGCCACGCCAAACCATGCCATGCCAACGGCATGCCATACTAGCCGCGCCACCATGATGGCCTCCCCTACGCGGCTACCAAAAACGAAGGCGTGCGACGATCAACGGTCCCCCTTCAATCCCAGGAGCAAATCCTATCCATCCGAGGTTACCAGACGACGTATGGTAACCTTTGGCCCGAAAACCTAAGTTTAGCCACGCCAAACCATGCCATGCCAACCTAGCCGCGCCACCATGTTGGGCTTCCCTACGCGGCTACCAAAAACGAAGGCGTGCGACGATCAACGGTCCCCCTTCAATTCCAGGAGCAAATCCTATCCATCCGAGGTTACCAGACGACGCATGGTAACCTTTGGCCCGAAAAACTAAGTTTGGCCACGCCAAACCATGCCATGCCAACGACATGCCAACCTGATGGCCTCCCCTACGCGCCCAAAAACCGTGCGATCAACGGTCCCCTTCAATCCCATGAGCAAATCTTCCCCGAGGTTACCATGACGTATGGTAACATTTGGCAAAAAGTTTAGCCACGCCAAACCATGCCATGCCAACCATGCCATACTACCATGTTGGGCTTCCCTACGCGGCTACCAAAAACAAAGGCGTGCGACGATCAACGGTCCCCCTTCAATTCCGAGAGCAAATCCTATCCATCCGAGGTTACCCCAGAAAATCCTAGCCATCCAACCTCAAGCCGCGCCACCATCCGAGGTTACCGGCCTTTACGCGCTACCAAAACGAAGGCGCGTGACGATCAACGGCCCCCTTCAATCCCGGGAGCAAATCCTAGCCATCCAAGGTTACCCCGGACGACGCAAACCTTTGGCCCGAAACCTAAGTTTGGCCACGCCAAACCATGCCATGCCAATGGCATGCCAACCTAACCACGCCACCATCTTTGCCTTCCCTATGCGGCTACCAAAACGAAAGCGTGCAACAATCAATGGCTATCTTTCCTCTTGAGATGCAAAATCTCGACCGTCGAAGGTCACTGCTAGCAAGTCTCCCGGTGCGACTTGCCGAGCAACAACAACATGCTACATGTTTTCCACAAAAACATTCAAGACATCAACACATATCACAAACTGGGGGATCCTCTTTGGGTATTGGTTTGGCGGTTTACAGCGCACGGCGTACACTACGCCCGTCATAAGGAAGTGTCATAAGGATGAGGCGGTTAGTAAATACAGAGAGTTAATGGTGAAACGTTATTTTTATGGAATATCAATTCCATGCGTTAACGTTACCACCTCCTCCCATTTATTCACCCATTTTTCCATTCCTTAATGAGACCAGAGTACGTTTCACTTCGACTTATATAAATAGGTCTTACCTATTTCCACCGAACGACAGGTTCATTCGGGAATATACAACACTCAGAAAATACTTGCTAGCTTACTATTTGTTAGCCTTCTCACTTTTTTGATACAAGTCACAGTAACACAACTACTCTTCCAGAATCAACTATTCTGGTCTCATCACTTTCCTTGCTTCCCTCCCCAAAACCAACCCATTCTCCTCCACTTTGTGACCGAAGCAAGTCTGGAACGGCCATTTCTTGGTTTAGGCCGGACTTGTACAGATTGATCTCTCGAATCTAAAGTACTCCCTTGCAGTACATTATTTAGGGTTTAAATCCGTTTCTCACCCACATACCGGAATTACTGAAATCAGCAGAAACCATTTTTACCCACAAACAACCTCATACAAGGATCGATTCCCCTTTGGGATAGGTTTTACCTCTTACTAGGATCGGTTACCCTTTACCCAGAGTCGGTCATACCAATAACACTAAATCGATCATACCATCTCAGGTGATTACTTAAGATCGGTTTTACTAATAAAAGTCATACCAATACAAAAGTCAGGCCTTTGTGAATAGTTTGACCAAGAACATAAACAAGTCATGAGCGGTTATACTAATCGCACATATTGGTAGTTCAAAAGATATGCAATGAATAACAATACCAACAATGCCTGGCGATTTCTCTTTCGATTCACAAAACAAGTTCATGAATTTACTTCCTGTTTGAGGGTGAAAACGGTTTCTGCTGATTTCGGTAATTTCGCGTGAGTGGGTGAGAAACGAGTCTAAACCCTAAACAATGTACTGCAAGGGAGTACTTTAGATTCGAGAGATCAATCTGTACAAATCCGGCCTAAACCAAGAAATGGATGTTCCATACTTGCTTCGGTCACAAAGTGAAGGAGAGGGGTTGGTTTTAGGGAAGGAAGCGAAGAAAGTGTTGAGACCAGAATAGTTGATTCTGGAGGAGTAGTTGTTTGAGTTGTATCAGAAAGTGAAAGCTAACAGATGGGAAAGCTAGCAGGTGATTTCTGAGTGTTGTATGTTCCTGACCAAAACTTGTTCTTTGGTGGGAATAGGTAAGACTTATTTATACAAGTCGTAACAAAACGTGCTACTCGGTCTCGTAAGAAATGGAAACGGGTGAGTAAAGTGGAAGGAGGTGGTAACGGTAACGCTGGAATTGATGTTCCATAATGAAAGAAACGTTTCACCATTACTCCTTGTATTTAATAACCGACTCATTCTTATGACACTTTCTTGTAATGGGCGTAGTGTACGCCGCATGCTATAAACCGCCAAACCAAAACCCTAATGAGCATCCCCCGGTTTGTGACATGTGTTGATGTCTCGAGTGTTTTCGAGGAAAACATGTAGCATGTTGCTGTTGTTTGGCAAGTTGAGCTTGGGAGACTTGCCGGATCGGTGGTGACCTTCAACGGTCGAGATTTAGCATCTTGATAGGAAAAGTAGCCGTCGATTATTGCAACCCTACGTTTGGTAGCCAGTGGCAGGAAAGCATGGCCGACATAGCTTTAATATGGCATAGTTTAGGCGCGTCCGAAAGTTAGGGTTCTAGCATTGTTTGGGCGCGACCAAAACTATGGCTTGTTGCGGGCCAAAAGCTGCCATGCGTTGGCTGGTAACCTTGGACGGCTAAGATATGCATCTTAGATGGAAAGGTGACTGTTGATTGTCGCAAGCCTTCGTTTTAGCAGCCGTGAAGGGAAGGCCGGCATGGTATGGCTTAGGCGTGGCAAGGTGGCTGGCACGGCATTCCATGGGCACATGTGGCATGGTCGGCATGCCTTGGCGCGGTTTGGGCGTGGCCAAAACTAGGGTTTTGGCGTTGGGCCAAAGGTTACCATGCGTTGGCTGGCGACCTTGGACGGCTAAGATTTGCATCTAAGATGGAAGGGTGGTCGTTGATTGCCGCACGCCTTCGTTTTACTAGCCAGGAAGGGAAGGCCGGCATGGTATGGCTTAGGCGTGGCAAGGTGGCTGGTACGGTATGCCATTGGCACATGTGGCATGGTCGGCATGCCTTGGCGCGGTTTGGGCGTGGCCAAAACTAGGGTTTGGGCGTGGCCAAAACTAGGGTTTTGGCGTTGGGCCAAAGGTTACCATGCGTTGGCTGGCGACCTTGGACGGCTAAGATTTGCATCTAAGATGGAAGGGTGGTTGTTGATTGCCGCACGCCTTTGTTTTAGCACCCGTGAAGGGAAGGACGGCATGGTATGGCTTAGGCGCGTCAAGGTGGCTGGCACGGCATGCCATTGGCACATGTGGCATGGTCGGCATGCCTTGGCGCGGTTTGGGCGTGGCCAAAACTAGGGTTTTGGCGTTGGGCCAAAGGTTACCATGCGTTGGCTGGCGACCTTGGACGGCTAAGATTTGCATCTAAGATGGAAGGGTGGTCGTTGATTGTCGCACGCCTTCGTTTTAGCAGCCGTGAAGGGAAGGCCGGCATGGTAGGGAAGTGCTTGGGGTTTTGTCTAATTTAGGGTTTGGTCTGCTGAAACCCTAATTAGCGCCCTTTACTAGAATCACTGTAGAATTGATGGTTCGCCCCTCCATTCTGTACGGAAAAGAATTTCCTATCTCCTTTCGCGGGAATATTTAGGTTTTGAGCTCGGTCGGGGGGTGAAAACAGCTCGAAAGTAAAACTCATGAAGAATTTAGGAGGGATGTTGGTAGCCAGCGGCATGGTGGCATGCTCGTGCACGCTTTAGGCGCGGCCAAAAATTAGGGTTTAGTACAAACCGTGTAGTTTTGGCATTGGGCCAGAAGTTGCCACGCGCTTGGTGGCGAACTTGGACGGCTGAGATCTGCATCTCAGATGGAAGGGTGGTCGTTGATTGTTGAAACCCTTCGTTTGGCAGCCAGCGGCATGGTTTAGGGCTGGCATGGCTTTGGCATAGTATAGGCACGGCCAAAATTAGGGTTTTGGGAAAACCGTGATGTTTGGCTTTGGGCCGCAAGTTGCCATGCGTTTGGTGGCGAACTTGGACGGCTGAGATCTGCATCTCAGATGGAAGGGTGGTCGTTGATTGTTGCAACCCTTCGCTTGGCAGCCAGCGGCATGGTTTAGGGCCGGCATGGCTTTGGCATTGGCGCGGAGGTGAGGTTGGCATGGTCGCATGCCTTGGCGCAGAGACGTGGCTGGCATGGTTTGCCATTGGCACGGTGGTGCGGTTGGCATGGTCGACATGCCTTGGCACAGAGACGTGGATGGCATGGTTTGTCATTGGCACGGTGGTGCGGATGGCATGGTTGGCATGCCTTGGCGCGGAGACGTGGCTGGCATGGTTTGCCATTGGCACGGTGGTGCGGCTGGCATGGTTGGCATGCCTTGGCGTAGAGACATGGCTGGCATGGTTTGCCATTAGCACGGTGAGAGGATCGGGGTTAGGCATATACGGAGGTGATGTCAGTTAGTACTAAGGGTTCTGCTGTGGAACAAGACACGTGTATATATAAAAAAAAAGGTACCCTGGTAATTCTTACGTAGCCATGCTGATTGATTCAATAAATGCGCTAGTGATCGTAGTGACGTCATGTCAGATGTATGGTTTTACGATTTTAACCCTAAGCTAAAAACCACCATCAACATTAAATCCCCTGCTTAGCTCGGAACAGGGGCATTGTTGCAAGGTAAGCATAAGATGGTGACGGACAAGGATAGAATCGAAACGTAAATCATGCAAGATGGTCAGGAAGATTCGTCTAACCTTTTTCGGGAAGTAAGGAGAATATGTGATCCTCGTATTTGGCGGCTTTACGTAAGTTACGTTGCATGGTACTTTGCGGGTTAGGATGGAACGGAGCCGCTAGTGTAGATTTGGTGTGAAGGGAAACTGCTAGCACTGGTCGGCTTGGACTTGGAGCCGTTTAGCACTTTATCGGCTTGGAATGGGAGCCGAAGGTATCGTGCGGCTTGGGAAGGAGCCGTGAGCGTTGGATTGGCTTGGAATGAGCCGTCAGCATTGGTCGGCTTGGAATGGGAGCTGCAGGTATCATGCGGCTTGGAAAGGAGCCGTGAGCGTTGGATTGGCTTGGAACGAGCCGTCAGCATTGGTCGGCTTGGAATGGGAGCCGCAGGTATCGTGCGGCTTGGAAGGATCCGTAAGCGTTGGATTGGCTTGGAAAGAGCCGTCAGCATTGGTCGGCTTGGAATGGGAGCTGCAGGTATCGTGCGGCTTGGAAAGGAGCCGTGAGCGTTGGATTGGCTTGGAACGAGCCGTCAATATTGGTCGGCTTGGAATGGGAGCCGCAGGTATCGTGCGGCTTGGAAAGGAGCCGTGAGCATTGGATTGGCTTGGAACGAGCCTGTAGGATCAGAATATCGCAACACCAACACCACTGCGAAATCCATAAATGTTACATAGCGAAGGCGTCGCAGACGAGTAAAATAAGTGACGCAATGGATGACGACAGCCAGAACACGAGAAAGGTGTGAAGACCTAGCGAGATTTAGGAGTGTCGCCAGATTATGCATTTGTACACTTGCGACACTTCGCAAATCATTCCCGAAAATAAAGGACAGCTTAGCTGTCATCCATTATGTAACACCCTATATAAAGAGCCGAACAGGCCTATTGAGGGAGAGATCTTTTTCGAGTGTGGAGCAAGTCATTAAGAGAGAGAAAGTCGATAGTGATTGTAATTTTTTTAGCTCTTTTCCATTTTATCTTGTAAACATTCAAGAAGTTAATCAATAAAAATTATAATTGTTCATCTTAAAATGGTTTGATTGTGTGGATTCTTGTGAGGGGTGTAGTGTAGGATTTCCTGCAACTACATATTGGCGCTAGAAACAGGGAGAGAGTGAAGATTGACATCGTGATTTGAAAGAATTTGGAGTAATAGGGAAAGAATTTCATATAATTTTCAAAATTTACTGAAATTAAGAAATGGCTAGAAGAAGATATGCATCAGAACAACCAACAACTGTTAGAAGGAGTAGGAAACTTGCTGGAGAAGGGAGAAATGAAATGGGGGAATCCTCAAGAATGAACACAAGAAATAATGAAGAAAATCAAATTCAATCACCAATTCAACCAAGATCTAGAATAGAACTGTGTGGATTATGATAGAGTAAGCGTGCATACTTGGAGATCGGACTACGTGGACGAAAGGGGAGAAGAACAAAGAATTGATAAACAATGGACAAGAGGAGAGAGACCGAGAAGTGATTAGAGAAATAATTCATGGAAATGAATAGGTCGCAGCATTAGAGACATTGAGACAAATAATACATGAAGAAAGGCGATTAGAAGCACAGGAACGTGCAAATTTGACAAGGCAAAATCATGAGTTGAGGATGGAAAATATGAGATTACAAAATAGAAGGTCGAGAAGCACTACAAGGTCAAGCTCAATATCAGTTATAGAAAATGCTAATGAAGAAAATGCTATAGAAAATGCTAATAAAGAAAATCGAGAGGAAGTGCAAAATCCAGGCGAAGAACGTTGCGAAAGAAGAGAAATAATGGAAGATCGATATATCCCACGTCCCGAGACTCTTCAAAATGGGCAAAATGATGGAAATCAAGGAAATAGGCAGCGTCAAGGGCGGAATAATACAGGTAATGAGGAAATCAGGAAGAAGGAAGAAGAATATTGCATGAGAGAGAAACACAGAGGAAGAAAAAAGAAATTGAAGATGAAATTGAAAGACACTATGTTGAGCAAGCACGTCTAGCTTGCGAAAGAGAAAGATTGAGAACAGAAATGGAAGAACAGGGAGTTACAAGAGGCAATTCGCCAGAATAATCATGATAATAGAGAAAGAAGGAGAGAACAAAATCGCAACAATGGTAATATCAATGAAGAGTATGAAAGAGTACAAAGGAGAATCGAAAGGCATCAAAGAAGAGAAATGATAGATATAACGGTGTGCGAATTCAAGAGAGGAATGAAAGAGAAGATCGCAGAGAAAGACAAGAAGAGAATGATGAACAAGAAAGTCAAAACAGACATGAACGCAGAAGAAGAGAGGCGGAGTTAAAAAGACCAATGGAGCCAAACTCTGGTGTAAATGAACAAATTCTGAGAGAATTGGCGGAAATGAGAGGAATGTTAAATAATAAAAGGGGAGGAGGTAAGATACAATTGGATGAAGCCATAGAAGAAGCTGCGAAGACTCCATTCACACAAGAAGTACAATTAGGAGGAATACCCCCAAAGTGCAACTTACCTACGTTAACCAGCATTTTCGATGGAACAACTTGTGCAATACAACATATCAAAGCTTATGTGAGATGTATGTTACAATGGGAGAACCATGATGCTATAATGTGCAAATTTTTTTGCATCAAGTTTGACAGGAGAAGCTTTGAAATGGTTTGAAGGATTACCGAGGAATACAATAACATCTTTCAATCATTTGCAGGCTATATTTTTAGGGGCATACATAAGTAATAACTCCTCGCGACACAGGTATTGAAGATGTATTTGGGTTAAAACAAAGGGTTGGTGAAAGCTTGAAGCATCTAACCGTGAGATGGAAGACAATGTGCAGTGATATGGCTGGTCGTGTGGATGAGATATCTCATTCTATCATTCATTAACGCTATGTTCACACCAATCTGCTATATATTCAAATTTTTAGAATCAAGAATACAATCACAATGACTGAGTTGCGAGAACTTCAAGAGGAGTACATTGCTCTAGAGGAAAAATAAAATGAGATGGAATCATACCCCGTTGCGAACACAAGTTCAAAAGCTGCAAATGCAAGCTTGTTACCTAAACTAATAAACACAAGGCGAGCACCTCTCGCAGGTCAACAAGAAATGATAACGGATGATGGTCAGCGAAAGTTGGTAGCCATGGGGAGTCGTGATCAGGAGGAATTTGAGAGAGAGAGAGAAACTTCTATAACTGTGGAGGAAATAACAAAATTCAAAGACTTGATCAGCCACAAGAAACTTATGGAAGTCGAGCGAGTTATCATAGAGGACAGCGAAGTCACAGGGTAGTCTGGGAAGAAATCAAGATGCCACCACTGAATGCTAGTGTGGAGAAAATATGGGAAGCTATAATCTTAATGGAAAATATACATGCGCCATGGAACATGGGAAGTGAGCCACCTCCGAGTGACAGAAGTCATGAATTTTGTTCTTATCACCATTTTCATGGACACTCCACAAACGATTGTAGAAATGTAAAAAGAATCATCCTCAGAATGATAGACCAAGGGAAACTAAATCAATTTCTAAAAAATCAACCTCAATCTCAACCATTACCACCACCGCCAGAAATTCACAGAGCAAACACAACAAAAGGAGGAGAAACGTTTGTAATAGAAGTTGGAGCGAAAGCCAAGAATTTGTCTTGCAACTCTATTGTACATTCGTACAGGACAATAGAAGATTTTCATGATAGTGTTATCAGTAGGGTTTTCGCAAGAGATGCTGATAATAGAGAAATAATGAACATCACGAAGACATCGCCACTAAAGGAATGGCAAAAGCAGATTATTTCTTTTACCGCAGAAGAAGTACCGAGGGTGGAGAGATGCATGACAACCCATTAGTGGTAAGATTGGAGATTAACCCAAAACTGTTGATGATGAAGATGATGAGGCGAGAAAATTCATGGGCAATCAATAGAATCTTAATCGATACTGGAAGCTCTGTAAATATCCCTTTTATCATACTTACAAGACTATGGGAGGGAAGGACGAAGATCTAATACCTTCAACTTATAATATCTATGGTTTCAACGGTATTGCCAACAAGCCTAAAGGAGAAGCTCATATGCGAATACCACTGAAAGGATTATCAACTGAAATTTTGTTCTGCATAGTCGATGTGGAATCTCCCTATAACGCATTGATTGGGCGACCTTGGTTACATGAGATTTTGGGTGTAGCATCGACTTATCACCAGTGCATCAAATTTCCTCATCCCACTGGTGTCGGAGTCATAAAAGGAGATTGGGTTGAGGGACAGAAGTGCTATGAAGTTGATGTGGAATATTGCGAGGAAAGAGCTGCTCAGAAGAAGAACTGGAAGCAAAACATCAAAAATGAACAAAGAAGGGAAAGACTAATGGTGGACGCAATAGAGGTGAGAGAAGAAAATACGTTGCGAAACCAATGCATGAAGAAAGTTGGAAATTGCGATGATTTCGCAAAAGGGAAGGCGGTATTAGGAAATTTGAATAATGAAGAAGCAGAGAGCAACATAAGTAAGAGGCGAAAGGAGTGAATAGTTTATTCGAGACTTGCGAAGGTTGTATAAAAAAAAATTAACTTTTGAGTGATAAAGACAGGTTGAAGATGCAAAGGCTATGATAATCGAAAAAAGAATACGCGAAGCTTTCGCAGGAATTTGAATGATAAAGAAAAGCTGAAGATACAAAGACTATGATAATCGAAAAAAGAATACGCGAAATTCTCGCAAAAGTGATGACAAGAAACAATCTAAAATCAATGAAATATCAGAATGGGACGAACCTTTATGGCGTACACCTAGTTCGCGAATAAAATTTCGCAAGAGGCAAATGTAAGACCTAAAGTGCGTCATATAAGGGGGTATCTCTTTACATGGCTCGGGGAAAAGGTTACACCGCCTTGGAACTGAGTCATGGAGATTTGGGGTCAATAAAGCCCATCCAGGAGAGATACCTTGGATTTCCAACTATATATATAAGGTTATACCCTGGTTGGACGACCGAGGGTCTCTTCTAAGGAGTCAGTGTATGATCAAGGCGCCGAGGTACACGGTTGAGCCAAGAGTGTCTGGGCATTTGAAGTGTCTCGGCCATTCTTGGCAAGTCTTGGCATATGTTGCACTCGGCCAAGAAAACTCCACTTAGGGTGCGATCTCGTAACCATAATCCATATAGGTAAAAGGGATAAGAGGCTGCGAAAACAAGCTGGTTGTTGTTAAGACCGTATGGGAGGAGCTAGTCTTGTATGGCCGATGTACGCCTCCTTGAAGGGGCAACCGAGGGAGATGATAAGGAGGCACCCTCCATTAGGGAGGCGATAAGTGTCTTAAGACGCAAATGTCATGAGGCTTTATTTTCGCAAGAAAATTTAGGCTTGTCATATTTGTGCGATGATCCTGAAGAGGCAATAATACAAAAGACAAAGATAAGACGAGATCAAGGGGTCGAGTACATGAAAGTGTAAGGACGTCCCTGCGATTTAAATGCAAGACGGCAATGTCATGGGGCTTTATTTTCGCAAGAAAATCTAGGCATGTCATATTGTCGCAATAAAATTATCCTGCAGAGGCAACAATACTAAGAAATGATAAGGCAAAATCAATGGGTCTTTACATGAAAGTGTAAAGACGTCCTGCGTTTTTGTCGCAATGACAAGAGGTGGCGCAATAAGACCTTTAACTAGGAAGGCAAAATAAGACCACACAAAAGAAAAAGAAAAAATGAGATCTTGAAAACAACCAAGAAACATTCTCTCGCGAGAATTCAGCAGCAACAGTTGCGAGACTGGGGCATGTTATCATCTAAAGGTTATTTACTTAATCTTTCATTTGAAAACAAATAACAGAGGCAAGTATGGGAATGAATAGATTGAGAATATGTTATTTATTTTCATATGATAGATTTACGCACTCACAATATATTGATTAACTATATTGCAAAAAAAGAATTGCTTTTTTAACATGTGCAGAAAGGGACAACAAAAGTAGAATTTGTATTTGGAGATCCAAGAAACTTACAATAAGAGATTATAAAAATGGAAGATTAAAAGGATAAATGTACGAGATGTTAAAAAAGAGAAAGAAGAAAATGGAGCTATTTCTTGTGTGATTCTTCTTCTTCATCGTATCCTTCTACTTCATTATCTTCATCGATTCTTCTTCGCTAGCATCGCTATCGAGATATCCAAAGAAGGCATGTTCTCAGGAATTTCGTCAAGAAACAAGGGTATGAAGAATGAGGGATACCTTTTGTCATCCAGACTGTCTTAATAGTTTGATTGCGAAAGAGAACAAAGATCATTTTGAAGTTCGCCACGATAATTTGTAGTTGCTTCTTCAACTTGGAATACTTGTCATTGCGAAGAGAGAAGTCCTTTGCAAGTTGCTCTTTTTGGATTCAAGTTCTTCAATTCTTTTCAAATCTCTTCTCACCTCTGCGAACGTAGAACAATGAATCAAAGAACTTAATAACAGACTTCATATATAATAAACAATTAAGTAAAGAGGAATGATCAACAACCTTCTCTATCGTAAATCATATCCCTAATCAAGGCCGTATGCTCAACTTGAAGACTAACATTAACACCTAAATTATTTCTGGCGTCATCTAGAACTTTCGCAGCCCAAGCGAACTCATCGTCACTGTTTATGAGAAGAAGGGAACGAATTTGATTCTCTCTTTCGCTAAGAATAGTATTTTGGCGAATGGATTTATCCCGCTCAACTTGAACTTCAAGAAGAGTCTTTTGAAATTTTGCTAATGCTTGGGCACCTTGATTAGCAATGCGATCTTTGTCATCTATAAGATCACTAACCTTCTTCCTTAAAGTACTAATTTTCTCTTGGGAACTAAGGTGTAGGTGTTTAAGTTGGTTGGCTAAACTTAAACTAGATCTATGATCAGCTTCTAAGAGACGGAATTTGGATTGAAGTTCATTTAGAGAAAGATGTTTGATTTTGTCATTTGAAAAGCTATTTAAAGAATCATTGAGATGGGCAAGAAGAGCATCGTTATCCATAGAATCAGGAAATGTGTGAAGAAGAATGGCTTCATCAGAAAGGTTATAAACGTCTGCGAAAATCATAAGTCAGATAAAGAAAAATAAATGACAGAACAAAAGCAAGAAAAAGAGAAGAATCTTATACCATAAAGTTGTTGATTAGCATTTTGAAGGCTAGATATCTTATCCTTCTGAGAGGAGGATTCAACTTCCGGTTGTTTGGTCTTTTCGCGAAGTGTAGCAGTTTCATTTTCAAGTTCTTTAGATCTCTTGCGAAGAGCAACAACTTCAGCTTCCAATTCTTCATTCTTCTTGTGAAGTTGAAGGTTTTTCTTTTCAAGAATATTGCGCCTTTTCTCGAGATCTGAGGCAACAACAAAGGAAGCTCTCCCAGACTATAAAGGAAAATAAAGAAATCATCAAGATGAGGTTTATAGTTGAAACCATGCAGAAATAAGGAAATATAGACATACCAAGGCACTAAGTGCGTTTATGAAACTGGGAGTCACTGCTCTGGAAACTCCACGAAAAGAATCATCATCCTCTAGTAAGGGGGCATCGCAGATATTTGCGAGAGCTTCGCATGTGGCAGAAAAATGATCATCTCCCATTCCTTGCATAGAGTCAAAGAAGATACTAGATAGTTGCGCCATAGAAGATTCAATTGGATGATTCTCCTTCGCAAAAGAGGTGTTAATATCATCATTATCTTCATCAGAGCTCCCACTAGATTGAGGACTGAAGCGAGAAGAAGAATGGATCTTCCGTTTTTTAGAAGGTGGAGCAGCAGATTTCTTCTTGCGAAGAGGAATTTTACTCTTGCCTTTAGCTTTCGCAGCTTCAGAAATATCCTCTTCTTCAACAACTTCAACGCCAACCTTCGCACACGAATGAAGATAAGAAACATAGGCAACAATATTGTTAAAAATAATGAAGAAAAGTATTTCTTACTTCATCCGTGATCGACTGGAGAATTGCCAGAGTACTCTCCTTAGGATTTCTCTCGTAACTTTTTCTCAATTTAACAATCTGAAAATTTCGCAAGATTAGTAGATGTAAAAAGAAGTAATAATTACAAACTAAGCGAAAGTCGGGAAGCACACCTCTTTAGCTTTCTCGGGCCAGTTAAATACCCAAGGTTGATAGTTGGCGAGGTTTGCAAGGAGTACATTCGAACCTGAAGTATAAGGTACATTCAAGAATAGCGGAAAGACACACCATTTTTCATCTTTAGAATGGCGAGGAACATTGTTCTTGCCAGAATGCCAATCGATATCCTGCATAAGTACTTTGTCATTTGGGGATATTTTCTCTTCTTTTCAAACGTGCACCCCAAATGAAGTTCTATGGTTCTTCATGTTTATTACTTCATAATTCTCAAAGAAACTCTCTCTTCGAATACTTCTTGTGAATATCTCTAAATCTACAAATTTAGGATCTCTGACTGCATTAGAATAGAGAGACCCCTTACTAGCGCCACGGTTGGCGAACTCAAGCATTAAGCGGATACAATCTCCACTTAATTGGTAAACAGCTCGCGAGAATTTCTCATGAGCAAGAATTTCATAAAACAAAGGAAGTTCAGGGTTGTAGAGAGGAATGGGAAGGCCGGCGAGAATCGACCTAGCGAGATTATGATCTTTTGATTATCACAACAATGATCGAGAAATAATTTGGCGGAGAGAATAGATGAAGATTCTTGATGGGGAATAGTGGATAATGTGAAACCTTTCACTTGTAAATCCTTTTGAGCCTCTCCCAAGAGAACTTCATATCTACGACCAGGTGGAGCCATTTTCAGAGTATGGGAATGATTAAGGAGTTGAAGATCAAAGGAAAAAGAAAATTTACAGTAGTAGAAGAGGAAGTTACGGAGGAGAATTGAAGAAAAATTGCAGAGAGAAAGTAAAAAAGAAGAAGAGGAGGATGAGAAAACTATATATAGAGAAGAATTCTTGAGAATATAAACGCATTTAATGCGAGAAGAGACGTGAATGGTTGAGAAGTAACGGTTGAAAGGGACGTGTCAAAAAATGGGTGGAAGAAGAGACACGTATTATAGATTTTGTGTAATAGTATGAAGTCAAATCGCCAAATAGATAAGGATGAACAGTTGCGGAAGTTTGAAAATAATAATTCTCATGACATTCTCTCCTTCGCAGAGAAGACATGAGAAGAGGAAAGATGTAGGATCAGAATATCGTAACACCAACACCACTGCGAAATCCATAAATGTTACATAGCGAAGGCGTCACAGACGAGTAAAATAAGTGACGCAATGGATGAAGATAGCCAGAACACGAGAAAGGTGTGAAGACCTAGCGAGATCTAGGAGTGTCGCGAGATTATGCATTTGTACACTTGCGACACTTCGCAAATCATTCCCGAAAATAAAGGACAACTTAGCTGTCATCCATTATGTAACACCCTATATAAAGAGCCGAACAGGCCTATTGAGGGAGAGATCTTTTTAGAGTGTGGAGCAAGTCATTAAGAGAGAGAAAGTCGATAGTGATTGTAATTTCTTTAGCTCTTTTCCATTTTATCTTGTAAACATTCAAGAAGTTAATCAATAAAAAATATAATTGTTTATCTTAAAATGGTTTGATTGTGTGGATTCTTGTGAGGGGTGTAGTGTAGGATTTCCTGCAACTACAGAGCCGTCATCATTGGTCGGCTTGGAATAGGAGCCGCATGTATCGTGCGGCTTCGAAAGGAGCCATGAGCGTTGGCTTCGGGAAGATAACAACTTGCTTCGGTTCCGTGGGAAGGTGACGACTGGCTTCGGGAAGATAACAACTTGCTTCAGTTCCGTGGGAAGGTGACGACGAATTCGGGAAGATAACAACTTGCTTCAGTTCTATGGGAAGGTGACGACGGCTTCGGGAAGATAACAACTTGCTTCAGTTCCGTGGGATGATGGCAACTTTGTCTAAATTAGGGCCTGGCATGCCGAAACCCTAATTAACGCCCCTTACTAAAATTGTTGTAGAATTCTCATAGGAACTCGGATTTTGACTGTCCGCCCCTTCATTCTGATCGGAAAAGAATTTACCATCTCCTTACGTGGGAATATTTAGGTTTTAAGTTCGTTTAGGAGGCGAAAACAGCCCGACAGTGAAACTCAGGAAGAAATCAAGAGAGATGTTGCGGGCCCGAGATGGCATAGTCGTGCCTAGTCATCTATTCCCGTTCATGGCGCAAGAAGTAACCTTTAATATGTTCAAACTCTAGAAACTCCACCCCGTATGAAAAGAGATATCGACCCTCTTCTGCTTTCCGTTGCTCGTATGGATCCGTGCTTTCGTTTTCAGTGTCCATCCAGTGGATTCCAAAATTTACCAAACTCCATTGCATTCTTGGGATGGATGGATGAAATATATGCTCGGTAACGATTATGTCAGGGCTAATCTTGGAGATTATGGTTGTATTGTCAGTCCATCTTTGACTTTAGGTTGTTCAGTATATGGACCTTCTGATCGCGATGATGATACGATGTGGATGGTAGAAATCTTCCGAAGCCACATGATGAAATAGATGAGTTGGGAGACATTCTGTTGCCGATGTGCTGCTATCAAGTCTTCAAGGACTTTGCCCCAGGAGACACCCTTCGAACTAGCTTCTGAATCTTGGACTGTGGTATGGAATGGGATGCGGTGAGCAGTCCCCAGTTATATTTCTGTTAGATCCGATGGCATGGACGAATATGTGAATGTATCTTTGCGGCGTGCTTTTGGAGTCTTTGATGCACATGTACGACTTCATGTTGAGAAATTCCGCAGCTCGTAAAACTTCGGCAGTGATGATGTTGAAATCAGAAATAACCAGGTTGAGGGGAGTGAAAGCATTTTATGCTGGTATTCCCCTTTTGTAGCCTATTTTTATTGCATCGCCTTGAGTCCATGTCCACAGGATTTGATACAAGCTTATTGTACTCTTCTAGATGTGTTGCTGGGATGCACATGGACGAAATATTCTGGAGAAATATGCTAGGAATGAGAGAGTTATGTTGTTTACCGTGGCTCCCTCTGTTTCTTCAAGAAATTTTTTTAGCCGCGTCTCTGGAATGGACTGCGATGAGCAGTCCCCGGTCGCACTTTTCTTTAGTTTCTGAAGTTATTTTCCTCTGAACAGGCTTGGGATCCGCCGTGGCCTCGTAAAGTGTTAAAGGCGTCTTCTAGACAGAGAGATGATGATATTCTTATGAAACACCCTTGAAGAGTATATGACCTTTTAGTGGCTATGGCCTTTTGGTTGATTGTGTCATCTGAGCTTTGACAGTGAAGAGATTCCGTGTAGATCTTTGTAGTGATTGCCGTTGTGGTGAAGCTCTGGCTGGTATCAACAAATGAGCGGCAATAGTTCTTGGTAGCAGATGTAATCAGAAGAGACTACATTGTCTTGGGAACAAAGTAGGTTAGCTGGAATTGCATGGGCATCCATGGAAGTAAAAGGATTGGCTGGATGCGTAAGCGAGCAAACTGTCCATGATCACGAGTTTTGGCAGGATGGATCAAAAGGTGGCCATGACTACGAAGATTTGCTGGTTGTGATCATGATCCTTGACATGGTGAATATGGTCGCACGACCCTTTGCAGGAAGGAGTGGCGTTGAAGTGGCTTCGGCTCTTGGAGAGGACGTTGAAACTTAAAGAGCCAAATGCTAAAGCTTCGGTTTCGAATCCTGGAGCAGCTTATGGAGAGAACGCTGAAGCAGGGCGGCTACTGGAGCGAACGTTAAAGCGGAGCAGTTGCCGGAGGACGTTGAAGCGGAGCGGCTGCGTCAATCAGCGTGCTGTCAAATTGGACACCCTTCACGCGAACAACGGTTATGAGTCCCTAGTTTCATTCATCAATCGTGCTTTCCAGGAGAGGTTGGGGTTTGGGAACAACTTCCCTGGACGGAGACTGCTGCTTTCCTGATTTAGTGCGGTTGAGGGCTGCAAATACATCTTGACGTTTTGCGCCTTGGAAAAATATGGAATCTCATATAAAGTGTTTCATCATAGACTGCACGATTTTTTGGGTGAATTCCTCAGAAATCATGCAGATCCTGACGGGAAGAGGGTCTTCGTGAACTTAGGAGGGTTGTTGATTTTCTTTGCCTCGATTTTGGAGAAGTCGTTCCTAATCTCCACGTTTGATGAAATTGGATTGCTGATTCCCTTATACTTAGCGTTCAAGAGCAACGCGTGCCTCTTCGTCTATAAACGCGCGTCCTGCTGAAGTGCCTGGATGTTAACAGTATTTCTTGCCATCTCTGTCTAGGGTTGATGTGACTCTTGTGGTGGACGCTCTGTTAGTGTCTTGAGGAAAATAGATATCTTTTTCTGAGTTGTATCCATGTCCGTCTGAGCCTTACGAAATCCTTTCATCTTTTCACCAGATCAACAACGGTAAAAGGATGGCGGCTTCTTCTGGCTTCCCCGGTCTCTCGTTCTGATGGTGGAGTAGCAGCAACTCTGGTGATCGGAGGTGTAACGCTGAAGGACATTTCTGCGTCGGCGGTGTCGGACAGGTGGCGTATTAATATCACTTTGTTAGGAGGCAGGAATAATCTGTGATCCTTGCGTTCTCGGCTTGGCGTAAATTTGTTTTGGCCATCGAGTGTTGGCGTCAACGCTGCAACTTTGGTTACTGACCGGTAGAGGTGGCGCCTACTGGAAGGACGCAAGCTATTAGCGCCGGAAGGATGCAAGTCAAGCCTTTGGAAAGATGCAAGCTCACTCAAAGATGCAATTAATAAACGACGATGCGAAAGTCGCAGAGAGTTAAGATAAAACGACGCGATGAATAACGACTCAGCAAAAAACAAATGGAAGACATGAAACACGGCGAAGGATAAGAAGTGTCATGAGAATAAATATTTGTGAGTTTACGACACTTGCGAGACATTCAGAAAATAAAGGATAGCTTAGTTGTCGTCACTATGTATTACCCTATAAAAAGGGCTAAACGAAATGCTGAAAGGAGAGATCTTTTGAATGGTGAAGCAAGTCATTAGGAGAGAAAAGTCGAAGAGCGCTTTAATTTCTAAATGTAATTACATTTGTATTGTGTAAACATTTCATGAAATCAATTAATAAATATTCTTGATCACACATCTTTCAATGGATTAGTCAAGCAAAGCGAGTAAGGGGTGTAGTGTGGGATTTCTGCAACTACATATGCGCTAGAAAGCGTAAATTTGAAGAAATTGGAAAGAATTTGGCCTCAAGAATTCATTGAAAAGAGAAATGGCTGAAGAAGAAACGTTGGCAACCAATGATTGTAAGAAGAAGTGGGAGACTTGCTGGAGAAAGGAGGAATGAAAGCAGAGAATCATCAAGGATGAGTATGAGAAATGATGGAGAAAATCAAGATCGCCCACCGATCTCACTTTGAGAGCAAACGCCAGTCAGGATTATGATAGAGTAAGTGTACATACTTGGTGGAGGTCCGATTAAGACGAGAGAAGAGGAGCGGCAGATGGTGAGTAATGGACAAGGAGGAGAAGAGCAAGGAATGAATGGAGAAATGAATCTGGAAAACGAAGAAATCGCGGCATTAGAAAGATTGAGACAAACAATACGAAGAGACGACTAGAGCGAGGAACGAGCAAACTTGACAAGACAGTAACCATGAATTGAGAATGGAAAATATGAGATTGCAAAATAGGAGATCAAAAGTAGTGCGAGATCAAGTTCAAGGTCGACTAGGGAAGAAAGAAGGAGAGTTTTACCAACAAAGTACCGAAGAAAAAACCAACAAGAAACACAAAATCCAAGCACGGAGCGTGGCGAGAGAAGAGGGGAAATGGAAGATCGTTATATTCCTCGGCCAGAAAAATCATCAAGATGAGCGGAATAGGGAGAATCAAGGAAACATGCAACTCACCAAGGCCGAATGACCCAATTGTTTGAAGGAAGAATGATCTTGCGGGAGAGAAGAATTGAGAAACCAAAATTGAGGATGACATTGAGCGTCTTCCGTGAATAACCATGACAATCGGAAATATTAATGAAGAATATGAGAGAGCGCAACCGATATAATGCGAAAAAGAACGTCGGGGGAAAGGAGAGAAGAAAATAACAAGCAAGAAGGTCAAAACAGGCACGAGCGAAGAAGAGAAGCGAGCTAAAAAGACCAAAGGAGTCAAACTCGAGGCAAATGAACAAATCTTAAGAGAAGCTAGAATGAGAGGACTAATGAACAATAGAAGGAAGGAGGAAGGAAACAATTGGACGAAGCCATCGCAGAGGCTGCTGAAGAATCCCTTCACATTAGAAGTACGAGATGGGAGGAATACCTCCTAAGTGCAATCTACTGCATTAACCAACATCTTTGATGGAACAACTGTGCGGTACAAACATATCAAGGCTTATATGAGATGTATGTTGCAGTGGGAGAATCATGATGCTATACTGTGCAAATATTTCGCATCAAGCCTAATAGGAGAAGCACTAAATGGTTTGAGGGTCGCCAAGGAACACAATCACATCATTTAACCATTTACAAGCCACATTCTGGGCGCATACATAAGTAACAATTCTTCACGACCGGGTATTGAAGATGTATTCGGGTTGAAGCAAAGGGTTGGCGAGAGCTTAAGGCAATTGACAATAAGATGGAGGACCATGTGTAAGCGAAATGGCGGGATCGGGTTGAGGAAAGATACCTCATTCTCTCATTTGTGAATGCTCTCTTCGCGACTAACTTGTTATACATTCAAATTTTAGAATCAAAAATACAATCACGATGGCGAAGCTGAGGAGTTACAGGAAGAATATATCGCCTTAGAAGAAAGACAGAATGAAATGAATTCTTATCCGATCATAACACAAGCTCGAATGCTGCGCAAAGCTTGTTACCTCAATTCATAAATACTGATGGCGAGCACTTGCAAGGACAAGCAAGTAGGAAGGTGATGAGGGACAACGGAAGATAGTAGCCATGGGAAGCCATGACCGGGAGGAGTTTGAACGAGAAAGGAACTACTGGCAACCGTAACGCAATAATAAGATTCAAAGGCTAGATCATGTGCAAGAAACTTACGGTGGCGCAATATAACCATGGAGGCGAGAGAAGTCGACGAGAATGTATGGGAACCAGTTAAGATGCCTCCACTTGAATGCTAGTGTGGAAAAGATCTGGAGGCTATACTTGTGATGGAAGATGTACGCACCTTGGCGGAATGGAACGCCGCCGAGCTGAGCAGTCATGAGTTTTGCTCTTACCATCGCCATGGACATCAAACAAACGATTGTAGAAACGTAAAGAGAATTATTCTCGGGATGATTGATCGGGGAAGTCAATCACTTTCTAAAGGGAGAAAAAGGCCAGACATTACCACCACCACCAGAGATGCACAACGATGTTGATTCGTGAACAACAAAAGCCAAAAATTTGAATTGCAACTCTATCGTCCACTCCTATCGCACAATCGAAGATTTTCATGACAACGTGCTCGGTAGAGAGTCTTTGCGAGAGATGCTAATGATAAAGAAATAATGAGTCCTGGCGGAGAACGACGCAGTTAGAAAAGTGGCAGTGAAGACTATTTCTTTCTCTGCGACGGGTGCCAAAAGAAGAGAAACACATGATAGCCGTTGGTTGTGAAACTAGAGATTAACCGGCGCTTGTATCAATTTCGACACGGAAGTTCGCGAATATTCTCTTTTACCATACTTACAAGACGATGGGGAGGAAAGATGAGGATTTGATCCCTCGACATACAAGATATATGGCTTTAATGTACCGCAAACAAACCAAAGGGAGAGGTTCACATGAGAATACCTCTACAAGGATTATCTAAACGATATTTTATTCGTGTGGTTGACGTGGAATCTCCATATAATGCGCTGATTGGGAGGCCATGGCTTCATGAAATCTTGGAGATTCCACATCAACATATCATCAATGTATAAAATTTCTACATCTAAATGGCATTGGTATTATACAGGGAGATTGGAAGGAGTCGCAACAATGTCATGAAGTAGATGTAGAAAGGCTGCCGAAGAAAGAAATGCCAAAAAGAAAAGGTTGGAAGCAACATGTGAGAGATGAGCGAGAGAAAGGAAAAATTGATGGTGGATGCTATAGAAGTAAGGAGTGAACATACCTCGAGGTGAATGCCTAGAGACAGCGAATGTTATGATAACAAAGAAATAGAAGGATATGAGGAACAAAAGCATAAGAAGTGAATAATCAACAAAAAAACGGGAGGAAAAGTAGCAACAGAGTAATGATGTCGAGAATCTACATGATCAAGGATAAATGAGAATTCGGTTAAGAAAGAGATAAAGACACAACAAATGAAATGGAATTTTGCGAATACTCAACAAGATCAATGGGTCTTTACATGCAAGTGTAAAGACGTCCTGCGATTTTGTCGCGATGGAAAGGTGTGCGAGGGAAGACAACAAGAAGAGATAAAATAAAGACTACCGAAATGATAAAGGCGAGATAATAAGAAATCCACTTTGACCTCGTCGCAACGATATATTTCAATAACAATAAAATAATTATCCACAAAATACATGATGACAACTAAAATCTTCCATCTCAAGATAAATAACGACAAGAAAAGGATCGTGGGGTCTTTTTGTTCAATTGTAAATTTCTCTTTCAAGATTATTGCGTCTTCTCTCGAGATCCGAGGCAACTACAAAAGTTCTTCCAACCTATGAAAGAAGATAGAAAAATCGTTAATGCATATATATTTAAAAATTTAAAATGAACAGGGAAATATGACTACATGCATACCAAAGACCCAAGTGCGTTCAAGAAGTCGGAGACCATCTTGTTCTTGCGGGCCCAGTTGCCTCTTTCCATACGTAGCTCAAACAGAAATCCTTTCCTTATTCAAATTCCAAAAGTGTTATGCCTATGAAAGGGGTTGGCTCTCCTTTGTTATCACGTCCTGGTGTTAGCGGTAGCGTGGTAGCAATAAAGTGGGCAAGCATATTCCAGCTATGTACTCCAGCGTTTCTCTTTCAATTTGTTTTTCTTGTGTTGGTGCAAACCCTAGCCATAGGTATTCCTTCCATAAATCTGTAGAAATATTTTTTCTTCTAAACTGGTGTAAACCCTAGCCAAGGGTATGCCTTTCATAAACTTGTAGAAATACTTCATCATAAACAATTCCTCTTCGAGTAACGTCGGCTACCTCATGAATAGTAACAGGTAGTCATTATTATGCAAAGTAGGCACGTATGGGTAGGTGACTGTTTTTTTTTTTTTTTTTTTTTTTTTAAAGGAAAACAAAACGCCGGGTTTATGGTTTGATTTGAATTGATAGATAACTCATTATCTCACTTAAGGTTTTGGATTATTCTTTTGGAATGAATTATTTTAGAATAATGTTGTTTTGGTTATGACTATAAGTAGCATAAGTACCCCAGGAAAGCCATGGATTTGTGAATGTTGTGCGACAGTAGAAAGCACGAAATGAAACATGAGAACAATATGGCTATCGGTTTTTATCATCTCTGTGAAGACTTGAAGTAGTAAATCATGTATTTTGTCTAAAAAAGGCTTACTCGGTTTTTTGGATATCCTGACGAAAAATGAATCTTCCTGGTGTAAGTCCGAGTTTTGTGGGAAGCACCGTCGTGATTGTGGAAAGTCCCCAGCCATCTCTGAGTCACCAGATAACCGAGTCGTCGACCCCCGGTCGGATCGTTTGATTCTAACCTCTGGGAAGTCCCAAGTCATCCCTTGCCGTGTCATGACTGGGAATCGGGTCGTCCGGTAACTGAGTCGTTGATCCCTGAGTGGATCGTTTGCTTCTATCGACTTGATGTTCGGGTCGAGATATGAGATCGGGAATTGGAAATTGACAGCGTGATCGAAAGATCAATCTCCAACTGTGGTCGCCAATTGTTTGAGGCTGAAAACGGTTTCTGCTGATTTCGATAATTTCGCGTGAGTGGGTGAGAAACGAGTCTAAACCCTAAACAATGTACTGCAAGGGATTACTTTAGATTCGAGAGATCAATCTGTACAAATCCGGCATAAACCAAGTGTTTATGGGTGAAAACTACTCCTGCAGAATTTGGTAATTTTGGGTGTGGATGAGGAATGAATTTAAACCTTTAAACAAATGCATTGCGCGGTGAGTGCTTGTAGATTCGAGAGATCAATCTGTACAAGTCCGGCCTAAACCAAGAAATGGCCGTTCCAGACTTGTTTCGGTCACAAAGTGAAGGAGATGGGGTTGGTCTTAGGGAGGGAAGCGAAGAAGGTGTTGAGATTGTGAAGGTGTTGGCTTGCTTATGACTGGTAACAGAAAGATAAACAGGCTTGCGGTTGATGCAAGCGAGGCTCGGGTGTTTGAATACGATTTGTATTAACACTTGGTTTTTCTGTCTCGTCTGAACTTGTGTTGTTGTTTGAAATAGGGCGGAGAACCTATTTATACAAGTCATTGAGCCTCATTCACGTCTCTCGTGGGAAGTGGAGGAAGTGGAGTGATGGAGTAGTGGAGTTGTGCGTCGACCAGTCTTGCCCACTTTTCCTGTTCATCTCTAACCGTCCATGACTTCCTGACACATTCTTATGATGGCGCGTTGCACGCTGCACGCTGTAAACCGCCAGACCAATACCCCAGTATGTATCCCCCCAGTTTGTGACATGATTGATGTCTTGAATGTGTGGATCGTGGATCCACGAAAGATAGCATGTAATCTTTGAATTGAATAACCGTGTTATTCGTAAAGTCGATACATGTGAAGTATCATGTGTATTTTATGCAGTGCATTGCGTTATGGTATGGTAAAGTGATGGGTAATGACGCCTCACTAACCAAATAACTCCCGACCAGGTTGTATAACCAAGTCGGTGAAGTTGGACGGATGAGATGATCTTTGAGACACTCATCTCATGCGACCGTTAATGAATATTAGGGTTTTTGAAGAGGAGCGCAAACATGACTCTTCAGCTTGGTCGAAACCAAGTAATGGAAGAATTTGGAGAGGACCGACCGGACGTGTATGTAGATGGCATGTTGGTGTACACGTCCATGTCCTACCGTCCCATGAAGGTGCGATCTAGGCCACTCAATTTGACCGGCAAAGAGGAGTGGTTGAGAACGGTTTGCGGCAGAAATCCTTGCCGCAAAGGAGTTGGAAACCGGCGCGAGATCCCTAGTTCGGGCACGCGTTTCAAGACGACACATCTTGGTCGGTCTTGGTCGATGGGTTTGACGAGAAGATGGCAGGATGGTGATCATGCCTATACCTGACTATCCCATGAAAACGTGATCTAAGCCATTCAAATCATCCGGTGAAGTTGAGTGGTCGAGATCAGTTTGCAATTTAGGAAGTGTAACCACGCATGTTTGGGCGGGCGTTTTGGATTAGCCGGGCATGGGATGCCTTGGCCGATCGCATGAGGAGGTAGATGGGCGCACGGTGGTCATGCCGGTATGACCGCCCTTGCTTAATCTAATCTGTGACCCTCCATTCGTGCCGGAGAAGATGGACGCGCGTGATGATTTGAAACCCTAATTTTGGCTTTCAAAAGCCGTGCGCCACTTCTTGTTTGGGTGACGATTCTGTCACGGCCAAACATTGTTGGTCTTGACCGATTGGTCAAGTGTGTAGGCGGGGCCACGGTGATCGTGTTGACATGCTCTGGGCCCTTTGAGTCTACATCTACACCCTCCATCTATACCTGCGAAGATGGATGGTTGAGACTGTTTTGCGACACATGTAATATGCCGCAAACCCTTATTTAGGTTTTCCGTCCATAATGCTTGGTATGAACGTCTTTTGGCAAGCAAGGCCAATGGCCGACCATGCGGGTCGGGCTGTTGGGTATTCCATACCGCTTGGGGTGATGGAATTGATCCGGGGTCATCCAATCATGCTTATGGAGTTGGATGATCTGCGATCGAATCATATCCGGACTGATACGGTCAGTCCGGGATGCTCAATCGGGCTAGTATAACACACCGAGAGGGGCTCAATCGGGCTAGTATAACACACCGAGAGGGGGCTCGGGCTAGTATAACACACCGAGAATCAGCACACGGGTATTTCGTACATGGTTTCATTATAGTGCTTGGAGGTTCGTGTTACTCGAAGAGTAACACTCGGTCGTCATGCCACACCGATAATGAGTACTGGAAATACAAGGCTGATATGAAATTCACAGAAGGGATTGTTGCCACATGCTCCAACCTGGAGGAATTGCATGTATTCACGGAATGGGATTGTTGCCACATGCTCCATTCTTGGTGAATTAAGTGACGGAGTATCCAACACTTATAAATGGCTTTATCTTTTACAAGATGTCGCGCATGAATTTTTCCCGGTTTTTTACAAATTTAACCTTAAACGAAAATCCACCTTCAACATTAAGTCCCCCGCCTAGCACATAATGGTTACACTATTGTGTGGTAGGCATGAGATGGTGACATACATATGTACCGAAATGACCAAAGCTAGAGTAGATATATATTTACTGGGATAGTCGGGCGTTGCCACGAACTGGTTGGTTCTGATTAAGGATGCGAAAGAAACATGACTTGATCTGGTGAGTCGCTCTGGTTCCTCTTGTGCATATTTGAGCTCGGCCACTTCTTCAGGTGTACTTTCTTCATCATACACGGCTCTCCTCAGGTATATCTGATAAGCCTCGTCGATTGTTATCCCGAATTAGCAGCCTTCATAGGTGGTAAGTAAAGACTCCTTTTCCTTCTGGAATTATGTCGACTTGTGAGATTATAAAGGATCGTCTCACGTGGTCGTTTATTCTATATCTGGTAGGCCTTTAGAGATGTTTATATTTATGCCTACTTGTTATAACCGCAAGTGCACGGCGTCTATCGGAGACGCGGCAAGTACGGGTCGAACCACAGAGACTTGTGGTGCCTTAAAGGTGATCTAAAGGCTTATTCAACTGAATTCTAATAAGTGCAAGTAACACAGATGTTTTGTGCCGATACGTCTGAGTTGTAGTGTGACAATGGGCTAAGGATGAAATACAAGTGGTGACAATGGGATACTAGGGTCTTCAATTCCACCACTAACCTATACTATGTTTTCAACTCATGAAATTATTCTTATCCTTATGACAGATAAGGGAGAGGTGTCAATTCTGCCCTATGTCTAAGATGTTTCTCCAACTGATAGTTTTGATCACAACTAAGGTAATTATCCAAAGTATTAACTGTCTAGCTAAAGCACAATTAATCTGAGGTTAAATATTAGTCTAATTTGAGCTTGAGTTGTAGCATAATCATCACAGGGGTAATCTAACTACAAGGTGCATACATGGCATGCACTTTGTGAGAGCAAAGCAAATGACATGCTAAGATTAAAGACTACCTTAAACATGATTAAGCATTTAAGAACAATACATGAGCATGAAAAACACAGTTATAAATTAGGGTTTCATCTAAACCCTAGTATTCTGATTTAGAACATAACTAAGACAAAAATTAACCTAAAATTGCTGCTCTGGCTAATCCAGGCATGCCTCAAACATCCAAAGTTCCATTCTATTTATACATGCCCAAATACCCAAAACTTCAAACCCTAATTTATTTTTAAAATAGAAATTAATTGAAAAATAAATCAAACCCATACTCTGATTGCCTCTGAATCGAGCTATTCTCTTGTCAAATCATCCATGCATCGCTTGTTGTGAACCCTAGCTCTAGTTATCTCTCGATTTAGTTTCTAGGGTTGGTAGAAACTAAGAAAGAGATATCTAGGGTTAGAGATGAGGCGTAGGTGGCTCTTTGGAGTTGTTGTTTGATGTCAGGAAGGTGATGATGGAGGTGGTGTTGACAGGGGATAGGGTGGTGGCGAAGGTGGCTCTGTCAGGGTATGGAGGTGGTAGAGAAGAAGAGCAGAGCTCTGCTCTGTCGGGAGAAGAAAGAGAAGGTGAAGAAGAGAATAGGGTTTGGTCGTGGGGGGTATAGGGTGTTGGTGGTTTTGGTGTGAGGCGGGCATAGCAAAGGATGATGTGAGGTGTGCAGCGAGCGTCGGATGCGTGGGAGAGATCTGAACGGCTCAGGATGAGCGGGTTCGGATCCGGGTCATTGGTAACTCTAGCCCATGTCTTGTAGATGAGTTACTACTTGTTGGGTTGCAACTGTTGCGCGCGCGGGCTTTGGCTTTCTGCTCCATAGATGCTCGACTCCAAATCTTAGCTCTTTTGGCTCCTCAGTTTCTCCGAGCTTTATTTACTACCTAAAAACACAAAATTAATTAATACAAATATTTATTCTTGAAAACAAAGAAAACACAGAATCTGGGATAATATCTGATTTCTAAGCGCAAAAGATGAGTAAAATGCCAATAAAAAGGTGTATAAATATGCACTATTTGGCACTCATCAATATCTCAGGTACTGCTCTGATTTTCTGATTAACTGATCGATGGATTTGATGATCTCCTTTTTTTTTTTTTTTTTTTTTGTGCGTGCTCATAACTCCCTCTCTTTTGCAGTTTATCATGGAAGCGGTGGACGCTCATTCTGTTGCTTCCCGGAAAGAAGTTTTGAAGTCGACAAGCCCGAAAACCATGCGCACGAAGAAGTAATGGCTAAGATTGATTTTCCACTTCGCGAAGTCGGCCGTGCTATACAGGGGATGTCTATCTCCCACCTTCGTATTGTCAGAGGACGTATCTGTGCACTTTTAGCTGCAATTGACATGGAGGAGCGGCGGAGGTGCGAGGAAACGCTGCAGACACTAGTAATCGCAAGGGCAGAGAGATTTGCAGCGCGGTTGAAGAGGCGGAGAGTTGAGCATGAACGACCCCCGAATGAAGGCAAGTGTGATTACCCGGTTCAGGACGGTGTGATAATTCTTGACTCCGACACAGAGGAACCTGAAAACCTGAAAGCAATTGGTACGGCTCCTAATGTTGATGCGCTTTTTAATGCTCCCGCTGATGATGTTGGAATGGAACGCGCTGCTGCTGCGGAGATGTCTGATGAAGCAGCTGAGGTAGATTCGAAGGGAGGAGCATCGGGTGACGGCGCTGAAGCAGAACCTGACAGTGGTGCAGGCGATCCTCTTGACGGCTAAAACCTCTTTTATTCTTTCTTCTTATTTTGTACGCTTGAACATCTTCCTTGTACTCGGTGGCGGCCGGGTTCAAGGTTTTTCCTCCATTTGATTATTTGAATAAAGTTTTCCTTTTATAATCCTTTGTCAAGACCGCAACCGAACTTTCTCAAAGCGCAAGGGTGCGCCTTCACACGTAACCCTTAGTGATAAAAGAAGTAATTATCATGACAGAACATTTACGGACTGTGCTCCTGATGCAAGATCTTCCCCGGCTTTGTTGGGGCAGATGGCTCAAATCATTTTCCTTTAGTGCACACGTTCTATTTCCTTCTTTCCGTGAGATGTTTGCTTAGGGTTTCCTTTCTTGTTCCAGTAGGTTGATTTAGGCTGACTCAGGACTTTGTGTTTTTAGGAGTAAAGAGGTTCTCAGATGAAAATAATGCTTCAATTGAAAATTAAAAATTGAAACCCTAACTATGAATGCAAGTATTGCAATCATTTTCTAGAGGAATTACAAATATGACATGAAACTATAAAAGGAAACACGCTGGAAAAATATAGCACAGCGTTTTAAGGTGTGGAGGATGCTGGAAAGTGGTAGCACAGTATCTTAAGTTCGGTAAGGTTTGAGCCATCGTGAGTGAACTGTTATGCCCTCTAGTTTATCAGCGTTGATGAGTTTGCAGTAGCCGCCTAGGATAACATCTGCTACCAGGTATGGTTCATCTTCTCTCTCGGTGGGTGAGTCGGGTGGAGTGGTCATCTTCACCGTCATGCTCCCAACATTGAACGCAGTCATCTTCGTCACCAGGTCTCCAATTCCAAACGGGTTTGGACGTGCAGATACATTCTTCTCATCGCCTTTGACCAAGACAGCCTCTACACTCTTGATAAAACATTTGAAAGGGCCGGCTTCCCATTCACATCTCTTAGTCGAGGTTGGTCCGTTGGTTGGAGTCAGTCCCCAGGACTTGTCAGAATGAAGGGCGGTAGGTTGTAAGGAAGGTTGCGTGACGAGACTTACTTGAGATCGGAATTTTTCAATGTATGCTGACAGGCTCTCTCCGGGAAGTTGTGTCACATTGGTAAGTTGCTGGTGCGGCAACAGACAGTCATCAGGAGGTCCAGAAGGCATGTTGGAGATTCTTTCAGGTATCGAAACCGGTAGAGGACAGACTCCTAGTATCGCTTTGTTGTCATGCATCCAAGAGCGTCCCAGGATCATGTTGTAGTTGGGATGATCTTTGACTATGTAGAACTTTGCTTGCATCGAGGCATCACCCAATTTGACTTCAAGATCGATGTATCCATATGCATCTCTGAGCTCTCCTGCTGAATCTTTAACCACAGTTGGGTGACGAGTAGCTTCCTGCTTTGAAATCTTTGCCGCTCTCAAGGTCTTGACAAGAATTTGATGTTAAATTCGGAAGCCGTATCAATCAACACGCTGTCGATCTCAACGTTTCTCAAACGAGTGACGGTTAGGAGTCCCCGCCTCCATTGCTCATGTCTTTCGGGAAAGACTGGGGTTCCCGGATCATTCGGGATGCAAACGTCTACCTGACACAACGTGGTTGAGGGCCGTAAATATGTCTTGACGTTGTCCTTTGGAGAAGTACAAGATTTCTCATATGCGCTCCATCATGGATTGTACGGTCTTGCGAATGTAATCCCCGTAAATCATGCGCTTCCCGATAGGTAGAGGATCTCTATGAACACCTTCGTTTCCAAGCCGGAGTTCCCCTGTCTCTACCTTTTCCCCGAATATTTGTTTCAACCGGTTACAATCTTTGGTCGGATGATGGACGAACCTGTGGTAGCAACAATATCCGGGATCTGCCATTTCTTCCTCGGTCGGAGGACGCCCGATAGGGGCAGCTTTACGGCGTCGTCTTGGATCCACGCTTCCGGGAGTTCTATCACTTCATTCATGGGAAAAGGAAACCTCCGTGTCTTTAGTGTTTTGTACAGGAGTTTTGTCTGTTCCTTTTCGAGACGATGTCTTGTGTGCCGGGGATGTCCGCTTGGTTTGTGGTTCCATCACTGGAGCTTTTCTTTTCTCTCCTCCACCCACTACACTCACAGAAGGACCGGTGTTGTATTGCTTGTTCGTGAGGCGCCTGCTCCCTCGACTTTCACGTGAATCTTCACTTCGAACAACTCGGTTCTTTCTAGTAGTGCCAGGTGCAGCGATTGTTGCTTTGAACGTTTAGCGGCCTCGTGGAGTTCAGAGAACGTTTGAAAGCCCAGATTATCTAACAGAGCGCGGTATATGGGTATCATCCCGTTGATGCACAACTCCACCAATTGCCGTTCGGTGACGTTCGGGTCATGACAATCCAAACCCTTGAGTTCTCGAATCTTTTGACGAAGTCGTTAGGATGCTCGTTGTTCTCGCTGAAGAATTCTTCCTAGATCCGAAAAGGTGATTTGTTCAGACACGAAGAAATACTTTCTGTAGAAAGCACTGACCATCTCGCTCCAGTTGGATATGTCTTGTTAGGCGCGATGTTGTTGTACTGTGTATGCCCTCCCCGTAAGTGATTTCGAGAATTCTTTCAGCGCGAGAACATGATTGTATTCATGTTCCCCCAAGGATTCCAAGAACCGAGAGACATGTTCACGAGCATTACCAAGACTGGGTCGAGAGGGAGAACTGGGAGAGGTGTAACCTCTTGGAAGAGGGATTCGTTGCATATCTTGAGGGTATGGAGGTTGGTGTTGGTGTGCATCCGTCAGATTTCCTTTGCCTCGGTTTTGAAGGAGTCGTTCTAGATCCTCACGTGTGATGAAGTTGGGTGTCTGGTCCCTTTCTCTTGAACATTCAGGGGCAACACGAGCTTCTGTCCGAGTGGAAACGCCTCCTTTTAAGTTGCGGACATATCTGTTTGAGTCTTAGCAAGAACTTCTTGTTTCTCCATCAAGTCTGCAACGGTAATGGACGGTGGTCCTCCTCTTGTGCCTCCGGATCCTCGTCCTGATGGAGGAGTGAAAGTTGTTGCTCTGGTGACCACTGGAGGCGTTACGCTCGAAGAGATGCCAGGATTTGCGGCTGCTCTGGCTCTGGTGATGGGAGGCGTCACACCTACTGGGATGTCTCCGGCTCCGCTAGTGTTGGTGACAGAGGTAACGGCTCCTCGAGATGTGTTGGCTACGGTAGCTCCACCGACAGTACGTCAACACCGGAGTGTTATCCACGCTAGCTCCGTCCGAATTGATTGCTGATCCAGACCTTAGTTCCACCATTTTGAAAATGAATTGCTGATTGAATTGGTTCTAAGATCTACCTTTTTGAAATTGTTGAAATTGAATCGATCTTTGAAGAAATTGACTTTACAACCGAGAGATTAATCTCCTACTGTGGTCGCCAATTGTTTATGGGTGAAAACTACTCCTGCAGAATTTGGTAATTTGGGGTGTGGATGAGGAATGCATTTAAACCTTTAAACAAATGCACTGCGCGGTGAGTGCTTGTAGATTCGAGAGATCAATCTGTACAAGTCCGGCCTAAACCAAGAAATGGCCGTTCCAGACTTGTTTCGGTCACAAAGTGAAGGAGATGGGGTTGGTCTTAGGGAGGGAAGCGAAGAAGGTGTTGAGATTGTGAAGGTGTTGGCTTGCTTATGACTGGTAACAGAAATATGAACAGGCTTGCGGTTGATGCAAGCAGGCTCTGGGTGTTTGAATACGATTTGTATTAACACTTGGTTTTTCTGTCTCGTCTGAACTTGTGTTGTTGTTTGAAATAGGGCGGAGAGCCTATTTATACAAGTCATTGAGCCTCATTCACGTCTCTCGTGGGAAGTGGAGGAAGTGGAGTGATGGAGTAGTGGAGTTGTGCGTCGACCAGTCTTGCCCACTTTTCCTGTTCATCTCTAACCGTCCATGACTTCCTGACACATTCTTATGATGGCGCGTTGCACGCTGCACGCTGTAAACCACCGCACCAATACCCCGCATGTATCCCCCAGCTTGTGAAATGATTGATGTCTGAATGTGTGGATCGTGGATCCACGAAAGATAGCATGTAATGCTGAATTGAATAACCGTGTTATTCGAAAGTCGATACTTGTGAAGTATCATGTGTATTTTATGTGTATCGCTTTATGGTGTGGTAAAAAGTGATGGGTAATGACGCCACTAACCAAATAACTCCCGACTGTGGTTGTATAACCAATCTGGTGAAGTTGGACGGATGAGATGATCTTTGAGACACTCATCTCGCGACCGTTAATGAATATTAGGTTTTTGAAGAGGAGCGCAAACATGACTCTTCACTTGGTCGAAACCAAGTAATGGAAGAATTTGGAGAGGACCGACCGGGACGTGTATGTAGATGGCATGCTTTGGTGTACACGTCCATGTCCTACCGTCCCATGAAGGTGCGATCTAGGCCACTCAATTTGACCGGCAAAGAGGAGTGGTTGAGATCGGTTTGCGGCAAAATCCTTGCCGCAAAGGAGTTGGAAACCGGCGCGAGATCCCTAGTTCGGGCACGCGTTTCAAGACGACACATCTTGGTCGGTCTTGGTCGATGGGTTTGACGGGAAGATGGCAGGCTGGTGATCATGCCTATACCGACTATCCCATGAAAACGTGATCTAAGCCATTCAAATCATCCTGAAGTTGAGTGGTCGAGATCGAGTTTGCAATTTGGGAAGTGTAACCACGCATGTTTGGGCGGGCGTTTTGGATTAGCCGGGCATGGGATGCCTTGGCCGATCGCATGAGGAGGTAGATGGGCGCACGGTGGTCATGCTTTGGTATGACCGGCCCTTGCTTAATCTAATCTGTGACCCTTCATTCGTGCCGGAGAAGATGGACGCGCGTGATGATTTGAAACCCTAATTTTGGCTTTCAAAAGCCGTGCGCCACTTCTTGTTTGGGTGACGATTCTGTCACGGCCAAACATTGTTGGTCTTGACCGATTGGTCAAGTGTGTAGGCGCCCACGGTGATCGTGTTGACATGCTCGGGCCCTTTGAGTCTACATCTACACCCTCCATCTATACCTGCGAAGATGGATGGTTGAGACTGCTTTTGCGACACATGTAATATGCCGCAAACCCTTATTTAGGTTTTCCGTCCATAATGCTTGGTATGAACGCTCTTTTGGCAAGCAAAGGCCAATGGCCGACCATGCGGTCGGCTATTGGGTATTCCATACCGCTTTGGGGGTGATGGAATTGATCCGGGGTCATCCAATCATGCTTATGGAGTTGGATGATCTGCGATCGGATCATATCTGGACCGATACGGCCAGTCCGGATGCTCAATCGGCTAGTATAACACACCGAGAGGGGCTCAATCGGGCTAGTATAACACACCGAGAGGGCTCGGGCTAGTATAACACACCGAGAATCAGCCTGTACGGGTATTTCGTACATAGTTTCATTATAGTGCTTGGAGGTTCGTGTTACTCTGTAAGAGTAACACTCAGTCGTCATGCCACACTGATAATGAGTACTGGAAATACAAGGCTGATATGAAATTCACATGAAGGGATTGTTGCCACATGCTCCAACCTCGGAGGAATTTCATGTATTCACGTAATGGGATTGTTGCCACATGCTCCATTCTTGGTGAATTAAGTGAGGGAGTATCCAACACTTATAAATGGCTTTATCTTTTACAAGATGTCAGCGCATGATTTTTTCTGGTTTTTTTACAAATTTAACCTTAAACGAAAATCCACCATCAACACCAAGAAATGGTCGTTCCATACTTGCTTCGGTCACAAGGTGAAGGAGAAGGGTTGGTTTTAGGGAGGGAAGCGAAGAAAGTGTTGAGACCAGAATAGTTGATTCTGGAAGAGTAGTTGTTTGACTTGTATCAGAAAGTGAAAGCTAACATATGGGAAAGCTAGCAGGTGATTTCTGAGTGTTGTATGTTCCTGACCAAAACTTGTTCTTTGGTGGGAATAGGTAAGACCTATTTATACAAGTCGTAACAAAACGTACTCTGGTCTCGTAAGAAATGGAAACGGCTGAGTAAAGTGGAAGGAGGTGGTAACGGGTAACGCCTGGAATTGATGTTCCATAATGAAAGAAACGTTTCACCATTACTCCTTGTATTTAATAACCGACTCATTCTTATGACACTTTCTTGTAACGGGCGTAGTGTACGCCGCATGCTATAAACCGCCAAACCAAAACCCTAATGAGCATCCCCCGGTTTGTGACATGTGTTGATGTCTCGAGTGTTTTCGAGGAAAACATGTAGCATGTTGTTGTTGTTTGGAAAGTTGAGCTTTGGAGACTTGCCGGCTCGGTGGTGACCTTCCACGGTCGAAATTTTGCATCTTGAGAGGAAAGGTAGCCGTCGATTATTGCAACCCTACGTTTGGTAGCCAGTGGCAGGAAAGCATGGCCGGCAGAGCTTTAATATGGCATAGTTTAGGCGCGGCCAAAAGTTAGGGTTATGGCATTGTTTGGGCGCGACCAAAACTATGGCTTGGTGTCGGGCCAAAAGCTGCCACGTGTTGGATGGTAACCTTGGACGGCTAAGATATGCATCTTAGATGGAAAGGTGACCGTTGATCGTCGCAAGCCTTCATTTTAGCAGCCGTGAAGGGAAGGCCGGCATGGTATGGCTTAGGCGTGGCAAGGTGGTCGGCACGGCATGCCATTGGCACATGTGGCATGGTCGGCATGCCTTGGCGCGGTTTAGGCGTGGCCAAAACTAGGGTTTTGGCGTTGGGCCAAAGGTTACCATGCGTTGGTCGCGACCTTGGACGGCTAAGATTTGCATCTAAGATGGAAGGGTGGTCGTTGATTGCCGCACGCCTTCGTTTTAGCAGTCGTGAAGGGAAGGACGGCATGGTATGGCTTAGGCGCGGCAAGGTGGCTGGCACGGCATGCCATTGGCACATGTGGCATGGTCGGCATGCCTTGGCGCGGTTTGGGCGTGGCCAAAACTAGGGTTTTGGCGTTGGGCCAAAGGTTACCATGCGTTGGCTGGCGACCTTGGACGGCTAAGATTTTCATCTAAGATGGAAGGGTGGTCGTTGATTGCCGCACGCCTTCGTTTTAGCAGCCGTGAAGGGAAGGACGGCATGGTATGGCTTAGGCGCGGCAAAGTGGCTGGCACGGCATGCCATTGGCACATGTGGGATGGTCGGCATGCCTTGGCGCGGTTTGGGCGTGGCCAGAATTAGGGTTTTGGCGTTGGGCCAAAGGTTACCATGAGTTGGCTGGCGACCTTGGACGGCTAATATTTGCATCTAAGATGGAAGGGTGGTCGTTGATTGCCGCACGCCTTCGTTTTAGCAGCCGTGAAGGGAAGGCCGGCATGGTAGGGAAGCGCTTGGGGTTTTGTCTAAATTAGGGTTTGGTATGCTGAAACCCTAATTAGCGCCTTTACTAGAATCGTTGTAGAATTCTCGTACAGACTCGGATTTTGATGGTATGCCCCTCCATTCTGTACGGAAAAGAATTTCCTATCTCCCCACGCGGGAATATTTAGGTTTTGAGCTCGTTCGGGGGGTGAAAACAGCTCGAAAGTAAAACTCAGGAAGAATTCAGGAGGGATGTTGGTAGCCAGCGGCATGGTGGCATGCTCGTGCACGCTTTAGGCGCGGCCAAAAATTAGGGTTTTGGTACAAACCGTGTAGTTTGGCATTGGGCCAGAAGTTGCCACGCGCTTGGTGGCGAACTTGGACGGCTGACATCTGCATCTCAGATGGAAGGGTGGTCGTTGATTGTTGCAACCCTTCGTTTGGCAGCCAGCGGCATGGTCTAGGGCTGGCATGGCTTTGGCATAGTGTAGGCACGGCCAAAATTAGGGTTTTGGGAAAACCGTGATGTTTGGCTTTGGGCCGCAAGTTGCCATGCGTTTGGTGGCGAACTTGGACGGCTGAGATATGCATCTCAGATGGAAGGGTGGCCGTTGATTGTTGCAACCCTTCGTTTGGCATCCAGCGGCATGGTTTAGGGCCGGCATGGCTTTGGCATTGGCGCGGAGGTGCGGTTGGCATGGTCGGCATGCCTTGGCGCAGAGACGTGGCTGGCATGGTTTGCCATTGGCACGGTGGTGCGGTTGGCATGGTCGGCATGCCTTGGCGCAGAGACGTGGATGGCATGGTTTTCCATTGGCACGGTGGTGCGGCTGGCATGGTTGGCATGCCTTGGCACGCGAGACGTGGCTGGCATGGTTTGCCATTGGCACGGTGGTGCGGCTGGCATGGTTGGCATGCCTTGGCGCGGAGACGTGGCTGGCATGGTTTGCCATTGGCACGGTGGTGCGGCTGGCATGGTTGGCATGCCTTGGCGAGGAGACGTGGCTGGCATGGTTTGCCATTGGCACGGTGGTGAGGCTGGCATGGTTGGCATGCCTTGGCGCAGAGACGTGGCTGGCATGGTTGGCATGCCTTGGCGCAGAGACGTGGCTGGCATAGTTTTCCATTGGCACGGTGAGAGGATCAGGGTTAGGCATATATAGAGGTGATGTCAGTTAGTACTAAGGGTTCTGCCGTGGAACAAGACACGTGTATATATAAAAAAAAAGGTACCCTGGTAATTCTTACGTAGGCATGCTGATTCAATAAATGCGCTAGTGGTCGTAGTGACGTCATGTCAGATGTATGGTTTTACGATTTTAACCCTAAGCTAAAAACCACCATCAACACTTCCTTAAAACAAATGTAAAACATTGTTTCCTAGGATGAAATCTTCACCTTATACCCATACATAATCACAATAGCATTCAAACGATTATGTCGATGTCTTATATACAAAGTAGTTAAGCAATAAACCTCGTATTGTATTCCTTAATACTATGTCTAACTAGAGTATAATCATTCATGCTTCGCAATTTTGTTTTCAATATGCACGACTTGAAAGATACATTAGGGAATGAAATAGTTCAAGTTAAATATCACTAACCTCAAGTGGAAGGATGATGTTGTCGTTGTAGCTCTTTACTTCTTCACTTTTTCAAGCCTTTGCAATACTTGTAATGTCTCATATCCTAATACTTTCAAGCTAACCTATACGAAGTTGACTCTAGTACATAATCAAGCGACTCTTAAAATGAGTTTTGGCTCACTAAAATATGACAACCAAACTTGACATACCAACGCTTGGTGGGTTCAACCGAGCTATGATCTAACAATCTCCCCCTTTGTCAATTTTAGTGACAAAACTCTTACATCATATGGATAAACAAATTACAAGAATTCATTACACATACGCTTGATTCCCGAATTCAACAGCACAATAACCTGTATACATTCAATCCAAAAATGCCGTTGTTGACATTATAATAACAATGCTAATACTCCCCCTAAAGGTGATATAGGTAGATTTTCAATCCGCACGTATTTGTTATTCCCTTGTAGTCCATTTAACTGCAAGTATCATATTATATGCTACTCCCCCTTAGTCTATGCTTTTACTCTTTCGTTAGATAAACGTTTAAGCACCAATGTCCTTTCCCTTAGTGATACCAATCAATATAAATCAATACCAGTATCACTTGTTTACTCCATATATTTCTCCCCCTTTTTGTCACAAAATGACAAAGAAACGAAAAAATAAAGGACAAACCGAAAGGATCTTACAAATCTCAAAATAGACTTGCAACCTATAGAGTTAAGCACGAGGGTTCCACACACCATTTTTGATAACCAATATCAAAACCGAAACTACAAAGTAATTTTGTTTTGATATGTTACCAAGGAAACAATTTCCCGAAGCAATTTTCCCTAATAGTTTAGAAAACTAAAAATCAACTAAGCACCTTAGTTCCTTTGCTAAACCGATTGTACAAATACAATCGCTTGTTCGATAAGACCAAAATAAAGATAATTCTATTTTTCTCATCAGGTTCTAGTTATCCATATAACTTGGACCTTTAACTTTTAAACAAGACAAGTACTAGGTTAGTTAACTAGCATTTCTTGTTAAGGCATCCGATTAGACTTGAATAACCGAAACCTCCTCTTTGATAAGTCTAACTAAGATCATAATTATCTTAGTTTCTCTTATCCGGGATCGAATTGGACTAAACAATTCATCCCGTAAACCTTTTCTTTCGTTAATCCATAAACAATTCATACAAACCAATTAAATCAACTTGCATAATTATTCACCTCAACCGGAAGCAATTGAAACAACATAGACATTGAAGCACCGCAATTGCACCGAAATTTTGTAAGCCTAAACGATTGATACCAAACAATAAAGCAAGATAACAATAGTTTTTCTTAACCGGAACCAATTGAATCACACACACACATCCATACACAATAATGGAATAAAACATCATTGTACCGAAATTTTGTTAAGAAAAAGCAATAAATATACGTAATAAAATCAGGCTTTTCTTAAACAGGAAAACGATTAACTAACAAACTCGTTACCTCAAATTTCGCATCCTCTTCTCCAATATGTTTGCATCTTCTTCCAGGGAAATTGATATCGAAATATTATTATGTTTTCATCCTTATGCAAAACAAAAGAATAACAACAACCAACCTTTACCAGAGAAAGGTTGAAAACCGGTTTTTAACTATTGCAAACAAAAGTTGAAAACCCCGAAACACATATGCTTTTATGCTAAACCCAACGATTCAACATATTGTGACTTTTTCACATATTGTTTCTATCAGAACCCCTCATGTCCTTTGATAAAGCCTACCAACATGGGCTAGAACTTAATCCTGCTAAATCAAAAAGTCACCCAAACCATAATGGTTCACAACATTATGAGATCGAATATCAAGGTAGTAAAACCGAAATAAAACATCCCATAAACATACATAGCAATAAAATAAAGCGTTCAAGCACAGGCTATGTAAATCAAAAACTATCACAAGAAAAATTATAAATCAAATATTTTATTCATAAGATAGTTTTATTCATAAAATAGACTTTATTGAAATAATCAAAAGCTAATGTCTATTTTTCAAAGATCATCTTCAATTTCCTCAAATTTTTCAGGATCTTCATCAACAGCATCTCGACTGATATCACGGATTCTGCACACAGTACCTTGATTATGTTCACAAGCTAAAGCATTAACCTTTCGATTAATATTTCGAGCATACTCCCTATTACCGATTCTAAGTTTAATCAGCTTTCTTTGGTTACGGATAACAGTTCTTAGTAGTGTTGCCTGTCTATGATGAGTCTCAATAGTACTGAGGAGGACTTGTCGTAGATTGATAATATCAATCTTAGCATCCAAGCTATTTTGGACAAGGAGATGAGTCACATCTTCTTTTTCATTTTCTATATCTTCATAACCAGATTTCTTGAAGGTATCATCAAGATGAACAGTTTTCTTAGAAGTCATTCCACTCAAGGCTTTCAGAAGTTTTGCTTGAGATCTGGTTTGAGAATACATCCTTTAGCATAAGTTCTCACACGTTGAGCACATATACTTAAAATACCTTTAACATATTCCAAACATAGGAGTCAGCCTTCAATAAATATTTCTGACCAGATTTGAAAAGATTTTTGCATCTAATGTGTTAGTCAATCAAAAGATTCTTTGGAAAGAATCAACCTTTTAGATCAGACATCTAAAGATACTATCAGAGGAGTAGATTTATCCCGCTTACACAAGTTGTTGTAAGACAACTTTTCTACACTATAAGATAATTTAAGAATCTTTAGTTAGATTGTGTAAGTTCTCTATATTGAATAAGAGAAGTTGTCAGGATACAGAATGCCCGGGTATATGTGCTTCCTTACATCCGAAGATTGGGCATTGTAAGGATGCACATTCCAATATGGTTAAGCACTGGGATGAGAAAATTCCTCATCAAATACCTCTTGAGGAGATCTTCTCCCTTTTTGAACATCATCATGTTCTTCTTCGTGGGTTTTGAACCCATCCTCCTTTTTAGAAAAATTGCGAGATGCAATATCCTCGATTACATCTTGTGCCCAGGATGGTATATTCTTTGAGCTTGAACCCCTGTGATCTAGATCTGCCAGTCGACAGTTTGCTAATGTCTCTTGTTCAAGACATTATATATGTCCGTATCCATTCCTTATTGGAAATATTTTTCTAAACATCATTTTAGATATACCTCTTGACATGTTACAGTAAGAAGTTTCTCAATAAGGATCTTATTCCTTATCGGTGAGTATTCTAGTGATTGATTAAGAACTTCACACTCAGTATTCTATTGAAGAACTTCACTGCACAAGGCCAATTTTTGTTCCATATAATCTGCCAGATTATTTTGAAAACTGGGTGTTTCTCGCTTTCCTTCCCATATTCTTACATTTAGTTGAACAATAAGTTCTGTGACATCATCTAGACCGTCAATGGTTTTTCCCTTCTCTGCATAGCTTTCAACATGTTTGAAGAATCTTTCTAACATTTTACGACGGAAACCAGGACTTGGCAGTCTAGTGAATCTAATCTCTTTTCAGACGATTTTTCACTAGAGATTGGAGTCGGATCCAAAACAAGTTTAAGTTTCGGATTCATTCTTTTCTGATCAGGAACCTGATTCGTAATCAAGTTATCAGTCATAGACTTTTTCTTTGATTTTCGAAAAGAATTTCGAGACCAATTTTCATTGACATTCTCTGAGATATTATTCTCATTATCTTGACATACGTTAACTGATTTCTTCATAAGTTTAGCTTTGGTTTTCTTATTTTGACTCATATCTTATAGGTTGGATCGCACCAAACACAGATTGTTAGATCTTTTCGTGTTTGCCCGCTATGATACCAATTGAAAATACGAGGGTACCCAAATACACCACAATCTTAAACTTTTGATCACAACCTATACAAGACCCACTGTGTATAAACCTCTTGGAGCAAAAATCACTCAAGGAATATTTCAACACAGTGTCCACTTGAAATAGGGTTAGTCCGGACTGGCCTAACACGTGAATAATTATATTAGACTAGTGGAGAAATCCAATACACTTTGTGTGATCGTCTATGGATCTGAATCGAGACAATACAACAACAAAGTGTTCACTTGATAAAGGTACGGTAATGACCGAAACCAATAGGATTAATATCGCCATGTTAACGTACAAAGTGCAATTTACTTTAATTATAATAAAACAATTATAATGTGGAAATATAAAGTAAATGGCACAGCAAGATTTTGTTAACGAGGAACCTCAAATGCAGAAAAACCCCGAGACCTTGTCCAGAATTGAATACTCTTAGGATTAAGCCGCTATAAAAAATCAAACCAACTTCGTATAGTTCAGGGTTCAGGAGACCAAGCAACTAAAATGCACATTACTAATTTTCATTTTCCAAAAATAAAATTAAAAACCTTAAATAAAATATTCTCAATATATTTTATTCGATCCGGGATTTTCTTCATTTAGCTATTAAGGAATAACTTTGAACAATTAAAGATTAGCGTTACTGCACATGTTCAAAGTATGTCGACATCCTTACTTTGTAAGTCCTCTTTCATACTTACAATCTTGCAACCGATTTTCCACACTTCCAAACAAGTTTAGAATTGGTTCATCTGACTTTCAAGAACTACGTGATTGATCAAGAACACTCAATCACCAAACATGGGTTTCACTTCGTTCTACCAAAACAAGTTTCGCTTCTACCTCCATGTGAGTACTTTGCATATTCACGCTAGTTACTAAAATTCGGTTGACTAGGTACTAGGATCGTTTCCCCACATATATATGGTATCTAACTTGTACTTGCTGCACATGTCCATAGGATCGGTTCCCCTTTGCCTAAAAACGTGTTGCACATGTCCATAGGATCGGTTCCCCTTTCTACTAAAAACTTGCTACACCTCATACAAGGATCAATTCCCCTTTGTGATAGGTTGCACCTCTTACTAGGATCGGTTCCCCTTTACCCAGAGTCGGTCATACCAATACCACTAAATTGATCATACCATCTCAGGTGATTACTTAAGATCGGTTTCACTAATAAAAGTCATACCAATACAAAAGACAGGCCTTTGTGAATAGTTTTACCAAGAACATAAACAAGTCATGAGCGGTTATATTAATCACACATATTGGTAGTTTAAAATATATGCAATGAATAACAATACCAATAATGCCTGGCGATTTCTCTTTCGATTCACAAAACAAGTTCATGAATTTACTTCCTTAAAACAAATGTAAAACATTGTTTCCTAGGATGAAATCTTCACCTTATACCCATACATAATCACAATAGCATTCAAACGATTATGTCGATGTCTTATATACAAAGTTTAATGGTTAAGCAATAAACCTCGTATTGTATTCCTTAATACTATGTCTAACTAGAGTATAATCATTCATGCTTCACAGTTTTGTTTTCAATATGCACGACTTGAAAGATACGTTAGGGAATGAAACATTTCAAGTCAAACATCACTAACCTCAAGTGGAAGGATGATGTTGTCGTTGTATCTCCTTACTTCTTCACTTCTTCAAGCCTTTGCAATACTTGTAATGTATCATATCCTAATACTTTCAAGCTAACCTATACGAAGTTGACTATAGTACATAATCAAGAGACTCTTAAAATGGGTTTTGGCTCACTAAAATATGACAACCAAACTTGACATACCAACGCTTGGTGGGTTCAACCGAGCTATGCTGTAACAATCCTAAATCTTTCCATCTCCTTCCCTGCAGCATACACACAAACCCATTCATTTATAATCATTCATGCATTCTAAATAAGCTTTGAATTCCCTTCGTTCATCATAAAATCCACGGCAGCAACTTGTTTCTTCTTCCCTGGATTTTCATGCCTTTAAGCTTCAGTTCTTGTCTGGCTTTTCGACTCTGAGATCAACCCATCTCTCCCAACCCGCACGGACTCTAGTTGCTCATATCTTCGAATCGCATGGCAGCAATTTGATCTTTCCTTGTTTTCTCGGTTTGAAAATTCTTTCCAAAGCCTTACCATCAAACTCGACTTTCCAAGCCCATGTTCTTCTCCTAACTAGCCTTTGGTAAACAACCACGAGACCCGTGACTCACCAGCGTTGGGTACTTGGTGCAGCTGTTTTGGTCGCGAGCAAGAAATGGAGAAGAAATTGGTTCCTCCTGTTCTCCTGACATGGTTTTAGGTTATAAGATTCGTATGGTGTCCCCTAGTAGAATTAGGTGGTTCTTTAGTAAACTTCAAGTGTACTTCCGTGGATGCTTTGAGACGAAAGGTGTTGGTGCTCCAGTAATCTTTATTTTCAGCACATTATCGACTAGTATCCCTGCTACACTTCGAGTCGCTACCAAAGCAGTAAATTAACTTCGTTTTCGCTCCTTTCACATCGCATGACTCCAATGTACCTATAAAATGCAAAACAAAACGTAATATACAAATTTACAAGAAAAATAGCAAAGAAAAGCATACGAAATTGATACTCAAAAGATGTAATTTAGGCACCTATCACCGAGACATAGCTATAAGTAGACTAGAAATCAAGATTTAGCTTGAGAAACAAGCTTGAGATAGCAACTCTTGCGAGCTCGACCGAGCAGTGCTCTAACAATCTCCCCCTTTGTCAATTTTTGTGACAAAACTATTAATACATATGGATTACAAAATAAATAAACTTTGTAGCTTCTGATCCATCATGCTTGATTTCCTTGGGTGTTCAACTTCCTTGAATTCTTTGTTACTTCAAACTCTCCATCGACTCTGAATGTGTTCAACTCAGCATCATTGTTGTTGAACATCCGTAGCAATAACAATACGAAAACAGATGTTCTCAACCATTGTTATTCAGTGTCATAGTATTATTATATAAATCAAAGTCTAATTGTATCACAACTTTGAAATAATATTACGATGATATGTATCACTATCCCTTAGTCAATACTTTCATCTTTTGTACAATAGGTAGAACTTATAGAATGGAATCCACAACCCCTTACATAATGATCCGTAAACCATATGTATGTAGTTTGAACTACTAAATAATTCTCCCCCTTTTTGTTAATATAAATTGGCAAAGGTACTAAAACCAAGGGATCGTTATGAATTCTCAAAAGATAATTCATGACTAAAGACGAAGATGATATACTTCTTTAGATGAATTTACATAGTCGAAATTTAGTGTATTCATCAAGGAGTTTATTAAGATACAAGTTAACCCCTAAAAACTCCACAACCGCTCTCCCCACAAAAATATAACAATTATGCACAAGTTCATTTAAGAACTCTCCCCCATTTGATGTCATTCCCAAGACAACAACATGAGCAACCTTACTTTTACGAGAAAATAAGGATTTCTTTGGACAAGAACAAATCACATGAATTTGTATCCAGAAAACATCGAGTAAATTAACCACAAGAGAATCTTTTTGGTTAATTTAATCGGAAACACTCAACATAAGAAAATTTATGGAGTAAATACAGTACTTTCACATAAAGTGGATCAGGGAAAAATCAATACTACGGAATTTCTCAAAAAGTTCATTCTATCTTTTATCAATATATGCATAAAGACATAATATACTTAACTTTTGAGCATTTATGAGATAATAGCACTATTCACGAACGTAAAAGCACATACATCTCATAAAACGTTTGCAATATATAAAACCAATAAGATTAAATACTACAAGTTCATCTTCCAAACAACTTAGAATTTAAATAAATAAATCTAAAAACATGCAAGATGAAAAATGTTGGAAATAGCTTGTGTAATCACAATTTATGTTTTACCAAACCCTAGTTATAAGAAGTTTCCTAGACATTGTAGAGCTTTTTCAAGGTGTCTACAGAAATTTCCATTTTATTATTGAAAAAATCATTAATAATCATATCATTCAATTCTTCTAGGTCTTCAGAGATGTCAGTTAACTCGCTAAGTTCTCTTTTAAGTTCACACAAGGTGTTCTTTGTCAGAGACAACATTTGTTCGTAGTGAGTTATCCTTTACAAGGATAAAATGGTTTGAGATTTAAAATCATTTCTTTGGGTAATAAACTTCTTCACAGCAGCCCTTAAATCATTATCATGATGACAAACATACAAAAGGCAGTTAAAAGAAGAACCTTTTTCATATCCGGAAGACTTCTCCTTCCTTTCCTTGATGATTTGATTCCTTTAGACAGAAAAACATTAACAACTTCTACTGCATCCCTTTTTCCTTAAGGGAATAATAGAGTGAAAAAAAAAATTCAAGGAAAAGGGAATATATGAATGGGATAATAGATACATCGAAACCCTAAAGTGGTTTTTGTATCAGGACGGTGAAAAACTCTTCACGGTCCGCGACCCATTAAAAAAAACGATAATATTTCATACATTCTACAAAACTTATCTTACATGTCCTTATGTATATTTCTCATGATTTTAGCTAAATATATTAACTTAACTCATTCTTAGCTCAATAAACCAGGTTAGAGCACAATAAATGTTAATACACACATCAAATCTTTGCAGACTGGAAACGATGCGTTTGACAATAAGTGTAATACACAAGATTGTGTATGATTTTGAACATTTGGAGAAGATTCACCAGGAATAAAAATCTTACTTATTATATATTCAAAAGAACGATTAAATGAATTCAAGATATAATAAATAAACAAATAACTAAACAGATTTCGAGCAACCTTGATGCAATCCTCATATTCTCAAGGTTTATTGTATAAATTGACTCCTTACCTCGTCTGGCTCTAATTCTTCGAGATTTCTTTTTAACCTCTGAGACTCCATGTTGGTTGCTTAAAGTCAGATTCATCCTCTGCATGTCATTCTAAAGCTTGACAATTCGCATTTCCACAAAACAAGCAACACAAAGAGGAATTCTTGTTTTGGGGATCGACCTCCAGTTTATCACAACACTCTACATCCACCTTTCCAGAACCGGCGGGAACAAAAGAATTATTTGTGACCACAGTCTTGTTCTTGAACCCAATACCATTTGCATTTCCAAAGGACTTCTGAACAAATAACATTGCTGAGATCTTGTTAGAGCTACCAGACAACCTTTGTAAGTCACACTTAAGAGTATCAATCTATTTTTCCTTTAGAGATAGGGTTCTGGTGAGTTCATCGTTAAGTTTATCAAACTCAAGATTCTTCACCTGAAGATTTTCCAATAATTTCTTTAGTTGAAGATTTTCTGGTGAATTTCTTCACTTTTATCCAAGAATTCCAAAATCTTAGTGTCAGACTCGTATTCTGAATCAAAATTTGAGTTAACATAAGTTTTTGCAGAGAGAGCAAAATTTTATGTGCAAACTTCAGAAGTATAAGCATCATTGACGTACTGACAATATTTTACTTCTTGTATTATTGAATCATATGGAGCATCGAAAACAAGAACGTCGTTTCTTAGATCTTCTGCCAGTCTTCACAATATCTGTGATCTATTGTGTAATCAAGGACCTGTTAAGATCAACAAGATCAGTGAAACATTCATCAGCCCATGACAAGTTAGAGGATTCACTTGTATTGGTTACGACTTTGAAAGCAGATGTTCCATGCGTATTCGATCATGATCAAATACTTTCAACTTTCCAACAAGATATTTTCTAGAAAGTGTTTCAAGGTTATTACCTTCAATGATGGCATGTTTCTTAGAATCGTATCTAGCTGGTAGAGATCTAAGAATTTTCATCACAATATCCTTTTCAGGAATAGTCTTACCCAATGCAAATGATGCATTAACAATTCCAAACACTTTGTGATTAAACTCATCAAAAGAATCTTCATCAGCCATACGAAGGTTTTCCCAATCAGAATTTAGGTTTTGAAGCCTAGCTTCTTTCTCATAGGTATTCCCTTCAAAAACGGTTGCTAAGATATCCCAAGCATCTTTAGACTTAGTGCAAGAAGAAACATGGTGTTGAGATATGGGTTTATGGCATGAATAATATCGTTTAACCTGTCAGAGTTATGCTTTGCAGCACTAATTTCGGATTCACTATAATACGCTATGTCTTGCACAACAGTTATACCTTCTATTATAATTGTGGGGAGTTCGTAACCGTTTACAACATGAACCCACGTCTGAAAGTCACGGGCTTGAAGAAAAGCACGCATATCAATTTTCCACCATAAGTAATTCGAGCCATCGAAGACTGGCGGTATTTTATAGAGATGGCACTTCTGTCCATAGAGTCAGATTGTTACAAACACATACTTATGAGGTCTTAGCGTGTTTGCCTGCTCTGATAACAATTAAAAACGCGGGGGTACAACAACCACACCCAACTATTTTGTTCGGCAATCTGTATGAACTAAACTTCAATATAATTCCGAGAGCACCAACTTAATGAGTCTCAATCAAGAAAGATATCAAAGAGATTTATCTCTTTCTCAATACAATCAGTATATCAAACAGATAGGAATCCGTGAACCTAATTGTTATGAGAATAACTCGTATGGTACCAAAGACCAATGTCTGAGTGTCAATCAAGTTCTATCCAACAAACAAGGTAAGATTTATCAACTATGATTGAACAACGCACAACCTGTGATATTTCAATTATATAAAGAAAATATAATGCGGAAAAGAAATAACACAGACACCAGATATTTTGTTAGCGAGGAAACCACAAATGCAGAAAAAACCCGGGACCTAGTCCAGACTTGAACACCACACTGTATTAAGCTGCTACAGGCTCTAGCCTACTACAAGTTAACTTCGAACTGGAATGTAGTTGAGCCCTAACCAAGTCTCACACCGATTAAGGTACAGTCGCGTTCGTTACGCCTCTCGAATCTCTCAAAACTCTGCGCACTTGATTCCCCTAGCTGACGTTCTTTACATCCTAGAAGTTGCTACGACCCAAAGTCGAAGACTTATAATCAAATCTGTCTATTCTACTTTTGGTTTCCATCTTAAAATAAATATCAAGGTGAACAAGAAACACAACTAATAATCCGGTCTTATACTCCCGAAGAGAAGCCTAGAAATATTAGTCACCTCACAATAACCCAACTGAAATACAGAAAAATTTATTGCGGAATCACAAGAGTCTGAGACGAAGAAACTATTGTGATTACTTTTTATATCTTACCTATCGGAGATAAATCTCGAGAAAACCTTAAAGAAGATTAAACTCAATACGATAGAAAAAGTAAGATCGGGATACGCAACTACAAAGAAAATAGTTGGACCTGGCTTCACGAATCCCAAGCGAAGTCTTTAAGTCGTTAAACCTAGTGGAAACCTAGGTTAATGGAGAATCGACTCTAGTTTGCAACTAGGACACACGAGAGTGTCGGGATTAGGTTTCCCTGATGCTAGAGTTCCTCCTTATATAATCTTTCAAATCAGGGTTGCTTACAATCAAAGCTAAGATAGCTTAGTAACAAAGCAATTAATATCCACCGTTAGATGAACTCCTGATGTAAGATTCAAGCTAAGTTGCTTAGAAAATAAGCAATCAATCTCCACCATTAGATGGTTTAGCTTGATACACACAAATGAAATATACCTATGTTTAGATATGGATGAACCGTACCTAAACGCGTATAACAAGTTGGCTAAATAACAGTTAACCGAAGTTAGCCATATGAACACTTTTAACTTAGTTATATTTATCTAACACTCCTAGACTCAATCTGATAATCAATCAATCATGATAGATAATCAAATGTATCTAAATGTGTTTCTAAGAAAGTTGTTCAAATGTTCATCTATCTCATAGAAATATCCATGAACCATTTGAAACATATTCGGCTTGATTTGTAAGTGTACAAAGTACTTATACAAGAACCAATTCATGAACGTAATGTCACGGTTTGCAAACCAAGTTTGCATACCTTAAGGACATTGAAATTCAGGCACTTTAGTTCGCAAACGAACCTGAGTTCATGTGTATAGATAAATGAATTGCATACAAAGTATGTGAACAACTTGTCAACTGCCGATTTAGAACCTACCCACTGAGTTCGCAAACTACAGTTCCGGACCTTACCTAGTCTTGATGTTCGCAAACAATGGTTCCGGACCTAACAGGTAAACCTGTTCGCAAACAAGAGTTCCGGACCCAACTAGTATTGCACAGTTTGCATACAGTATACGCATACTGTGTTGTATCCAGACATTGTAGTAGTTATAAAATTCTCGTTAATCGATTTGAAACATCCTTAGAAGACAACAGTGGTAATCTTACACATACGGATAGCTTCAAGTAATTTTCAAATGATTAAATGATCAATATGAAACATCCCAAGTTAACATCAAATGATAGTCTCACACAAATGATGTAAGATGTTCAAGGTAATTTTCACATGATCATCTTGACACAATATTTAGTTTCCAACAAATGAACTGTTTACAACTAAAGTTGTCAAGTAGATGATGAAGTCAAGACATAGCTAGAGAACGCTTCAACATGTATTTCGAGAATTATATAAACGAGATAAACTCGACTAGAAATTTCAAATGTGTATAACAGAAAGTCTAAATAGCTATACGACTTAGTCTCATTAGTAGATAGAATTGAATAGACTTCTCAGTGATAAATAACTTGTAGTCTCCACATACCTTTTGTCACTTAGTCTCATTAGTAGATCTAATATTTCAACCGAACATGGCTGAATGTATAAATTTATGTATTTTTACTGCTTCTCCGGTGATAAATAACTTTGTGGTGCCCTTATGTGATCTCCACATAGTGATGTAACCTTTTGTCTTGAACTAAGGAAAGCGTAAAGGGGCTACCACTTATCTAAGAGTTTCACCTTGTAAACCTTCAAAAATCAATAAAGATGCTACTCGAGCATTACATGTCTAGTTAAGCACATATAATCAAAGAAATAGCAATATCGGTAAAAGCATGAGCCGAAACATACTCAACTCAAGTCTACAATATATGGCTTGGGTATGCAACGTGAGAGAAATGGGTTGAGATGTTAAAATTGAAGCTATTTAAAACATTGATCCCTCAAGAACATTCAACAAATTGAATAATCAATGAAACCCTAGAGACATGGCTAAAATCATCATCCCCTGCTTCTATTTATACATACCATGCAAACCCTAAAACAAAGAAAATAATCGAACCCATACTCTATTCTCCGAATCGAGCTTCCCTCTTGTCTAATCATGCTCGTGAGAACTCCATGCGTAGCTCTAGCTTTTTCTAAATTAGCTTCTAGGGTTGATAGAGGCTAAAAAGAAAAACTAGTGCTAGGGAAGTAGAGCAAAGATGGTGGTGGTGTGGGTTCTTGAGGTCGGGTGAAGGACGGAGGTGGTGTGGTGTCGGAAGAGGCAGAGCTATGGAGACAGAGAGCGAGAGGAGAAGAAAATGAGTTTAGGGTTAGGCTTAGGGGCTTATATAGGGGCTATGGTGTTGAGCAGTACATCGAAGATCGATGGGAACGCCGCACCGAGCGTAGGATGAAGTCAAGAGATCGACGGTCGAGGTTGGTAGCCGGTTTTGGAGTGATCTCGTGTTGCAGGGATCATCGAGATATAAAAGCGATGGAGCGACCGTTGGATGTAGCCGGGGCGAGATCTTGACGGCTCGAGTGAGCGGGCTCGGATCCGGTCGTGGGTAGCTCTAGCCCATGTCTTCCTTTGTTGGGTTGCTTCGCGGGCTTTGGCCATCTACTCCATAGATGCTCGACTCCAATTCTTTGCTCTTTTGCTCCTCGGATTTTCCGAGCTTTATTTATTACCTAAAAACACAAAATTAATTAATACAAATATTTATTCTTGAAACAAGGAAAATACGTAATATGGGATAATATCGATTTATAAAGCGCAAAAGATGAGTAAAATGCCAATAAAAGGTGTATAAATATGCACTATTTGGCACTCATCAAATACCCCCAAACCTGAATTTTACTTGTCCTCAAGTGAAACAAAATAAGAAATCCTAACTATACCCACTGTCGCAGTCTCTCGAATGCATTTAGCGTATGCACTAAGCCTTTAAACCCCTAGGTGTCCCTAGTGGACGAGTTGTAGTCTCGTGAGGGTTTACCCGAGGTGTACCCACAAAACCTTCTCCAACTTCAGGAGTGTAAAAGAGTCTCAAGCCTCCAAGAAGCTATGAGGACATAGAGTTTCGCATGCTAGTAACGGAAGTTAGCTACCCTCATGATTGACAAAAATAGCACTCAAGAGATCAAAAGTAGTGCTGAAAATGGTGGGAAGTTGGGTAGCTCACCATTCCTACCCTAATTTACGTAGGGTGACGAAAAGGTAAAATAAAAGACTAAAAACTCTAAATGCAAAATAAAAACTAAAAACTCTAAATGCAAATGCAAAATGCACCCCAAACCTAAATCAAACATTGTCCTCAATGTGTCTACATATAGAAAAATTTAAACAATCACATACCAAGAGAACTATGCTTTGATAAGAGAAAAAGGGAAGAGATTACTTAGTCTCATTAGGAGTTTAACATTTCAAGACAATTTAAATGCACACTTTCGGTATTTTCTGACCTACCACGAAGATAGAATGCTCAAATCAACAAAATAGCTAGTTGTCGAGCAATGATAGAATTGACAAAGAATAGTAATGCACACTGGTGGCGGATGCACACGAAAGACTTTTACGGCAATTGTTTTTATCATGCAAAGGCAGCTCAAAGAAATTTTAACAATGCATATGGCGTAACTCCCGCTCGGTGATAACATGCTTGTGCACACAAACAAACTTACGAAAGGCAAACAACAAGGTAGTTAACGCTCTTGATTTTCACCTAGCTTGGCTACCTAAGTGTAACCTCACAAACGGGGGCTTGAGGTTACTACTTCACGAGCTATGCTCGGGGTTACATAAGGTTCATCGATGTCACGGAGGTATGAGCATGTTTGCGAGGTTAATCGGCGGACAAGCCAAGCTTGCACTTTACACACACACCACGATTTGCACAAGTTGAAGCTAACACAATTGATGTCAAGGCGGTTGATTGACTTCGCAAGCTTACAAGTATACATGAATTAGCATGGCGAGATGGTGACTAAGCTCGTAGCATGCAATCGACTCGGGGTGATTGGTCATGCAAGGTAACTATGTTATCATGCAATCGAGTTGTGCTCGGAGGTTATCACGGGATTGACAAAGTGTAGATCATGCATAGGGTGGCTCGAGTGAGTTATGCTCACGGGTAGGCTAAATGGGAAGACACACTTGTTTGGAGTTCGGGAGTAATGGTTCACACACAAGTTTCAAGCATTGACCAACAAGTTACATGGCATACATTCAATGACCGGCAAGGCAAATTCACAAATTGATTGAGTTTAACAATTATGGTACGAGATCAAGCGGATTATATTCTCAACTCGGGATGTGCAAGGCAGATTTTTGAGCATGCACACATGGCGACTTAGCATTCAAATGGAAATTTGGTGGAGTTACCAACCATGCAGCCAAGATGGGCGTAACTATGCCCAAGATTTCGGGCGGGTGACTTACTAGGTTCAGTGAAAGTGGATGCTCGGCCCTGCGCGCTTTCCTTGGCCTCTTAGGCTTGCTTAGCAGCTCAACCGCTCAGCAAGCACAGCAACACAACAAGCTCAGCAAGTACCTGCAGCTCAACAAAAATTTTCAGTTCCCAGGTATGCACAGATGGAGCAAGGGTTATGAATATTAAGAGCAAAGATTCACTGAGTAGTGACTTGGTACATCACGGGAAAAAGTATTTTGACCGATAGGAACCAAGATTACACGTAACACTAAGCTATAAGAATACTTACACTAAGTGACACTACAATGCCATGAAATTTTCAAGAATAGAGAACTAACAGCTAAGATGCAAAAGTGGATGAAGACTATGAGAGAACGAGGTAGTGACAATATGCAATACAAACTACACTAAGTTATAGGTGATAAATGATACTAATACGAGGTTAAAGATGACAATGCACGGTGAGTATGTACGGGGATTGAGTCTCCACATACCTTTTGTCATCGAAACCCATACTTATTCGGCTCAATCGTCCCTCCAAGCTCTTTGATAGAGGCTAAGAAAAAGAAAAACTAGTGCTATCTTCTTCTTGGTGTGGTGTCGGAATCGCTCCGATGGAGACGGAGAGAGCAGAGGGAGAAGAAAAATGAACGGTTAGGCTTGAAGTCTAATATTTCAACTACACACTTCTATCATAATCCGAGACATGGCTATAAGTAGACTAGAAATCAAGATATAGTATTGATCAACTAAACTTGACAAACAAGCTTGAGATAGCAACGCTTGCGAGTTCGACCGAGCAGTGCTCTATCATAAATATAATTACGACAAATACATTCATCTTCAGCGATAGTGAATCTTGAACCCCGAACTTCGTTACTTTTGCTTTGAGATTGAGGCTGAGATAAGCCATATTACAGGAAATTCGGAAATGTAAAAAAGGTGTGATTAGTTTATCTTAAATTAGAAGAATAGTGAGAGTTTGAGAAATTCTAGAAAGATTTAGAAATTTTGGTGTGAGTTGAAACGGATTTGAAGTTGAATATTTATGGGTGGAATTCCTGACCGTTAGATGATAAGCAACTGAACGATAATCATAGCACCTAGCGACATAAAGACTATCGCTGGTGCTCTTATGACCATCGAGCATGTAGCCTCTATCGCTTGGTAGAGTGTTTATCACATGTGCCTAAAGTGGTATATTTGACACTTAGGCTTGTGTTTGACATACCCATAGTGGGTGCAAAAGTGGCAAACTATGCCATTTGACTGGTACATTAGAACAGGCCTTAGAGCTAGGGCTGCACAAGACCCGCCCATCATACCCAAACCCGTCCGTACCCGCTAAACCCGTGGGTTTTTAATCCGAACCCGCCCGCTGTGGGTGCGAGGTTGGTTATGAAAATAAAAACCCGCTGTCTATGGGTGCGAGGTTGGTTGTAGCTAATACCCGCCCAAACCCACCCGAAAAACCCACTACATATACACTATTGATAAAACTAATCGGCAGTCCTTGATCCTTGAGGATGCTAGGAGGAGAGACTTGAAAATGATAGAAGAGACATGAGTCACTTACTGTTGGTCTGGAAACTTTTATTGTTTAAGTTTTAATCTGAACTTTAAAGTAGTCGTACTGTTTAAATTTTAAACTTGTTTTTATTGGAATTACTAGTACTTGTTTAAGCTTAACAATGAAGACTTATGTAGTTATGTTTATGGTTTGTTTTTTTAAGTTATCAAGAACTTAAGTAAGTAGTTTATTTAAACTTTAAAACATGTGTGTGAATGATTATTGAATATAAAGCGGGTTTAAGCGGGTTTAAACCCAAACCCGCCCAACCCGTAGCGGGCGGGTAACAAAACCCGCCCGCTGTTTGTGGGTGCGGGGTTGGTTATGAAAATAAAAACCCGCAGTATGTGGGTGTGAGGTTGGTTTAAGCTAATACCCGCCCAAACCCGCCCATGTGCAGCCCTACTTAGAGCAACTGCAGCGGGGCGACTATAACCAACGACTAAAAACCAAAAAAAAATTGAAAGAAATGGGTTTACTCCGTGCACAGACGCTACGGTGGGAAAACCAAATTTGGTGGGGCGCAACTTTAAAGTGCGCCTGATTATTTATTTTATTTTATTTTTTTTGTCAGGCGTAACTTATGAATTACGCCCGTCATCAGGCGGACTCAAAACCTTACGCCCACACTCAAAACCTTACACCCCACCATCAGGCGCAATTTATACTTACGCCCAAATCAGGCGCAATCAAAACCTTACGCCCGACTAAAACCAAACCAAAGACCAAATATACTCTAGTATTTGGTTTTACTCTGGTATTTGCTCTTTACTCCTCTCCGTAGTGTCTGGGTTTTTGACCAAATATTTGGTTTTAGTCTGCCACTGTGGTTGCTCTTAGTAACATCAAATTCTTCCTCACTAAGGGGATGCATGTAGAATCAAGGTTAATACATGCATTCAAGGTATGTGCACAGAAGATTTCCAGAAGATCAAGTCCAAGTCAGTCCACAAGATAAATGTAATCTATCTGAAATCCTAATAGCAGACTTGAGGGAATAAAATACACTTCAAGATCAGAATCAGGAATTCTTAGTAAAATGTTTATCAAAATTTTCTGCAATTACAAACACTAGAAACTCTGAATTTGTTAGATCAATTGCTCTAATCTAAAAAGAAATCCTTTTTGTACAAATGTAATCAGGTAACTCAATTTTAAAAATAGTGAATCCCTAGTTAGTCTGATTCTTAGAAACAGAAATTGTTTAACTAATTCCCTCGACTCGTCAAATACTGAGAAGGGAAAAGCTTGAAATACAAATAAAGCTTGATTACTGATTAGTTTTGCTGCAGCCGAAGACGCCAGTGCAACATCCATCTTGCGATTGACGGATTAGACATTTGATCTTTTATGAGTAAAAGTTTGGATGGCATCTTGGATTTGATCTTCATACAGCTCACATTGAAAAACACTGAAGATGACCCATGGATGTGAACCCCGCTTGCATTGCTGACTTTGCATCCGAAATGACAACTGAAATCCTCTTAAAAATTAGGTGTTTATCAGTCATTACCATTCCCTTTTAGCAGCATGCAGGAGTCTGAAGAAAGGCAGGATCCCCTGCTAATAAATCCTCACCTGATTTAATATATAATGTTTTCTGCACGTAATATATCAAATATACTTGAGAAGCTCGAACAAGTCGTTCACTAACTTGGGTTATCCATGCATCATCACATTTGTACCATTGGTTCCTCAAGCGGAGATAAGTAACATAATGACCGGATTCTAACTTCCCAGAATGACTAACCACTGCAAAAACCTCAAATTCTGTAGACATATCTGATTCATCACCCTCAAAAGCGAAAATTCTGTTTCCGAATCTGTTCCTGACGATCGAAGAAGATAAATATGGAATCATGTCTAGCGAGAAAGGAAATTGCAAGTATCTATCAATCTTTCTAGACATTTTTCTGACAGGGGAGTGTTCAAATCTCTTTATATGGAAACACAAGACTAATGGGAGTTTTTTAATGGACATTTGCTTCAATGAGTTCTGCTTTATTTGACAATGCTGGCAGAATAGCTTTTGATCTGATCCTAACTTCTCTGGTTTTGTGAAAAGATCTAAGCAACCAACAAGTGTAGATATACCAGCATTTTGGTTAGACTTGGTTGGCTTCTCAGTTACATCTTTTGGGGAGACACTGCTAGTATTTAAGTCTAAAGATATGTCGACACACGGGTCATAAGTTGTTGAAGTGAATCCACAAGTTGTGCAAGTAACATCGGATCTTAATATGCCAGAGAATACTTTGTGAGCAATACAATGGCAATCTTCATTTTCTGCATCAATAAAGGTAGCTTTAGAAAACAATGCACACAAGGTTTAAAGATAAAGACCATCAAGTGAGAGAGAGAGAGGGAGAGAGAGAGAGAGGGAGAGAGAGAGAGAGAGAGAGAGAGAGAGAGATTGATTTCGTAGACGATGCTTGGCATGGAAAATAGTGACCCCACAGTGTGAACAGTGGAATCATATGGTCCCTTAAACTGTCACAAGGATGGCCGAGTTGAAAGGTGAAAGTGCCCTCCTTACCAACCACATTGTGGGATCATCTTGACCAGCATGCACACCACACTAGATTCTAGGATCCTAACTGGCTGAACTGAGGCATATCATTGGAATAGCTTAGGAGAATTACTCCGCTAAAAAAGTAGGATCAATTACTATGCAAGAGTAAAATCTAAAAACATTTGCGATCCAATACCTTTATTCTGGGCTCTTACTTGCCCCTCTCTCTCATGAATCCTGTCAAGCATTGAAATGAAGAACTCGTGAGCATCTTGCTGCTCGTAACTGGCAAGATTTGCTGAATGTTGCCACCAACTGCAAAACAACAGACATTCCTTAAGATTGGTCTAAGCTACACAGACCCCAAATGGTTTGAAAAGCATACTTTTACAATCTGCTACCACACAGGAAGGCAAATTACGATTTTATGAACTGGAATTAAAAAGACACCCTTTGTAGATTGTAATTCCAAGGTAGACAACTACACTTGCGAGTACTAATATATAATTTTGGCAATGGATCAGGAAAGAATCAAGACTTATAATATAAATAAATGGTTATAAGTATTTGAACAAACAGATGGCAGACTATAGAGCTTGAAACAAATCCCATTTCTACATTTGCGAACAATAAAATGCAGCTCATAAGAATCATTCTTTTTTGTGAACCACAACTCTGAGACTTTAAAATTGATATAAAACAGAACCAAGCCCATTGTCCCAATCCAGAATTTTTTTTCAGCATTTCCAACCAAAATAAATAGAAATAACTGAAAACAATCAACTTTTATAAATGAAAATAACTGAAAATAATTGAATTTTATAAATGAGCTGATATAACAAATATAAAGACCAAAACCTGCTACTTAAGATAATAATGCGGACCTGTAAAGAAATCTTGCTGGACTATAAGGCGTTCGATCCCCTGAGAATACAGAAGTAAATATGGCATCGATATCACAACACAAACACAATCGATCTGCTGAAGTTTTCCGACAACTTTCCCTATTATGTCGATCGCTAAGAAAGTAATTCCTCAAAGGAGGTGTATGAATCAAAGCTTGTAACACAGAATTCATAAAACAAGTATTCCCCAGGTTATTTAATCCTCTCAAACCCCATGGAAAACAAGAATTAGAATTCCTTCTCATCATCAACATCAATTCTTTCGAACCATTCTTATAATCTGGTGAACCAACTGTACTAGTAGTAGATGATACCATAATCTTCCTTCTCTTACTACTAGAATTGCCATCATTACTATTTCTAAAATCAACACCATTGTTATTTGTAGGCATTTCCATGATCTGTTTAGACATAACTAGTTTATCAAAATCAGGATCATAAACTTGATCACAACAAATACAACAAAACAGTTCTGCTTTCTCTATATCTATTAAAATCTCATGACCACCATTCTTTTCATTCTGGGAATGTAATAAAGCATGATTTGAATCAGGAGATTGACAACATGATATAGAAGAGCAGATCAAACAGTAATAAAGTCTAATACCTTGATTTTTAAAACAAATACTACATCTGGGTATTTTTGTTTGGTCTTTATTTATGGTTGTTCTTCCATTTGGGTTTGTTTTCAGGTTCTTTTGAACACAGCTATAACTCTGTAAACCATGGTTTTGTTTGTAATCTGTAAGATGTTTGCAAGGTATTGGGTTATTATATGTTGGGTTTCTGCTTGACATACTGAAAGGGATTTTTCAGAAGATTCTTTGATTTCTGGAACAAGAAGAAGAAGAAGAAAAAGTACAGATTCAAGAAAAAGAAAAATATATATATATATATATATATCTTCAATGGTTTTGATTTTTGAGATCAGATTCTTAATGGGTTTTTGATAACATTTGATGATTTACTAAAACAAGGAAGGAAGATTAGATCGATAAAAATGAGATATCTCTCTCTTTCTTTTCTTTTCTTTTCTCTCTCTAGAAAAGTATTTTTCTTCTTCGAGGTGATTTCTGAGTAGCAGACCGACTCATGGTTTCATGTGGAACAGAAAATAGACAAATGGGGTTTTCACTCATAACTTTATTAGAAGTCCTATTATTTCTGACAATTTCGGCATACCCCTTATTAATGTAGTTTCATGACAAAATACAACCATTAGCTTGGTGAGTCAACAATTATTGACTGTCTCCGCTACAGTCAGCAAAAAGGAAAACAATAGGGTTTGTAAAAAATAAAACCCCTTAGGGCAATTCCTATGGCAATGGCCATATGAAATATTTTGTTGAGCCAGGTGGATGGCCAAACTGGCTTTTCCACTATGGTAAAGCACTGGGCATTAGATAACCAAGCGCGCGATCGAAGTACAGACTATAGCGTTCGTATGACAATAGCCGGCGTTGGAAGGACAAGCGCTGGAGCTCAAAGCTTAAACGCGGCGCTCGAACGTAGGACGCTAGCGTTTGTAGCAAAAACGCCAACGAGTAGTTTTTTTTTAAATTCAAAATTCACTACCTCTATAAATTACCATCAATTTCAAACAATTCACTCACACCAAAATTCACTTCTCTTGAATTTTCTCTTCTAAAATCTATTTCAATGGCTGAAAAGGCGATCACACCTTTTTTTGCGATGCAAAACTTGAAGCTGTTGTTTCTAAGATATGTGGGAGTTTTAAAAATATTGAAAATTGTAAGAGGGAAGTGCAAGTTTTTGAAGTTGCTCCAAGAAAATGTTCCGCTAAAAGGCAAAGAAGAGCTCCAGTTTTGAAAGTTAACAACAAAAAATTCAAAAACAGAGGCGAAACGTCAAAGAGCGCGTTGAATGGAAGATACGTCAAATGAAGATAAACAGGAGGCCAAAACTTGTACTCTATTTTTATTGAAGTTGTTTAGTACATTTTATTATTGCCTAAGTTTATATTTTGTAAAAGAATTGGCATCAATGAATGAAAATATTTAGATTTTAAAATAGAGATTTCCACTTCAGATTAAGCGAAATTTATTACAATTTAAACTTGCAAATAACATCAAACTACATTTGAATAAACCACAACAAAAAAATAAAACTACATCAAATCCAGTGACATTCTCTTTGTAGAGTTCATAACATTCAAAATGCTTAAACTCTCTTCCGCTTTCTTTAGTAAACTTGGTCTGAGCGATGGTTTTCTGTAAAACAGATAAACAACAAGTTCAGATATTTATGATGCAGTTGATCAGTGAGGACAAAGGTAAGATACTCACCAGTTCTTCGTTGGATAATCCAGAATAACTACGGTGAACCATCCACAAAACTTCCGTATAATGTTTGACTTCCTTAGTGATGAATGCAATTCTTAGTTCTAGAATCTTACTGCTTCTTATGGTTTTGTTCCTCGATGCTACAAAATGTCACAATACTCTTTCTCAAAAATAGTCACTGTTCATTGGTCTCATCATACGATGTAACCAACATCGAACAAGTGTAACATCTTCTTCCATTGTAAAGACCGGGAGCGACATTCGAGTGCAATACAAATGTGCTTGAGATGGACCATCTTTTAGAATTCTATAACACGCTTCGTAACGAAAAGGTTTGACGTGAGCTTCCTCCCAATTATCAAGAGCTGTTTGGATCACTTCATCTTCAGTTACATCGATGAACTTTTCTCGATCAATTTCCATTACCAGAGCAAGAAATGGCTGGAATGCAAGCCTAATAGATTGAAAATGAGCACGCAATCGATGAGCATCTCGGTTTCCTGGGTTTCCCGTCAGTGAGACGAACATTGAAAAAACATTCTCCTAAAAATAAGCGTCTTGAAAGCCCATACCAGTGATTACCCTATGAAAAAAATATGCGTTGCATATAGTTATATCCTCTTCTTCAGTAAACTTGGGACCACAATTTCTAACAGAAGCGTCTTGAAAGACCATACCAGTGATTACCCTATGAAAAAAATATGCTTTGCATATAGTTATATCCTCTTCTTCATTAAACTTGGGACCACGATTTCTAACAGATATTTCTGGAGAGTGGGAGAGATTAAGAGTTTTAGAAAAAAAAGAAGAATAAGAAGAAGAAGATGTGATTTTGGAGATGAGAATAATGGAATTTATAGGTCGAGGAAGAAAATCGAGCCGTTGGAAATTTAGTCATTAGCGTTTGTAGTATAACCGCACGGCTTTCCTTTAAGCACCCGTTTGAATTACCATGGGAGTTGGCTTTTTTAGTAAAACCGCCCGTTTTAATTACCAACGCGTATTTTTTTTGTTATAAATACAACACTAGGGGTGGCCTCTCAACCAAACCAACAGATTTCTTTCTCAACATCCACCATGTTTTCTAAAGGGAAAGCTAAGCAAATATTATGTGTCGAAGCAAAAGAGGTTTGTCCATTATGTTTCATGGATAACCACAGTCTTATGCAATGCCCTTGGATGTATTCAAAGTGTCCGCGGGAAGGTTGTTCACGCATCAGAATGGTGATTGAATCACAACTGGAAAAGCTCAGGTATTTGCAATGTCAAGATCCCAACTGTCCAGAGGAACCACATATGCTAGATGATGCTATGAAGTTTAAAAAAGAAGAAGAAGAAAAGATTGCAACACTCTGCAAAAACTTCAAACTTAAAGCCAAATTGAATAAGGAGTTATTACACTGCAAGCATTGTGGATGTGGATATCACGAATACAAACATCGTCCACAAAGAATCAATGGATGCTCAAAGCCCGATTGCAAGACCTTTATGCATTTGCGGACTTCTTATGAAGAAGACACATATGTAAGGCATTTATGGGAATGTCCTAAGTATTTTTTGGTGGAGTGGGATGATTGAAGTTGAAGGAAAAATCGATTCACTTTCGTATTATGTTATTTAGTTTGTTGTTTATTTTTTGTTTTTACGATTATCTAAAACCAAACATATGGATGTCTTCACATTTGCACCATCAATATCATAAGTAATTTAAATTTTTCCTCGATTAAACATTGCATCATCAATCTCATAAATAAAAACATACTGCATTGAACAACCAGATCATACATGAGAAAGAAATACATTAGATTAAAACAACTACTACATAGGCGTCAATTCTCGGCGGGTGGTGGAATTCCTAGGGCGATGTAGGGATCGTATTTGATGAGCACCCTAAGAATGTTGAAACAAGCATGGAAGTCGAAAGCAAGACCGCGGTGAGATGCTGGCCACATCGCTAGAGTTATGGGTTCCACTTCATGTTCGGCTTCACCGTTGAGCTTATTTTTATGATTCTCCATTATTTGAGCGACGAACTCCAATACATTACAACTAACACTAAAACGATTGTGGATAGGGAAAAACGATTCGCTGGATTTTTAGGAAAGTGAAGAGTCGAGCGTGTTGTCGAGACTCCTCGAACCGGGCAAACTGCTCAACCTCACACAGATGCACTGCAAAGGGAGTGCTTAGATTCGAGAGATCAATCTGTAGGACTCCGGCCTAAACCAAGTCAATGGCCATTCCAGAGTCAATTCGGCCGCAAAGAGGGAGACGGGTTGATCTGTAGGAGGGAAGCTGAGAATTGTGTGGGATCAGTGATGATCAAGGATTGTGGGTGTGTTGAAGGTTTCTGCAATAATTGGTGAACTGTTGAGTTCGAATAATTTCTGATGAATTGATGAATTCCTGAGAGTAGTTACTCGAGAAAATCTGTGTAGACCAAAAATGTTGTCGTTAATCATGGATTCAGAAACTTATTTATATTGTCAGAGTTGTGAACACCTTGATCCCTGTAAGTGTGACGGTTTCATGAGTGGGAGAGTGGGCAAATGGAAGATCGTGGTAAAGTCAGTTCCACGTCGTGTGGAGACTTGACGGATCGTGCACCCACTACTTTGCTAACTCCTTCAACCGTTGACACAACTTACGCACATTTCTCGTCGTGGATGAATCCACGTGTTGTAGGCCGCCAGACCAAAACCCTAGTTGTTATCCCCAATTTGACGTGTTTGATGTCTCACGAATCGTGGAGTCTGCATGACAAACGTGTATTTAGTTTGTCAGTAGTTGACTGATTAGGCAATGAGCCTAGGTTTTGCTGAATCGAGCATGTTTGACAAATGCTCAGTGATTCATGAACATTAATGCTGCTTGTCTGAGCAAATGTTGTAAATTCAACAAGTTGTTGAATATTGATGAGTTACTGAATATTTGATAATTGGGTCAATATTCTAGCAACTGAGCAAGTATTGCTCAATTCGACGAATTACTGAATATTCGAGAATTTGACGTGCAATTGAGCAAGTATTGCTCAATTCGACAAATTACTGATAAATTAATAATTTGACGTGCAATCGAGCAAGTATTGCTCCATTCGACAAATTACTGATAGGTTACTAAATATTTATAGCTGGACCAATATTTGAGCAACTGAGCAAATGTCGCTCAATTCGACGAAATATTTATTGGTAACGTAACCCAATAAAATATTAAAATATTGGTAGATTACCAAATATTGTATAATTAATCCCCGTGGATCAACATAAATTCATTTGGTGTTTGAACTTGCTCAGAATGATGATTCCGTGAAACGTTTGTTCGAAACCCTAATTTTTGAGCAATTGTTCAACAATTGATGAATTGCTGAAAATAGGTCATGAGTGATTGAGGGACCGACCACATGGAATGATGAGCGTCCATGTGGTGCCCAGTGCTCGAGTGAGCGTACACCAGGGTTCTCAGTTGGAGAGTTGGTGAAAGAATGATGATTAAGTGCCGGTTTCATCATTTATTGAATTACTGCTGGGTTCAACATTAGGCAAAAACCTAAGTATGAAAGATGGGTGACCGACCAAGAGAGCATGGGGCCGGATTTTGGTGGTCACAGGACTGGATGTTGTCCGTTCGAGCAATCCCCAGGTTGGTTGGAGAGAGTTTGGGCCCAATATGAGCGATTGCGTAAATTAGGTCAAAAGTGTGAAAACATGTGGGACCGGCTTTGTGCAAGCCCTAGGAATGACTTTGGTCGGTCATTAAGGCATGCACGTGTTGTCATGGTGTCCGTGTCTCCGTACTGAGAGTTTCAGTATTTTCTGATGTGCATTCGAGCAACATTGTGAATTTTCAGAAGAGTTTCATCTTCACTGAAATTCTTGATTTTTGTTGGAATGATCATGTATGCTCATTTAATCAATGTTTTGTAAATATTAAAATAAGAGTATTTTAATATTCAAAATTGCCGTGAGAGGCTAGATGGTCATGTGACCACGTTGGTTTTTGAATTTTCATGATTTGAGCAATATTCGAGAAATTATGAAGAAATCATGATTTTTGCTCAAGCCAAGGAGTTTCATGAATTTGAGGAAAATAATAATTATAAAAGACTAGGGATTACAGGGTGTGGGACCGGCCACAGCTAGGGCATAGCCGGCCGGCTATGTTGCCCGGTCCCGCACTCCTTTCCCTATTTTATAATATATTTTTTTCATGAATCCGTGATATTATGGAGAATCCATGAGTCTTTTGTTGAAACGGAGGAGTTTCATGAGTTTGGGGAATAATAGTTATAAAAAGCTAGAGATTGTGAGGTGTGGGACCGGCCACGGCTAAGGCATGGCCGGACGGCTATGTTGCCCGGTCCCGCACACCTTTCCCTATTTTATAATATTATTTCATGAATCCATGAAGTTATGGAGAATCCATGAATTTTGTTGAAACCAAGTAGTTTCAAGAAATTGGGGAATGATTATTATAATAGGCTAAGGATTGTAAGGTGTGGGACCGACCACGGCTAAGGCATGGTCGGTCGGCCATGTTTCCCGGTCCCGCACACCATTCCTTATTTTATAATATTATTATTTTTCATGAATCCGTGAAGTTATGGAGAATTCATGAATTCTGTAAAAACAAGGAAAGTTGCTAAAATCAAGGAGTTTTTTCATGAGTTCATGAAATAACAAAATAGGGCAAAATAATGAGAGAAGCATGGGGACCGGCCACGGCTAGGGCATGGCCGGCCGACGGTGGGCCCGGCCCCTGGGCGCTCCTTATTATTTTATTAATATTTGTTGTTTTCTCCTGTTTTGCGTAGGATTCCTCATCTGTCCATATTTTTGGATGCTCGTTCGTGCATCCGGGTGCTCAGTCGTGCATCATTGTCGATTACACTTACACCATTTTTTGTGGGGCTTACTCTGTGATGATCCAGATGCCCGGTTGTTGAGGATTTATTGCTAATCCATGAAATTCAGTGTAACATAATTCATGAAACGAGACAACAAAATAAGTAGTTATTTACTATCAATTCATAGGATCAGCTGCGAATTCGACCATGAACTCGGAATAATAAAATAGGCATTACCATTCCATGGGATCATGGATTCGACCATATAATCGGAGTAATAAAATTACCTATTACCATTTCATGAGATTAGCAGTGAATTCGATCATGAAATCGGAGTAACGAGATAAATTGTTGTTGCCATTCCATGAGATCAAGTCGTAGATTCTATCATGGAATCGGAGCAGTTGTTATTGCCATTCCATGGGATCAGGCCGTGGATTTGACCATGGAATAGGAGCAATAATAGATTATTTTAAGAATTCAATGGTGAATGTCACGGCAGAATTAATCTATGTGCATAGTCAGGAGACGGCTAATCCTGAGGGTGCTCTCAGACACTACGGAGAACACCCGAGTCTATACACGTCGCTCTACATAGTCAGGATCAGTGAGTATCAGTGTCCTGAAGGCATTGTTGCTCTCAATCTGACGGAGAACCGCCCAATCGTTCTTCTATGCAGAGGTGGGTCACTCTCCTGTAGTCAGGGAACAGTGAGTATCACCGACGTCCTGAAGGCGTTAAGCCCTCTCAACAAACAATTATGTAGGAGGACCGCCCAATTTTATTATTCTACATAGAGGTTACAATGAAATGTCAGGGATCGAACGCTCAGCTGGTGGAGGCTTTTCGAAAGACATATTCATCATGGCTTCGTAAAATATGAATCGTCACATACCTGAAGCCGTATCAAAAACATGCAGTATCATGATTTTACGGATTTGAACTTTGTTGAAAATACACCATCAACAACGATGTGCCAATCCGTAACAATCACAACCATTAATGTTCATCGTTTTAGCAGCGAACATTTCATAAACTTTCTCCCAGAACGTCGATTGGGATACATTCCTATCGGTATCGGCAATAGCGGCAACATCTTGTGTTTGAAAAACGTAGGCTCTGCAAATAACTAAATCCTCTTTTTCAGTGTATCTAACACCACTAACTCTGGGAGGCATTTTTGTAGATGATTTTAGAGTGAAGAATTTGTAGAATGTGTGAATTTAGAGTTGAAATGAGGAGTATTTATAGAACTCAAAAATTATAGCCGTTAGATCACAAGAGTTTTCAGCCGTTGGCGCTTCTATAGAAAATGCGGTGCTCTCAGGAAAGACGTTGGCGCTTTAATCAAGAGTGCGCGTTGGAAAGACAAGCGCCAGCGTTTTTGGCTCAACCGTCAGCACTGGTACGAAGCTCTCCCGTCCTTTCATCAAGCGCGTGCTACATGTTCCAACTCAATGAACAAACCAACAAATTTGTTGGTTTGAATATTCATTTTCTTGTTTGTTGAGTCCATAGTGGGAGAAAAATGAACAAACTTCAAGTTTGTTCATTCCATAGGAACTTCTCTTAGTCATATAATTTTCGCAATGAAAAATCTACCACTGAATAATTAACATTAATCGACTGAATTAACTAAGTTAATATTGTTAGGTTAAATTTATTGATTATTGTTTTTTCTTTGGATTCAAATTTATGACTTTTGTTGGAAAAATGTTTTGAAAAAATTCTAGTTTTTGAGAATTCCATGACGAAATTGAATTAATTTGGTCAAACACTTCTCAAAATGGAATCAGACAGGGTTTTGTTGGTTTAATTCTTCAAATGAAAAAGGAATTCAGAGATTCGAAACTCAGTTTATGAAAAGTCGTTATGTCGTCATGGTCGACTGCACAAAAACATGCCGACCAGGCTTGGTCGCCGTGTTTATATAATAACATAATGACTTTTAATAGTCACGTCAAATATCCTTATGTTGTATTTGTTTCGACCATGCCGACTAACTACTATTAGACGTCATCATGCTATGGAATTTTATACCTTGACGACGTACTATTTAAATTTTGCATACATAGAATAGTGTTAAAATGCCCCACTGGTCGGCATGGTAATAAATTGGTAACATGCCGACTAAACATGGGTCGTCGACATTTGGATTTTTCAGAATGACGACTTTGATACGTGCATCATTTGTTTTGTTATAGTCATTATTATGCAAAATCCAAATTCTGACGACCATGGATTAGTCGGCAAGTTCTATAGTTTTAAAACATGACGACCTTTTATATACCCAACAAACGTGAGACTCAAAAGATGTAACCTACTTTATTTATGCAATATTGGTTAGTACATTGATGCAAATTCTAAAATATCTAACTCATTTTCGTAGGCATCAGGGATGTATTTAGCATATGCACCAAGCCTTTTAACCCCTACCCAACCATAGTGGACGAGATATAGTCTCGTTAGGGTTTACATAGAGATCTACCCACAAAATCCAATAAAAAACCTGCAGTCAACTGGAACAAGAGCTGCATTACATGGAGAAGAAGATCTGGGCAGTATGAACTATCGAAACTGAGATGAGCTACTCAGTGGATGAGGTTTAAAGATTACAAACAGTGGATGAATGTGCTGAGATGCCGGTGTTGGGTGAATGAGTTTTGGTATGAATCTGTTATGAAAACTCTCGGACTTTTCGGGACAAAGTGCAAGTGGTAGTGTTTACTGGTACCTACAATGGGGGAGTTTCTGGACTTGTTTCAAGCCGGAAAACCAGCTGACTTGATGTTGCAGTTGCTGATAGAGATGAGCAAGGATGGAGGTTAAAAGAGCTTTTGCGATTGGTTGCGATTGGTAGCGATGGTGGCAGCACAGCATCAAAGGCATGAAAGGAGATGGCAGAAGGACAACAGATAGACCGAGATGCTGTTGATCTTGGCAGTGATGGCCACAGAGATGGAGTCTCGAAACTTTGGCTCGAAGTGTTAAGGATTTCAGGTCGTATTTGGCCTGAACTTGTAGCTGATAAGAGAACAACATGGAGTTGGATTTGAATTCAAGTTACTGACAATAGAAGTTGGTGCGCTAAGACGAAATGGAGAACGAAACTGGTGGTTGCCGGTGGATTTGATCCTTGAAAGTATTTGCCTGAACTTGTACACCCAGCGGACGAGATTTAGAAGACCCGGGATTGGAAATTGCAGCCGAAGGTTAAACCGATGAAAAGAAGTGTGTGGTCGGAATGGAAAGTGGCCGTTGGCTGGACTGGATTTAGAAGATAAGGCTTGGTGTTTGGTTTGGGCCTGTTATCGGCTGGGAATTATTTTGGAATTCGCAGCACTACATATAAAGCAACGGAAACAAACTCAAAGGGGAAGGTCGAAACCAGAGAAGAGGAAAGGGAGGCCGACGGTTGCAACGCCGAAAAAACCCATTTTGATTTGCGGAGAAACAAAAAAAAGGGTTTGGTTTTCCATTTCTATTTGATTAGCTAGCGATTGATTCGATTCTCTATAATATGTTTATGGATTTTGAGAAAGCCATGTCTTGCTAGACTTTTTTGTAACTAGGGTTTATGTTGAAACCACATGGAGTTATTAGGCTATTTTCAATTGAATAATATTTAGCAAAAGACTATTATGATTTGAATAAATTAATTCCATCATTTTATATATTGATTTAATGATGAAATGAGTTGTTGCTTCACCGGTTTTGTAAACCTTTATGTGTAATTGTTAGGATCACAAATATATTTGTCTCATTGTTTGATATTTCATGCTTGGGTTAAATTCCTTTGATGGGATATACTTAGAATAGCCAGGTATTATTTGAGAATCTAAAATTTAGTTTCGTATTATTTTCTCGCTAACACAATTTGATGGTTCATGCTTTGGTTTAATCTTTTGATGTGCCATGCTTAGGGTGTCCCAGTGATATTTGCAACTCTAATACATATAATAGGTGATGTCGATAGAACGAACGATAAATAAAAATTCATGAATTATATTTTATTTCAGTAATTGAATAGAAATAGTGGTGGATACTATAAACCCTGGTTCGTGACTTTGGTATTGGATTCATTCTAGTAGTTTAGTTTATTTTCTTTGTTTTTATAATTCCGAAAATCTAAAAACATCATTGCTTTTAATTAATTGAGAATATTGATTATGTATTTTCTAGCGCTCCTCGTGGGAACGCCCTGTACTTGCCATTGTCTACTAGTTGGACACCGTGCGATTGCGATTTATATATATAGGCATCTCCGGATCATATCAATTTTTGGCGCCGCCGACGCGGACTTGTGTATAGATTTGTTTTTAGGTTTTTATTTTTATTTTTATTATTTTTGTTCCTTTTTACGCGTTTTGGTATTTTTTGTTTGCTTTCAGACTTGGTGCGGAGCTTATGAAAAAGAGAAAGTGCTGAAAAGAAAAGCAAAGCCAAAATAGGAAAGAAAAGAGAGATACGAACGGAGTGAAGAAGAAAATTTTGTATATAGTGTTATTATTATTTATTTTTTTTAGAAACTGTAATTAGGTAATTATTTTTGTAATTTTTATTTTTATTTTTGGACTTTTTAATTTTTGGACTTTTGGACACTATTATTTTTAAAACCCTAAGGAAGGGTTCGTTTAAATAAAACTGCTGCAGGGAAGGACGACGGTTACGATACTGTCTCGGCCCCTCGGGTTCGTACACTGACATCGGAGTCGGTGGCTCGAGTCGACTTCAACGGTTCATCCCCCGTCTGGAACGGGAAGTAAGAATTCTAAACACCCGCGAATCCCATGTCAGCGGGTTTACTGGATGATTTTGTATGCATATATGTTGAGGTATTGAAAACGGCTTCTTTAATTTCCTAGTAAAGGGAAAGGCCTGGCCATACAAGATAAGGGTTCGGATTTCATCACCGTTCTCTTCTTGCCCGCCTTAGGAAAACGATACCAAACGCGAAAGCTTAAAATACTGAATAGAACGAGACCGATAGGGTAACGAGCTTAATAGGAAAGTCATTCGAAAAATATTGGTTACTCTTTTAAGCATACTTCGAAGTTCATGATGGTTTCTGTGAGTTGAATGCGTGACTGTGCCGCCTTGTAATGCCGGTGAGGCCTTGGGTATCAAAGCTCCATCGAGCTTCCCTCGTCTCTATTTAGCTTACTTTAACTCAGATTGATTCCAGAGGGGTCTGCTTAAATTGTAACGAATTCCCTTTCGAAGGATTAGAAACTGGTCTAGAAACAATCTAAGTGGAGCCATCATGCTTTTTGTTTGCTAGAAATCGGTATGTTTGTTGTGGTCGAGTCGACCTTGTTTGTGCTTGTGTAGAATTCCCTTGCAGTTAGGATGTCAAACCGGTATTATAATAGCCATCACAATGAATATGAATATCCAATCGACAATATAGACATCACTCTTTTTATGACCAGAGTGTGAATAGTGGTTGGGAACGCCAACCTTTTGAAGGTTATGGGTCATACCATGGTGAGCCCAATTACTATCCACACGTGCATCAGTCTTACGAGCAAAACGATCCTCCAATTTCTTTAGAAGAGTTTCAATGAGTCAACACAGAAGTTTCACTTATTTATGAAAGAGACTTATAATATTCCGCTCCCAGAAGAGTCCGAGTCCGTATAGCAGTCAACTAAGATATCTCTAGAAGAGTCCCTCAAGCAATTTACTGAGAGTACAAATAGGATTGTGGAAAAATTTGCTCAAGATAATCTTAAATTCCAATATAGTGTTCCCAATACCACCCTTGAAAATAAGGATAAATTTTATTCACATAATCAAGATGACGATGTTAGAATTGGTAACACTACTTGTTTAGATGAGGTTCGATCATTTTCATATAATGATGATTATGGTGAGGATAGTATTGATGAAGATTCTGAAATATGTAGGCATAGTGATCAGAAATTTGTTACTCCAGTTGAGCTTTATAATGATAATGTTATTTCTAGTTAAAATCCAAATAATTTTAATAATTATTCACCTATTCAAAAGGACGAGGATTTTACTAGAAATATCCCCGTTTTGGACGATGTAGTATTTCCTTTTCACGAAGCCAACGAAGGTTTAGAGGAACGAGTTTATTTTGAGTCTAGCGATTTAGAAACAATAGTCTTAGACAAAGAAAGTGAACTCGTAGAGATGAGTGAGGATGAACCTGACTTAGAAGAATCAATTGACCATTTTCAGGAATCTGATGACCTAGAAATTAGGGAAGTTGTGACTAGTCTTTCTAGAGACACTGAAAACTCTAAGTTTAGGGGTGATTATCATTCTCCATGTGCTTTAACTCTTAGAAAGGTCCCTCACTTGGGACTTGACATATGTGCCTCAACCATTTTACAAGATTATCTTCATACACGTTTTCCTGAACCTAATGATGTCCAGAAAGAAGTTCAGTTGTTAGAAACCCATCCTCTGGTTGATGTGGTTAACCCAGGCTACGATACATTGATTGACTTTGTTTTCCCTCCAAAAACTGTTTCTCCAATTGTGGGAACTTATGAAATTCAAATGTGTCAAATATTAAGTTTTAAGACTAAACCTAATTACTTTAGGAGATTAGGGTCGACACATTTGTTTAAGGAAGACCACCACTCTCTTTGTGGTCAGTTGTGTGAGTCAAATCTGATTGACTTAGAGGATCCCCAATTATTCAGGTTATTGTTATGTGCTTCTAAGTTCCTACTTGAGTATTTCCAGACTCTACAACCTGATCTTAAGAATCCTTCTTTTGAGGAAGTCCATCCCATGAAAACATTTTATTTAGACCCGTTTATAGATCTTGAACCTGAGCCACAACTAGATATGGTTGTCGTAAACAAAAAGTTAAATAAGGGTATGTTCAATATCTTCATGGTCTGTTGCAATTTTCTCTTCTTATGGGTTATACTTTTTGATCCAGATGACCCACAGTTATTCCGGTTACTGCTATATGATTATGCGAGGTGACTAGTTCTTTCTTAGTCTGGCTGAAGACTTTAAACTTAGCACTTCTTGGGAGGTAACCCATGCTCATGCAACACGGTAATATCTTTCCTTAACTCTTTTGCTCCAAGTGGTAACATTTTCTCCTTGTTTATACTTTTAATTTTATCTTTAGAACATTGAGGACAATGTTAGATTTAAGTTTGGGGGTATGGGAGAAACTTTTTAGTTGCAATAAATAAACTCCAGAGCCTAGAAATTTATGCCTATTAAGGATATCACTAACCAATCTAAGTGGATGGAAGCATCTTGGTTATAGGAGTTGAGGAACCAATCTGATTAGATGGAAACATCTAAAGAGTCTATTCATAAAAGCACCGAGCTCAGGTGTTAGAATTGAAAAAAAACATGGTAGTTTCGCCATATCTCGTTGAATCCTTTTCACCTTCTGTTTTTATTTTTCTTTTCTTGATTGGGTGAAATAGAGTGATTGAGATACCAAAAAAAAAAAAAAAATGCAAATTTTTATATAGTTCATACTGCCCAGATCTTCTTCTCCCTGTAATGCAGCTCTTGTTCCAGTTGACTGCAACTATCACATCCCCCAAAATCAACCCATGTAGGAATCGAAGAACAACACCACTGCCTAGAGGACAATCGATGTCATCCTCGAACTCCATTCGCTGTTGCTTTATATAACTAACCTCCCCCTCTGAATTTCATTTTTGCTGCCGCCTGCCGTTGTACGAAGTCCCAAAATTTAATTGGTGCTGTTGTCAGAAGAGGTCCAGAACTCCAAGTCTTCATTCACCAGCAGATGGAAGAAAGGCAGCTGCTGGAAACCATATTTTTCTCGCGATCCAAACACTATCAGGTAGAATAAGAAATGAGAACTTCTCTTGTCGTGAGAAAGAGTGATTCGTGTCATAAACCCCAGATGCAAACGCGGTCATGCAATGGACACGTCCCATTTTCTCCTTTTAACAATGAAAATTGTTTGTTTCTTGCATACTTCTCTGGCCGTGACTTCATGCTGCTGATATATAAAGATACCAGGCCAGCTACATTTTGCCATTTTCAGCGCAAACGGCAATTAGCTTCTGATTAAACCGTTTTTACCTCCATTGATCGGATTCGCTAGTACTTTCTACAAAAGCACTAAAATAATATCATTAGCCAAAATATTGAGTCCTAGCTAATATAAATATGGGTATACAATGTAGCACTTACGTGCTTATCAACACCCCCACACTTATATTTTGCTAGTCCTCGAGCAAAACAAAAAATTGACCCGCTCCACAGCTGATCATAAGATGATAAGAAAATACCCAAGAATAGACCCGCTCAACAACTGATCATATGCAAAAGCTTACAATAGACCCGCTCAACAACTGGTCATAATTTACCTACGAACCTACAATAGACCCGCTCAACAACTGGTCATAAATTGCAAGAAAGTTCCTGAAAAAGAAAAGTAATAAGTCAACCACTAGTAGAAAAAAATATAAGTGAAAAGGAAAACAGAAGGTGAAAAGGTGCAGCGGCGCCAAAAATTGATATGATCCGGAGATGCCTATATATATAAACCGCAATCGCACGGTGTCCAACTAGTAGACAATGGCAAGTACAGGTCGTTCCCACGAGGAGCGGTAGAAAATACATAATCAGTATTCTGAATTAATTAAAAGCAATGATGTTTTTAGATTTTCGGAATTATAAAAACAAAGAAAATAAACTAAACTACTAGAATGAATCCAATACCAAAGTCACGAACTAGGGTTTATAGTATCCACCACTATTTCTATTCAATTACTGAAATAAAATATAATTCATGAATTTTTATTTATCGTTCGTTCTATCGACATCACCTATTATATGTATTAGAGTCGCAAATATCACTGGGACACCCTAAGAATGGCACATCAAAAGATTAAACCAAATCATGAACCATCAAATTGTGTTAGCGAGAAAATAATACGAAACTAAATTTTAGATTCTCAAATAATACCTGGCTATTCTAAGTATATCCCATCAAAGGAATTTAACCCAAGCATGAAATATCAGACAATGAGACAAATATATTTGCGATCCTAACAATTACACATAAAGGTTTACAAAAGTGGTGAAGCAACAACTCATTTCATCATTAAATCAATATATAAAATCATGGAATTAATTTATTCAAATCATAATAGTCTTTCGCTAAATATTATTCAATTGCAAATAGCCTAATAACTCCATGTGGTTTCAACATAAACCCTAGAGTCTAGCAAGACATGGCTTTCTCAAAAGCCATAAACATATTATAGAGAATCGAATCAATCGCTAGCTAATCAAATGGAAATGGAAAACCAAACCCTTCTCTTTGTTTCTCCGCAAATCAAAATGGGTTTTTTCGGCGTTGCAGCCGTCGGCCTCCCTTTCCTCTTCTCTGGTTTCGACCTTCCCCTTTGAGTTTGTTTCTGTTGCTTTATATGTAGTGCTGCGAAGTCCAAAATAATACCTAGCCAATACCAGGCCCAAACCAAACACCAGGCCCTATCTTCTAAATCCAGTCCAGCCAACGACCACTTTCCATTCCGGCCACACACTTCTTTTCATCGGTTTAACCTCCGGCTGCAATTTCCAATCCTGGGTCTTCTAAATCTCGCCCGCTAGGTTTACAGGTTTAGGCAAATACTTTCAAGGATCAAATCCACTGGCAACCACCAGTTTCATTCTCTATTTCGTCTTAGCGCACCAACTTCTATTGTCAGTAACTTGAATTCAAATCCAACTCCCTGTTGTTCTCTTATCAGCTACAAGTTCAGGACAAATACGACCTGAAATCCTTAACACTTCGAGCCAAAGTTCCGAGACTCCATCTCTGTGTCCATCACTGCCAAGATCAACATCATCTCGGTCTATCTGTTGTCCTTCTGCCATATCCTTTCATGCCTTTGCTGCTGTGCTGCCACTATCGCTACCAATCGCAACCAATCGCAAAAGCTCTTTTAACCTCCATCCTTGCTCATCTCTGTCAGCAACTGCAACATCAAGTCAGCTGGTTTTCCGGCTTGAAACAAGTCCAGAAACTCCCCCATTGCAAGTACCAGTAAACACTACCACTTGCACTTTGTCCCGAAAAGTCCGAGAGTTTTCATAACAGATTCATACCAAAACTCATTCACCCAACACCGGCATCTCAGCAAATTCATCCACTGTTTATAATCTTTAAACCTCATCCATTGAGTAGCTCATCTCAGTTTCGACAGTTCATACTGCCCAAATCTTCTTCTCCATGTAATGCAGCTCTTGTTCCAGTTGTCTGCAACTATCACAGCCCCCAAAATCCATCCATGTTGAACCGGTGAACTGAACTCCACAACAGCGGCCTTTCTTGACTGCTTCGAAAGTACAAAATTCAGGCTAGCTTTTAATTGTTGTAGTACTAAGGATTCAAACTCTATGACTTGTGAAGATTAAATTTAAAGATTTAATGAAAATAATAAAAGGTTTAATGAAAATAATAAAAGAGAGAGTTACCGGGTTTAGGATTCCACCGCATTCATAACATAAGGCTCAATTATTTATTCTCAACAATTATCGCTCACTAAATAAAACAACAAGGACTCTTATTTTTGCCAAGGTAGATTCTCAAAATATTAGTTATAAATCGTAAGCATGGGACATCAAACATCTAAACAAGCATGACCCATCTAATAAAATGATAACTAATTAATTCAAATCATAATTCTATTTTAATTAGTGCAAAAGTCATATAGAAAATAAAATAAATTCACCCATGTATGAAGTCCGGCTTCCTCCGTCGACCCAGTGTAGGGGTCTAGCTTCTCATGATAAAAACACACTCAAAAATATAATTCATAGCTCAAATGGTGTTTTTATTAGAGAAAAATAATTATACAACGAGTTTGCAACGCTTGCTGGGTGTTACAGAGTCCACCGTTACAATGAAATTCAAATGTTGTTGCTGGCGTTGCTGTTACAGAAAACTACGAATAGAAACTGTCGTAGAAAAACTGTTGCTAAGATGTGAACATGCGACAGTTCATAAACGACAGACCAAAAGTGTAGTCTGTTGTTCTTCGTCTTCTTCTTCTCTGCAGCAGCAGAGAAGTTGCTCTGCAACTCTCGATTCTTCTCCCCAAACTCTCGATCTCCTTCTATGTGGTCAGAGCACCTTATTTATACTCCACTGGATCATCAAATCTCTGTCATAAATCAAGAATATTTTCTTTTACTCGGGGATGATATTCTTCCATATTTACGTGATTCTTCCCTTGTTTCTTTCCTCCACGCATCTGTTTTATCTCAGCACACTCCTTACACGCTGAATACAACTCCAAGACAGATTAAAAATCGTGCAAGCATAATATATTCACGTAATCTTCTTAACAGAATCCCATGAAACTCTCGTGCTCTGTTTTCTCCAATCCACGTAACCATCCCACTTTTCTCGATTCCAACTCATATACCAGCCCTGTTTTAGTCAAACAGGATATCCTAGACTGATTTCATCGATTTAATCTCCTTTGTAAATTTCCAAATCCAAAACAGCACCTCTCGGGTCGTCAAACTCCCTGATTTACTTCAAATATGAATATCCAGCCCATTCAAATCGAAACCATCGACCATACCATTCATGTTTGGTCCAAACAGGCCCAAATCAACCAAAAACAGTGCTCGAGTCTCACTCAAACTTGTCATAAAATCCTAACAGAGTTTCCGCAGGAAGAAAACCCGGGAATCTGTTCAATCATTAAATCCACCATTCTAGCCAATTATGGTCTAAACGACGACCATTACCAGCCCTGTTGAGTCAAAATAAACAGACCCAATGAGTTTCAGCCATTGAATCTACTTAAATCTCCTCCAAAACACGAACCCTAATTTTGTCTGTGTATACTCCAAATTCCCGCCATTTTCTAAATTTGAATTTGGGAAGAAGATGTCCTCCCCCTAATCCTGTACAGGTGTCCCTTTAGCACTTGCCTTATGTGGGTGTAAATAGTAAGGAAGATGCCCCTTATCCGTTGAGGTACCCCTTAATAATTGAGATGCCCCTTATCCAAAACTGAATGTCCGTATAACATGTGTCCTCCGGGGTACAAAAACCACTTTTCGAGCAACTTTCTCCATAAGAGCTTATTTCACAAAAACTCCTACAAACAAGTTTATTAGTGATAAAATGAGTCCCAGCTAATGTATTTTTGGGTGAAAATGCGTCGCACTTTCGTGCTCATCATATTCCCCCACACTTACATTTTGCTAGTCCTTGAACAAAACAGAAAATTGACCCGCTACACAGCTGGTCATAAAATAAGAGAGAGTTAGACCCGCTACACAGCTGGTCATGACAAATGCCATACACAAGACACACATATTTTTTTTTTGGTATCTCAATCACTCTATTTCACCCAATCAAGAACAGAAAAATAAAAACAGAAGGTGAAAAGGATTCAACGAGATATGGCGAAACTACCATGTTTTTTTTTCAATTCTAACACCTGAGCTCTGTGCTTTTATGAATAGACTCTTTAGATGTTTCCATCTAATCAGATTGGTTCCTCAACTCCTATAATCAAGATGCTTCCATCCACTTAGATTGGTTAGTGATATCCTTAATAGGCATAAATTTCTAGGCTTTGGAGTTTATTTATTGCAACTAAAAGTTTCTCCCATACCCCCAAACTTAAATCTAACATTGTCCTCAATGTTCTAAAGATAAAATTAAAAGTATAAACAAGGAGAAAATGTTACCACTTGGAGCAAAAGAGTTAAGGAAAGATATTACCGTGTTGCATGAGCATGGGTTACCTCCCAATAAGTGCTAAGTTTAAAGTCTTCAGCCAGACTAAGAAAGAACTAGTCACCTCGCAGAATCATATAGCGAGAACTCGGAATAATTGTGGGTCATCTGGATCAAAAAGTATAACCCAAAAGAAGAGAAAATTGCAACAGACCATGAAGATATCGAACATACCCTTATTTAACTTTTTGTTTACGACAACTATATCTAGTTGTGGCTCGAGTTCGAGCTCTCTATAAACGGGTCTAAATAAAATGTTTTCATGGGCTGGACTTCCTCAAAAGAAGGATTCTTAAGATCAGGTTGTAGAGTCTGGAAATAATCAAGTAGGAACTTAGAAGCACATAAAAATAACCTGAATAATTGGGGATCCTCTAAGTCAATCAGATTTGACTCACACAGCTGACCACAAAGAGAGTGGTGGTCTTCCTTAAACAAATGTGTCGACCCTAATCTCCTAAAGTAATTAGGTTTAGTCTTAAAACTTAATATTTGTCACATTTGAATTTCATAAGTTCCCACAATTGGAGAAAAAGTTTTTGTAGGGAAAACAAAGTCAATCGAGGTATCGTAGCCTGGGTTAACCACATCAACCAGAGGATGGGTTTCTAACAACTGAACTTCTTTCTGGACATCATTAGGTTCAGGAAAATGTGTATGAATATAATCTTGTAAAATGGTTGAGGCACATATGTCAAGTCCCAAGTGAGGACCTTTCTAAGAGTTAAAGCACATGGAGAATGATAATCACCCCCAAACTTAGAGTTTTCAGTGTCTCTAGAAAGACTAGTCACAACTTCCCTAATTTCTAGGTCATCAGATTCCTGGAAATGGTCAATTGACTCTTCTAAGTCAGGTTCATCCTCACTCATCTCTACGAGTTCACTTTCTTTGTCTAAGACTATTGTTTCTAAATCGCTAGACTCAAAATAAACTCGTTCCTCTAAACCTTCGTTGGCTTCGTGAAAAGGAAATACTACATCGTCCAAAACGGGGATATTTCTAGTCAAATCCTCGTCCTTTTGAATAGGTGAATAATTATTAAAATTATTTGGATTTGTACTAGAAATAACATTATCATTATAAAGCTCAACTGGAGTAACAAATTCCTGATCACTATGCATACATATTTCAGAATCTTCATCAATACTATCCTCACCATAATCATCATTATATGAAAATGATCGAACCTCATCTAAACAAGTAGTGTTACCAATTCTAACCTCGTCATCTTGATTATGTGAATAAAAATTATCCTTATTTTCAAGGGTGGTATTGGGAACACTATATTGGAATTTAAGACTATCTTGAGCAAATTTTTCCACAATCCTATTTGTACTCTCAGTAAATTGCTTGAGGGACTCTTCTAGAGATATCTTAGTTGACTGCTCTACGGACTCGGACTCTTCTGGAAGCGGAATATTATAAGTCTCTTTCATAAATAAGTGAAACTTCTGTGTTGACTCATTGAAACTCTTCTAAAGAAATTGGAGGATCGTTTTGCTCGTAAGACTGATACACGTGTGGATAGTAATTGGGCTCACCATTATATGACCCATAACCTTCAAAAGGTTGGCATTCCCAACCACTATTCACACTCTGGTCATAAAAAGAGTGATGTCCATATTGTCCAGTTGGATATTCATATTCATTGTGATGGCTATTATAATACCAATTTGACATCCTAACTGCAAGGGAATTCTACACAAGCACAAACAAGGCTGACTCGACCATAACAAACCTACTGATTTCTAGCAAACAAAAAGCATGATGGCTCCACTTAGATTGTTTCTAGACCAGCTTCTAATCCTTCGAAAGGGAATTCGTTACAATTTAAGCAGACCCCTCTGGAATCAATCTGAGTTAAAGTAAGCTAAATAGAGACGAGGGAAGCTCGATTGAGCTTTGATACCCAAGGCCTCACCGGCATTACAAGGCGGCACAGTCACGCATTCAACTCACAGAAACCATCATGAACTTCGAAGTATGCTTAAAAGAGTAACCAATATTTTTCGAATGACTTTCCTATTAAGCTCGTTACCCTATCGGTCTCGTTCTAGTCAGTATTTTAAGCTTGAGTTCGCATTTGGTATCGTTTTCCTAAGGCGGGCAAGAAGAGAACGGTGATGAAATCCGAACCCTTATCTTGTATGGCCAGGCCTTGCCCTTTACTAGGAAATTAAAGCAACCGTTTTCAATACCTCAACATATATGCATACAAAATCATCCACTAAACCCGCTGACAGGGGATTCACGGGTGTTTAGAATTCTTACTTCCCGTTCCAGACGGGGGATGAACCGTTGAAGTCGACTGGAGCCACCGACTCCGATGTCAGTGTACGAACCCGAGGGGCCGAGACAGTATCGTAACCGTCGTCCTTCCCTGCATCAGTTTTATTTAAACGAACCATTCCTTAGGGTTTTAAAAATAATAATGTCCAAAAGTCCAAAAATAAGTCCAAAAATTAAAAAGTCCAAAAATAAAAATTACAAAAATAATTACCTAATTACAGTTTCTAAAATAAATACACTATATACAAAATTTTCTTCTTCACTCCGTTCGGATCTCTCTTTTCTTTCCTATTTTGGCTTTGCTTTTCTTTTCAGCACTTTCTCTTTTTCATAAGCTCCGCACTTTGTCCCAAAAAGTCCGAGAGTTTTCATAACAGATTCATACCAAAACTCATTCACCCAACACCGGCATCTCAGCATATTCATCCACTGTTTGTAATCTTTAAACCTCATCCACTGAGTAGCTCATCTCAGTTTCGACAGTTCATACTGCCCAGATCTTCTTCTCCCTGTAATGCAGCTCTTGTTCCAGTTGACTGCAACTATCACAGCCCCCAAAATCAGTCCATGTTGAACCGGTGAACTAAACTCCACAGCAGCGGACTTTCTTGAATGCTTAGAAAGTACAAAATTCAGGCTAGCTTCGACTCATCCATTCTCCATTCCAAAACCAACAACAGGCCCATGTATATTTCAGCCACAATACAACACCAACTCGTCTTAAGAACTTCAATTAACGTAAAACCATCCAGCCATGCCTTCAGTTTCTTTTAACTCCTGCAGTTCCATTTCTTATTTGCTGCCTATTACTTCTTATTACTGTCGAAACCCAGCGTTTACAAATATCTCTAGATTCAATGCCATCTCTATCGAACATCACCCATGTAGGAATCGAAGAACAACACCACTGCCTAGAGGACAATCGATGTCATCCTCGAACTCCATTCGTTGTTGCTATATATAACTAACCTCCCCCTCTGAATTTCATTGTTGATGCCGCCTGCCGTTGTACGAAGTCCCAAAATTTAACTGGTGTTGTTGTCAGAAGAGGTATAGAACTCCAAGTCTTCATTTACCAGCAGATGGAAGAAAGGCACCTGCTGGAACCATATTTTTCTCGCGATCCAAACACCATCAGGTAGAATAAGAAATGAGAACTTCTCTTGTCGTGAGAAAGAGTGATTCGTGTCATAAACCCCAGATGCAAACGCGGTCATGCAATGGACACGTCACATTTTCTCCTTTTAATAATGAAAATTGTTTGTTTTCTTGCATAATTCTCTGGCCATGACTTCATGCTGCTGATATATAAAGATACCAGGCCACCTACATTTTGCCATTTTCAGCGCAAACGGCAATTAGCTTCTGATTAAACCGTTTTTACCTCCATTGATCGGATTCGCTAGTACTTTCTACAAAAGCACTAAAATAATATCATTAGCCAAAATATTGAGTCCTAGCTAATATAAATATGGGTATAAAATGTAGCACTTACGTGCTTATCAACACCCCCACACTTATATTTTGCTAGTCCTCGAGCAAAACAAAAAATTGACCCGCTCCACAGCTGATCATAAGATGATAAGAAAATACCCAAGAATAGACCCGCTCAACAACTGATCATATGCAAAACCTTACAATAGACCCGCTCAACAGCTGGTCATAATATACCTACGAACCTACAATAGACCCGCTCAACAGCTGGTCATAAATTACAAGAAAGTTCCTGAAAAAGAAAAGTAATAAGTCAACCACTCCCCCACACTTAAACATTACATTGTCCTTAATGTAATTGAGTCATCCAACGTAAAAAATTAAGATGGGAAATTCATAGTATGCGAAAATAACCAAATAAAAATAAAACAAGAAAATAAAATACCTACTGGAATGTACATAAAGGATCCCCATAAATTAACAACCTAAATATTTGGGGATCAACCCAAAGCACAGTATTTACAATTGACAGCTTCGCACTTATGTTATGATTCCCTAAAGAAGGTGAAACTATCAAAAAGAAAAAGTTACCCCCAAACCTGGTTTTTACTTCGCAGGGAAGTACATAAAGAACATAATATGGGGATACTCTTTGGACTGCAGAAATATCAATTGGCTCATGCACGGTATTAGGAACAGACAAGTCCTTTGGTATTTGGATGCAAAGTAATCCAACAAAACCTTAGAAGCACACAATTCTAACCCTAAATTAGGTAACTTTTGGAAGTCTAGTGGTCTAGAAACAACCTGTAAGTCGGGTGAAAGATCTTGTGAGATAGATTCATCTATGGAATTAGTCGAATCATCCACACAATCATCCACAGGGTCATCTATATGTTCAGTCTGGGACAGAGAGTCATTACTAGACTGATCATCATCAGCATATAATCTTTGGCATTCCATAATTCTCAATCTTTGTTCCAAACTAAGTGGTGTGTGTTTGTAATACTTCTCATATATAGTTAGAGGTGATTCTTCACTTACCATTTGTGGAGCAAAAACTCCATACCGTTGCCTATGCATATATTCACCAAGCGTCATCTCAGATGAGGTTGCCTGATAATTTGAATTTCTACACTTATATTCTGCCAGTGTCATCTTAGGTGACGTCTCCTGAGAAAGAGTCATCATCCTCAAAAAGGTACCTGAAATAAAATTCTACAACAAAAAACAAGTCAAATGGAACTAAAAATAAAATAAAAAATAAAAAGACTATACAAAAAAAAAAGATAAAAACCAAGCTATTTACAAATCAAAAATACTAATTACAATATTCCACAGCCGCTCCCCGGCAGCGGCGCCAAAAATTATAAGATTTTTAATTGTTGTAGTACTAAGGATTCGAACTCTAAGACTTGTGAAGATTAAATTTAAAGATTTAATGAAAATAATAAAAGGTTTAATGAAAATAATAAAAGAGAGAGTTACCGGGTTTAGGATTCCACCGCATTCATAACATAAGGCTCAATTATTTATTCTCAACGATTATTGCTCAATAAATAAAACAACACGGACTCTTATTTTTGCCAAGGTAGATTCTCAAAATATTAGTTATAAATCGTAAGCATGGGACATCAAACATCTAAACAAGCATGACCCATCTAATAAAATGATAACTAATTAATTCAAATCATAATTCTATTTTAATTAGTGCAAAAGTCATATAGAAAATAAAATAAATTCACCCATGTATGAAGTTCGGCTTCCTCCGTCGACCCAGTGTAGGGGTCTAGCTTCTCATGATAAAAACACACTCAAAAATATAATTCATAGCTCAAATGGTGTTTTTATTAGAGAACAACTATGTCGTTTGGGATAACTTGGTACCTACCATGAATTTGTTGCAGAGATCTTCTCTTTGTATTTCCATAATCTCGCACATATTGGATATACATCCCCCAAAAGGTTTCGGGTTCAACCCATCCGGCTTGGACATCTTCACAGCTTGTCTCATTCTACAATGTTTTTATTATGGCCAAATCTTTACTTGAGTCAAATGATGCTATGCTTGTATGTAGAGGTATGAAGTCAGTTTTAAAGAGTAAATGATGCAACTAGCGTTGTAGAGTATATGAAAACTAGGTGTGTGTAGTTTGGTGGTAAAACAGGTATATTTATGGGATAATTACAAAAACTAGCCGTTAGGAGAATAAATCACTGCAGTTGTACTTGCAAAATTTTGAATTTTGAACTCATCGTCACGGTTTACTTTTCCTTAAAATTATGACTAGAATTAGTCGTCATGATCATGATGTTAATATCATGCCGAATAATAGGATATTTTTATCCAATGTGAAATGACGAGGGTACCCAAGTACACCACAATCTTTTCGTTTCAACCTATAAGTTCGATACCAAGTGTGATCGTATGGACAAAGTCGAGACAATACAACAACAAGATATACACTTGATAATAGTTATGGTATGAAACCGATATACTATATGATCACAATCAAGTGTCTTAGATTAACGTACTAGTGTATTTATTTTTAATTATACTAAAACAATTATAATTGCGGAATGTACTCTCATAATTAAGCCGTCATACAAAGACCAAACCCAACTTCGTATAGTTAAGACCAAGTAATCTACCCCTAGTTACTTACAAGGGTTTACTAAATAAATACCTTTACAAATTTACGGAGATTTTAAAGAGTCACGAAAATAATAAATTTCTGAGAGTTCTATAGAATTTGCTAAACTCTTGCAGAGTTATATAATGTCTTACAGAGATTTTTAGAGTCCTGGAGAGTTGTAAAAACAAATTTAATATTAATATTTGCATAAATCTAAAGAATTATATAAAAACTAATATTATAAATATAAATTTTAATCATACCTTGTTTATTATACTAACTTCAACTAAATAAAAAAAATCATTATATAGATAACATCTTTCTTTCGTTCGATAAAAAGCAATAAATAGTAATAATAAAAATTATTATTACTATACATTTTTACCAAATAAAAAAGATAATAAAAAAAAAAGTGTTTAATCATATCATATAATTTGTATGCATCTATGATTTATCTTTTTAGGCATATATGCATCTACGATATGGGATTTATAAATTGTATATTTACGAGATAAAATAAAAGAGAATAAGAAATATTTTTAATTTTTTGGGAATATTTTGGAAGACTTTCTTTAAGCCAAATTTATATACAAAGTCACTCAAAGTCTTGAAAATAGGCAAGTACACAAAGTCTTTGAATTTTTCAAGTTTACAACGAGTAACACAAACTTTATAAGAGCTTTTAACAAACTATAACCAGTAACATAAACTTTTAAAGAGATTTTAGAAGTAAACAACCAATACACAATACTTCTGAATTCCATCAAAGTCTTTAAAAATCACTAAAAGTATTTATTGAGTAAACCCTCGTTAGTTCCCTCAGTATCCCTGCGTCTACAACCGTCTGGCCAACGCACGCGAATCCAAGATAGATATCACTACCTTGAGTTGTTTTACCAATATTGTAAAGTCTTAAGCACTCGACTCCTTTTGATTGTATTCCAAACAGTAAAGGAACAAAGTTGTTTGGTAACTCCTTTATCAATCTTTAAGAATAAAGATATGTTGAGTTTTGACAAAGGCTCTTCCGTTTAAATAAGTAAACTCCTTTGTTGGGTAAGATCAATCAAGATCCGAAATAATCAGATCTAAATTCACAACTATCAGATTCAGATACTGAAAAATACCACCAAATGATAGTTGCTGATCTATACGACCACTTGATCAAATCTATCAAAGATAAATTAGATCTTAGTCGGATCCCAGCCAATCAAGATGTGTGCCTAAAGTAATATCAAAAGATGCGAAACCAATCAGAATAATTTTCTTGTCTTCAAATCTTCAATTGTCTTCAATTGTACCTGCACACAAAAACTTGATTCCACTTATGATCGATCACGCACAGAACAGAGTCTGTTAACAATGGAAGATCACAAGTTGTCTTCAGATCAAAAAACAGTTCTGAAGATCCCGTCAATACTTTGATCTAGTTTGAGTGACCTTATGTGAGAAGAGAAGGATCTCAAGAATAATCAAACTAGGTGCAATCAAAGTTTCAGCAACCGTCAGTCAATCAAATCAGTAATCGATAACTAAATAACAATGCTCTTGTCTAGTTTCCCACCAACGGTACTTGCTGAAGATTTTTTGTCCCAAAAGTCTTTAAATGATGGGACGTAATACATTTCACCTAATTAGAGTACTTTCCTCGCCGGTATAGTATTACAAGTAATACTAGTAGTCGGCTCCATCGGAAACAATAAAGTTCGCCTGGATAAGGATAGTTTGTAAGATGAACAGACTTCTCTATTTATATAGACCAAGGTTGTTTGGACAACAAGGAAATTCCAAAACTGAATGTTTTCATATTATCCAACCTGTAATTCCGAAATCTCTCTTTAGAAAATATCTAATATTAGTTTAGCACTTAAATAATATAGTTTCTCTGGAGATATGTTTTGATTGCTGGATAATCAAAAACATATAATTCGAAAATCTTAATTAAAAGATTTTTAATATTTCGGTTTGGGATCAGCTTGAGTATTAAGGAATATCTTCGAACAATCAATGATAATAATTATGTACATGTTCAAATTATGTCGACATCTGGAACTTTCCTATCTAGCAAACCCTAATTCCAAACTCACACAAAACCGTAAAGTGATATGTGAATGTTGTAAATCGGTTTTTCTTTTTGGACAGGTTCTACCATGACTCCCAACATAGGTTAGGATCGGTTATACCAAGTCTCCAAATATAGGTAGAGATTGGTTCTACCATGACCCCAAACAAAAGCTAGGATCGGTTCTACCAAGTCTCCTAATATAGGTAGGGATCAGTTCTACCATGACTCCCAACAAAAGCTAGGATCGGTTCTACCAAGACTCCCAATATACATAGGGATCAGTTCTATCATGGTTCCAAACAAAAGCTAGGATAGATTCTACCAAGTATCCCAAAATAGGTAAGGATCGTTTCTATCTTGACTCTCAACATAAGTTAAGATCGGTTCTACCTGAGTTCCCACCTTAGGTTCGAATTAGTCATCCAAAAGATATTCATAGAAAACCGGACCAAAATACCTATTGATTTCTTTTCGATTACGAAGCAACTTCGTATATGTACTTCCTTTAAACTTATGTAATAAAACATAGTTTCCTATGATGAAATCACCCCTATATCCAGTACACAATCAAGTAACAAGTTACATAGATTATGTCGATGTCACATTTACGAAGTCCAAAAGATAAAAGTTATACTACGTAATTCAATATACTTCCTTGACACTTTGATCATACTAATATGACCAAGTCTAATACTAGAGTATCAGCATGTTATGTTTTCAATCTTAAACGACTTGAAAGAAACGACAGGAATGGAAACACGTCAGTCAGTATCACTAACCTCAAGTGGAAGGATGATGTCTTCGTTGTAGTCGATATGTCTTCACGTTCTTCAGGTTTTCATAATACTTGTATGTCTCAACATTTCTAGACTTTGTAGTCTAACCTAACGAAGTTGACTCTAGTAATTTTAATCAAGCGACTCTAACTGAGTTTTGATACTAAAATGTGACAACCAAACTTGACATACCAACGCTTAGTAGGTTCAACCGAGAAATTCTCTATCAATCTCCCCCTTTGTCAATTTTAGTGAAAAGACTCTAATACATATGAAGATAGACGAATTACAAATAACTCATTCTTCATACGCTTGATTCCAATTTTCAACAACACAATATCTTGCACATATTCAAAAAATAAATATTGTTGTTGACATTTGAATAACAAAAGCTTCACTCCCCCTAAAGGAAAGCTAGGTATATATTCAATCCGAACATATTTGTTATTCCTATTTGGTAGTATGAAATATTACACAACATGATGATATGTTTCCCCCCCTTAGTCTATGCTTTACTCTTTCGTTAGATATAACGTTTTAAGCACATATGTCCTTTCCTAGTGATCATAAATCACTTGTTTTACTCCATATATTTCTCCCCCTTTTTGTCACAAATATGACAAAGAAACGAATAAACATAAGAGCAAACCGAAAGGATCTTACAAATTCATAAGAACTTGTACAACCTATAAGAGTTAAGCACGAAAGTTTCACATACCATTTTAGATAACCAATACTAAAACCGAAACTACCTAAGTAATCTTGTTTTAGTATGTCATCAAGGAAACAATTTCCCGAAGCAATTTTCCCTTAGTCCGATTAGTTAACTAAGAAAACTTAGTTACAAAACCGAACCGATTATGTATGTATAATCGCTTTATTCGATAAGACTCAAATGAGATTAGAATTAGCTCATTTTCTCTTATTAGGTTCCAATTATTCATAAAATAATTGTACCTTCTTTTAGACAAGACAAGAACTAGATTAGTTAACTAGTTTTTCTTGTCAAGGAATCGACTAGACTTGAATAATCGAATCCTACATTTGATAAGCTTGAATTAAGATCAAGATTATTTTCTCTTATCAGGAATCAAAAGGACTAATTCAAATGATCCCCTTTTCAATAAGCAAAAAAAAAAAAATGACAAGAGTTTTTCTTAACCGGAAACAATTGAAATATAGCCAACATAATGGAAATATAACAATTGCACCGTATTTCGTGAAGCAAATGCAAAAAAAAATAGGCATTAAATCAGCTTTTCTTAACAGGAAAATGATTAACTAACACAAAAATTGTTACCTTACACTTCGTTATGAAAAACTAAAATCAGAATTAACTTATTTTTCATATCAGGAAAGGTTATACGCATAATTCTTCCCTCGATTTTCACAACCACTCTTCCCACAAAGATATATTATTAAGCACCAGTTCAATAAGAACTCTCCCCCTATAAGTTGTTATTCCACTGCAAAATAAAAGAATAACAAGCAAAACAACCTTTACCAGAGAAAGGTTGAAATCGGTTCTAGCTAATACGTGCCAACAATAAAAGCCTAAAACCGAAACTCACATGTTATGCTAATACAAAACTTATGTAAACATAAATCGATAACAACATCATTGTGACTTTCACCCCATGAGTTTTTTAATCAGTATCTCTTTATGATCCTTTGATAAAGCCTACCTAAAAAGGTTAGAATCTAATCCTGCTATATCAAAAAGTTACACAAATCATAAGAGATCACCATAATATGAGATCTGAAATTAGGGTTAGTGAAAACCGAAATAACATCTCATAAACCGAAAGAAAAACATAAAATATATTTATTCACATCAAGCAATGCAATTGAAACTATCAAAAAGAATGACACAAAGGATTTAAATAAAAGCTTAATCATTCATATTATTGATAGTTTTGAATAGACTTTACACAAACATTGAAATAAATCAACAATTGATTAGTATATTATAGTCTTCATGTGAGATTGATGATGTCACGATCGAATTCAAGATTCAAATTCCTCCAAACACCTTCCTTTTCAGTTGGATGTTTGTTAATCTCTACCAGTTGAGATTGAAGATCAATAAGTGCTTCCTTTGAATCTTTGAGCATTAGTTCATGATGTTTGATACTCTTTTTTGACAGAGAAGATCTGTTTTCTAAGAGAATATCGCCGAACATTAAGTTGTTGATCACCTTGTGTTTCATTCATGACTGTTTCACACGAAAATAGTGCTAAATCATCAAGAGATTATATTTCTTACACCGATTTATCCATTTGCTATCAAATAACCTTCTTTCGGACAAAGAAAATATATAACAATTGAATAGGAGAAAATCAAGGAATTAACATATTTTGTGGAAGCAAAATATACTCGAGTCATAGGAGATTTTATCCCAGAATGTGAAAGATACCGATCATGAAAAATTGTTACCATTTTTGAACCGTAACTTCCCAAGATCATGCTTCCTCACAAAATAGAACATTTAGAAAAACGTGAGGTTGCATTTTTCCAACACAATTGGTGAGTGTTGGGGTGAGAACTAATCTCACCACAGGTAACTGAAACAACCTTAGGATGATCAATCAACACAGGGGATTGTGCACTTAGCTTGTTTTGTTCATTTCCCTTGATTTTACAGGAATATGCAACTTCTTTTATAGATCTGGTAAATTCATTGAGATCAAGCTCCACACTTTTCATGCCCTTGCGGAGTTTCTTGATGAATTTATTATCCCATTTGGAATCCCAACAGAAGTTGTCAGTGTGGCTATTTCTTCCACAAAAGGAACAAATCATAAGTTTGAAAGACTTTGAAGTATCTTCCTTGACCTTACAAATTTATGACAAAGCTGGTTTAGCATGAACAAACTTATTGTTACTAGTACATGGATTTCCAATATACCTGATACCGCACATATTTCCAAAAGAAATTTGTCCAAAAAGCATAGCCGAAAATTTGCTTGAACTCCCTGAGAGACGTTGTAGATCACCTTTTAATATATAAATCTCTCTATCTTTCAAAACGATTCTATCGAAAAGTTTTTCCTGCTCTATTTTTGCCTCTTGAGTTTTATCAGACAAAGATTTTCTCAAGTCATCAAGTTCCCTTTTTAACTTCTGATTATCTTTAGTCATGATCTCAAGATTTGTTAAACAACCTTTTAGAAGTTGTTTAGACTCACTAATATGATTACTGTTAGTGTTGGCAAAAATTGCATCATAATTTGATGTTTCTTCATAGGTTTTGTCCTCAGGAATATCATCCAGGGTAGTGTGATATGCTTTGTCGCTTTTATGAGTTCTTTTGCTGAAATAGTTTTTGGCACATGTCCAAAACTACGACACTTGAAACATTGGATTTCTTCATCACCTTTTAACACATATTCTTTTCGGTTACGAGAAAGAGACTGTTTTGTGGCCTTAAATCCAATGTTCCTGTTTTTCAGCAGAACCTCATTATCAAAGATCTTTAACTTTCCTACAAGAGAGCTTCGAGAAAGTGAAGAAAGATCATTGGTTGTCATTATGACATGTTTCTTAGACTCGTATATGGATGGTAACGATCTGAGAATCTTGCATACTATTTCTTTTTCAGATATAGTCTTTCCAAGATAGAAAGAAGCATTGACAATATCAGAGAGTTTAACATTAAACTCCTCAAAGGTATCGTTATCATCCATTCTAACATATTCCCATTTAGAAGAGAGAGATTAAAGTCTAGCTTCTTTTTTCTGAAATGTTACCTTCGAAAACGGTCTAAAGAGTATCCCAAGCTTCCTTGGAAGTTTCACACGAGGAGACATGATGCTAAAGATCTTGACTTACTGCATGTATTATAGCATTCAAACCATCAGAATTTTTCTGGGAAAAAGCTTTTTCTTCGTTAGTATAAAATATTAAGTGTTTAAACACAATTTCTGAATATTCCATTTTCGGTCATTCATACCCTTCTACGATTAATAGCCAAGTATTAAAATAGCGAGATTGAAGAAACGATTTCATAGCAGATTTCCACCAGAGGTAATTCGTGCCATCAAATCTTGCTGGTATGTTAACTGAATCAGTCATTGGATTCAAGTCTTATAGGTTGGATTGTACCAAACACAAATCGTTAGATCTATTCGTGTTTGCCTGCTCTGATACCAAGTGAAATGAAGAGGGTACCCAAGTACACCACAATCTTTGCGTTTCAACTTATAAGTCCGATACCAAGTGTGATCGTCTATGGATAAAGTCGAGACAATACAACAACAAGGTATACACTTGATAATAGTAACGGTATAAAACGAATATACTATAGGATCACAATCAAATGTCTTGGATTAACGTACTGGTGTATTTACTTTTAATTTTAATAAAATAATTATAACTACGAAATGTAAAAGTAAATCACACAACAAGATTTAACGAGGAAACCGCAAATGCAGAAAAACCACGGGACCTAGTCCAGTTTTGAATACTTTTAGAATTAAGCCGCTATACAAAGAACAAAGCCAACTTCGTACAGTTGAGACTAAGTAATCTACCCCTAGTTACTTAGTTTCCTCAGTATCCCTACGCCTACAAACGTCTGGCCAACATATGTGAATCCCAAGATATAAATCACTACCTTGAGTTGCTTTACCGATGTAAAGTCTTAAGCACTCAACTCCATTTGATCGTATTCCAAACAGTAAAGGAACAAAGTTGTTTGGTAACTCCTCTATCAATCTTTAAAAATAAAGATATGTTGAGTTTTGACAAAGACTCTTCTGTTTAAACAAGTAAACTCCTCTGCCGGGTAAGATCAATTAAGATCCAAAATAATCAGATCTTGATTCACAACTATCAAATTTAGATACAGAACAACACCACCAAATGATAGTTATCGATCTATACGACTACTTGATCAAATATATCAAAGATAAATTAGATCTTAGTTGTATCCCAGCCAATCAAGATGTGTGCCTAAAGTAATATCACAAGATGCGAAACCAATCAGAAAAATCTTCTTGTCTTCTCATCTTCATTTATCTTTTATTTGTACCTGTACATAGAAACTTGATTCCACTTATGATCGATTATGCACATAACGAAGTCTATTAACAATGGATGATCAAAAGTTGTCTTCAGATCAAAAAATAATTCTGAAGATCCCGTCGATACTTTGATCTAATTTGAGAGACCTTATGTCAGAAGAGAAGGATCTCAAGAATAATCAAACTAGGTGCAATCAAAGTTTCAACGACCGTTAATCAATCAAATTAGTAATTGAAAACTAAATAACAATGCTCTTGTTTAGTTTCCCACCAACGGTCCTTGATAGAGCTTCTTGATCCGAAAGAAGTCTTTAAGTTAACGGACATAATAGATTTCGCCTAATTAGGGTACTTTCCTCTTCGGTATAGTAATACAAGTAATACTAGTAGTCGGCTCCGCCGGAAACAATCAAGTTCGACTGGATAAGGATAGTTTGTAAGAAGAAAAAACTTCTCTATTTATAGACCAAGGTTGTTTGGACAACAAGGAAATTCCAAAACCGAAAGATTCTCAAGATATGCAATAAAGTACCTAATTTCCGTTTTCATATTTCCAACTAATATCCAACCTATAATTTCGAAATCTCTCTTTAGAAAATATCTAATATTAATTGATAGAAAATTAGGTTTTCTTGATTTTGAAGAACAAAAGAGAGCTTAAACAGGTAAATCTATTGTATTCTGTGATGAATTTGCTATTAATTTTGATTTGCTACAGATTTACGATTTTGAGATATCGGTTTTCAAATCAGTTTTAATTTTCTGGATTTTTTTTTTGTTGCATGTATGATTTATCAACAATTACTGCTCCTAATATGTATGATTTGATTTGGTATGTTGTTATTTTGGTTTCTAATATTCGTTTGTATTTTGAAGTAGATTTCTTAGGTTTTAGAAAATCAGATTTATTTTTCTGAGAAAAAAATGTTGTTGCATGTACGATTTATGACCAATTCCTGCTTCTTATGTGTTTGATTTAACTTGGTATGAACTTAGTTTTGAATCTAATTCATTGATTTTGATTTTAGGTAAATCTATTGTCAGATTACGATTTTGAGTTTGAGTTTTCAGAAGTTGCAGTTTCAAATGAAAGAGGTAAGAAACAATTTCTTCAACTAATCACACTTTCAGTTGTTGTTGATGTTACCCTAAAATGCTTTGTTGTATGTATGATATCAACAATTAGAGTTGATAACTTAAATTCCAGTTTCAGTTGATGTTGGTTATATGAAATTCAAATGAATAAGCATAGGAGTAGATGTTGATATCCAATTTCAGTTGTTGATGCTTTAGATGAGGTGATAAAATGCTTTGTTGATGACCTGAAATGATTTGTTGATGACCTTGTTATGAGGTCAAATGCTTTGTTGATGACCTGAAATGTTTGATGATACACCTGAAATGCTTGTTATGAGGTCAAATACTTTGTTGATGACCTGAAATGCTTTGATGATACACTGAAATGCTTTGTTGATACAATTAAAAGCTTTGTTTGATACCTAAAAATGCCTTGAAATGCTTTGTTGTATGTATGATGTTGGGTTCTGTGAAATTAAAATGAATAACCATAGGAGTCGATGTTTCAGTTGTTGATGCTAACAGATGAGCTGAAATAATAGGAGTTGTTATCCTACTTATGAGGTATAAGTAATGAATAAGCCATGAACTTGTTACTTGTTGAATGAATGAAGCTAGAGATATAATACTAGTGTCTAAGACTATATGGTAATTGTTATTGATTATAAATAAATGACAGAACATAAAACTAATAAGTTACCAAATAATGTCATGTAACAACAGGAATTATACAAGTATATTGTTGTCAACAACAGGAGTTGATACCAGTTGCTGGTATCAACAACAGGAGTTGATACCATTTGATGGTATCAACAACAGGAATTATACAAGTAGATTGTTGTCAACAATAGGAGTTGATACCACTTGATGGTATCAACAACATATGCTGACAAAATTAATGATGTTTTAAAAATACCTTGATGGTATCATCAAATGGTATCAACAACAGAAGTTGATACCATTTGATGGTATCAACAACAGGAATTATACAAGTAGATTGTTGTCAACAATAGGAGTTGATACCACTTGATGGTATCAACAACATATCTTGACAAAATTAATGCTTTATTTTAAAAATAGATGAAAGGAGTGAGAAGATCACCAAGGGTAAATCCATGAGTACGAGAAGAAGATAATTCACAACGAGTAATAAAGGAAAGAAGAGAGTGAACAAGCGGTTGTTGGTTGATAAAGAGCAAGATGTTGTTAAAAGAAGAAAGAAGCGCGAGAAATGAAGAACCAGAAGTAGATTCGGAAGAAGACGAATCGGAACAAGAAAGTCAAAGAGCTAAAGCAACAAAAAGAAAGAGGGAGACAAATAAGAAGAATGACCAGGAGGAGGAAGCAACTGGAAAAAGAAGAAGAACAATGAACAACAAGCGAAGCACGTAAAGGAAAGAAAAAGCTGGAGGTTGAAGATGATTCGAGAGGATGAAGAATCATATTCGAATCGGAGAACAAGAACAAGTAGCCTTGAGAAGGTGAAACAGAGGAAGAACAAACGGGTAAAACTTTATACATTATTTTTTATTTGAGTTCTATGCTTTGCAATATAATTAAGTTCATTTCTATATTAAATATAAAATTAAATGAATTAGTTGCGTGTATGCGAGTCGAAGTAGGAAGAGAGAAACGAAGTTCAAATCAAGTCTATTACCATTGATTGAAATGTGCAACTTTCTATACAATCTGTTTGAAGTAGGAGGAGATAACAAGAATGGAAAAGCACTAAAGGAATGTGTGTTACGGGGAATTTATAAGACCATTCTACACTTTGGACAAGAGATCGATGCAACAAATGATAAGTGGTTAGTCAAAATCGTCACGGCAATACGGCTACTTATTGGAGCATTCGATAAAGAAAAGAACATATTCAGGTTTGGAAAAAAGAAAACTTCTTATCGAGTGCAAAATAGAGCCAACGAGACTTTTCATTAATCTTCAAGATAAAAAGGGTCATCGAGAGTGAGGAGTTGAAGAAGTTCTTTGAAGAAAAAAATGATGTCGTAGTCACTACATGGTTTGAGAACAAGTTCGGAAACAGGGGAAGGAGAACATAAGAGTGATAAAATAAAGAAGTCTCAAATTGAGCGCAAACTAAAAGTGCCGCGAGGATCGATCGACCCACGCATTTTGTGAGACTATTTGCTATGTGGGCTGTGCACGGTTGTCTTCTTCCCAGATTCTCGTGCAACAGACTTGCAAAGAATTGGCTTCCTTATATTTTGAACATGGAGAAAGTGTCATGGCGAGATCACATAGTAACCTATCTGCTTAAATACATTGGAAAGCGAAAGGAAAGAATGGAAGTGTTCTGGCTGCACAATTCTCTTGCTTGAAAAGTTCATTTAATATAATGTTTAATTTTGAAAATAGTGAAATGCATAATCGTACGTCAAACTAACCTCATTGATTCTCTGTATGCGTATTGGTTACGTGAACATACGAGAAAACTTCGTCGCAAAGAGGACAAATTTTGAAACCGCAACACCAAGATTCATGAGATGGAGCCAACACGCAATCTGCAAAGAATTGGTAAAACAATTTCAAGGGAAATGTGGAGATACCATAGACATGACTTGGTTCACTCGTAAGGTAACATATTTGTTTACTCAATTTATATTTCAAATAGATTTCACTTTTAAGGAGTTGATACATGTCAACAAAAGGAAGTTGATACCAGTTTAGGGAGTCAACAAACAAAGTTAGTGTATCAACAAAATGAAGTTGATACACAAATGTGTACTGATTATAACAATTATACTTGTGTCAACAATGGAAGTTGATACCAGTTTAGGGAGCATTTGTATGTATACAGATTATACTTGCACATTTATTGAATCTATGTCAACAATAGAAGTTGACCCAAAAATGAATGTAAACAAAAATATATATTTTGTGTATCAACAATAGAAGTTGATACAATTTCTTGGACTCAACAACAAATGTTTACACAGAAATTTAAATCTTCCACATTCTATTTTGTGTCAAAAATGGTAGTTGACATCATATCTAACATGTAGTTCAGTCTTAGTGTCGCAAATCACTCGGGGGCTACGCCCCCTCGTGAAAGATATATTATGGTTATAAAGTTGGAAAAAATATTATGCTAAGCTGTATTTTTATGTTGATTTGCAGGTTCATGAAGATGTTGTTGATCCGTGTAATGAGAAGAAGAGATGTATTTGATAGACATGTTAGCACCAGCACGACAATTGGAAGTAGAGAGGCATAGGAATGAGGATCGATAGAGGAAAACATTAATCTTCTACTTGACAACCGGGAGATAAAATATGAAAAGGAGGGGGCAAGCGACTAAATCAATGAGCAACATAATATTCATGAAGAAACTTATTGACAACAACAAGGACATGATGCATTTGAAGCCTGAGGATAAAGCGAGACTTGATGAAATTGCTATAGAAGTGATGAAATGGGAAGAAAAGGAGAAAAATCTCAAAAAGCAAGAGAAATGTCGAGAGAGTACTCAACAGAAATCAATGCTATGATTGAGACTGCTTTAAATGAAGAACCATCCGCAAATCGGGACTCGAGGTGAGATGGAAACCGAGTTGAAACATTACGAAAGCAGGATGAAGATGAAATGAATAAAGAAGAAGAAGAAGAATCAAGTCAAATGGCACTCTTGTCACTTTCGGATGGAGGTGAAACGGTTCTGAAAAAGCTTTATAAAGGGTTATCGAGTGGATTGAATGTCAATGTACAAATAGACCCAAATTTATTGGCAAGTGGAGGATGGGATGTGCTTTAGGAAAAGAAGAAAAAGAACACAAGAGGAAGCAACTCTTGATTGCTAATGTGGTTCCGGATGCGGCAACTCGGATGAAAAACCTGAATCCGAGAGATTGCTAATGTGGTTGCGAGACTCAAATGAGGAAGTGAATCTACAGATTGCTAATGTGATTGCAGATATTTGTAAAACAGACTCAACCCACGAGAAGATGATAATGAAGAAAAGAGAACAAACATGGAAGAAGTGGAGATGGTGGGAGATGTACTTGTTTATTCAACTCCTCCAATTAAGGCCATACTTCCAGAAATCGGGTAATATCCCTACAACTTGTGATTATACAATTTGAAAATGTATGCAAGCTTGTGATTATGAAAAAGTATGTTGATAAATTTGATTACACAAGTTTCAGTTTGGGTTCTTTCATTATGACAAAATGAACATATAAAATTCTTTGTGCTAGACATAAAATGCTAGTTTTATTTTTGGTTATAATGCTAATGTCGCAATGTTATATAGATCAACAACGGAGTTGATGCCATGAGATAGCATCAACAACGGAGTTGATGCCATGAGATAGCATCAACAACAATTGTTGATTCCTTGTTAATAACAATAGAAGAATCAACAACAATTGTTGATTCCAAAAAAAAAAAAAATAGTCAACAAATGATATGTTGATACTTTGTTTAAATAGGACTATTACATGTTAATCTAAATTGGATTATTTCCTTGCAGTACTACCCCAAACTTCGGTGCTCCAAGCTTCGATGCGATCATCAACTTGAAATTTATACCATGCACGATGCATCACAACAAACAGAATATACTCCTACACCGAAAAACAGTGTGATAATGTCTTGGAAGGCCTTAAAGTTCTATTCGAATTGGATGAAATTGATGGCCCAACTGAAGACGAAGACACCACCCAAGAGGATGATTACGAAGCGGCGCAGAGACAAAGGAATCGGTATGAAGGCATTTGGAAGAGGAAGGAGGTATAACACAAGGTCATCAAGGAATGCGCCGGATAAATACACACCTCCAGTTAATGTGAAGAAGAGGACCAGAGCAGGAACCAAAGGAAAGAAGAAAGGGGGAGGAGTTGAAGAAAAAGAGGATGCAGTTATTCACCTCCTTGATGATTACGTTGACGAGACGCCACCTGAGCCAGTACCACTGAATAAGCCAGAGAACCTCAAACTCTGGGAATCCTGCACCGAGGACGAAAAAAGGATCATTGGTCCATTCTTTGAGCAAGCAACAGAATGGTATGTAACTCTGAAACAAATTCCCTATTTATTCATAGACATAAACAATGAAAGTTGATGCCAAAATAATAACCAAGTTGCATTTAGAATTTGACTGATATGTAATGTCAAGATACTTCAACATTAATATGTTATGTAATGTCAGGGAGCTAACATAAAACTTTGAAAAATGCAGTACCAAAGCGTTTACCTTTTATTTCGACAATGAACAAGAAGAGTGGGTCACTGGAAGGCATCTCCAATTTCTAATGAACAACATCAACATTAACAGTGAGATAGTTGATTACTACGACAATGTCTGAATTCCAAGATGGAAAATCCATCTAAGCCCGCATACTATGGGAAGAAGCACTTAATTCCGAATTCAAATGCTTATGTAAGTAACAACTCTTAATCTGTCTTTTGAATAACTAGTTACATAAAATTATGATGAACAAATGAATGAATTATTGTTGTTATCAGTAAAAAACAAACTAACTGCCAAGAAAATGATGCAGCAAATAATGAGGGCTGCAGTAGCTAGCGGGAATATACAAAAAGTGGAATCAACTAACATTCCAGCAAACTTGAGGGAAAGATACCCGAGTGGATGACAAGAAGCAATGCATCGATGATACCGATTTGTCTACAAGATAGGACCTGGAAACCCTTTCACTTTGGGTACTTCTTGCGTTGATACGTGGAAGATGGTTGATCTTCAACACCATTCATCACTACAAACGATACAACGAGCAAGTACAATGTCATGGTACAAACTCGACTCCAGTCTGAACGAAATGGGTATAAAAGATGTTGAGACAGGTGAACGAGTAATTACAAAGTTAGACCATTACCCCGGTACCAGCGCAACAGGGTTTGGACTGCGCAATGCACGTCTGCTTATTCATGAAGTGCTTGGTGAAGCGTGGAGATTGCTGGGATTTAGATGGTAAGAAGGTCCAATACCATGAGAACATAAACCGGAAGAGAGCAAAGATTACTGCCGAATATTATCTCGAATTGAATGCATGGCAACCAACATTGCAACTTAAAGACTCGGTTGAAGAGGTAGTCAACATTCAAGATTCTGTTGAAGAATTAGATGGTAAGCAAGTACAAGAAATTACGGACTCGGTCGAAGAGGTTATCAACCTACAAGATTCAAATGAACCATTAGATTAGAGCAAACACACTTAGGTGTAGTTTAACATTCTTGGCAACTAATTTAGTTGCTCTGTGTAGAATCTGCTAATTTATTTAAACTGTTAGTTTGAAAAAACATCTTTTATTTGGAGGATGTGTTTAGTACTAGTTTATTATCAATTAATATTACTATTAGTTACTAAAGTGATTATCAAGTGAATGAATGGTTTGGTTATGAAAGTAAATGAATGTTGCTTGTACAGTTGCGAGGTATGATCAGCTAATGGAGTTAACTTGTAAATACAGATAAAACCATGAATTTTTTTTTATTTATTGAGCATCAACAATGGAAGTTGATACATTTTTGGTATCAACAATGGAAGTTGATACCAAAAAACAATGGGTCCAAAAATTAATTGATGAAAAACTGATTGGTTTCACATAAAGTAAAGTGAATGGGTCTTGGTAGTAAGAATTACAGGTATGCTCAGCTCATGGTATCAACTTGAATATATACAGATAAAACCAAGTAGGCATCAACAATGGAAGTTGATGCACTAAGAGGTATCAACATTGAAAGTTGATACCTGAACTTGCATCAACATTGATATGTTGATACGAGTTTATATAGTATTTTTCCCGTAAAAAAAAACACGATAAACACCTTACCGACATAAAGCGACAAGAATGACATTGCTAAACAAAATAATAGAGAATGTATGTCATTAAAAACACAAGAAATCTAAAAACCAAAAAAAGGGAAAAGCATAAAGATAACTAACATCCATGTTGATCATTCAACAAACTAGCATAAAAAAGGTAAAAAAAGAGAGTTCAGAGAGATATTAAATCATCCAGTAAAACTTCAGAACAACATTCTCCTCAAGAAGTTGATCATTCTGGAGTTAGACTCCCTGCGAAACACTGGTGCAGGAGGAGCCAAAGGGGGTCTGCGACATCTACGACGGTTGTGGAAGGCAAGTCTTCCACACTGACCACACTTCCTCTTCTTGCGAACTTTCTCTCGAGAACCCCGTACCTTGGCGGTTGGCCTTTCACGACGCTCGACCACCATTTGGAGGTAGGACATAACCTTCTTCATTAATTTTAGGTGGCCTCTCATGGTCGGGAATAGGATAGATAGGACGACCATACAAACCTTTGTAGTACTCGGTGGTATAATACGGACTGATGTGCTTGTAAGGTTCATCTTCCCAATCGCAACATAGCTTTCATGGAATGGGTGCAAGGGAAACTATGCTTCGCCACCAATTGCGGTACATGTCCTAGCATCCAAATCCACCATATGCTTACCGGTGGGAGAAATTATTTCAAATACTTTATCACTTGCTCTTCTAAACTTGTAGAAACGACAGTCGGTAATCCTCTTGTTGAGTCTAGCTTGCATCCGTGGTGTAAGTCCGAATTCCACTTACTAGACAACACCAACCTTTCGTAGTTCTTCTCCATTACATAAGCACGAATACAATCCACAAGCTCTAGTGCTGGGAGCCGCTTCTCATGCTTGATAACACTATTAAAACTCTCTGCAATATTCGAGGTGTTCTCACCCCACCTTGCTCCTTGAAAAGCATGAGCTGCCCAGGTTCTCAAATGGAATCTTCACCATCCAATCAATCACCGAATCAAGCTTGAGATTGCTCAAACTCTTGGCGGCGGCAAAAATTTCTCCTTTGTTAAGGCGTGTAGCACTCTTCAAACAACTTCACAGCAGTTTGCCTGCTCTTACCCTTTGGAACAGGGAACATTACCTTTCATGTGGTACAAACAAAAAGAATGGAAAGCTTTTGGAAAGACTAGAGGGACATGCTTCAAAAGGCCACTCACGATCTACGATATGATGGTCAGTGGACGGTCTTCACTAATAATACCCTTCAGGTTGGTTAGGAACCATTCCCAACTGTCACAATTTTCGCAAGGTACAATACCAAAAGCAACTGGAAAGATCTCTAGAAAATACAAAAAAAAAAAAAAAGATTCAAAGAGTAACACACAAAAACTGATATCCATGAAGAAGTTAATGGGTCAACAACAAAAATTATGGGATCAACAACAGCAGTTATGTGATCAACAACTACTATTATGGTATCAACAACTGCGATTATGGTATCAACAACTACAAAAAAGAGGTCAACAATCGCAAATTACGGTATCAACAACTGCAAAATATGGGATTATGGAATAGTAGTTGATGGGTCAACAACAAAAATTATGGGATCAACAACATCAGTTATGTGATCAACAACTGAGATTATGGTATCAACAACTACAAAAGAGGTCAATAACTGCAAATTACGGTATCAACAACTGCAAAATATGGGATTCATAACAGAAATTATGGAATCAACAACTGCAAATATGGTATCAACAACTACAAAAAGAGGTCAACAACTGAAATTATGGGATCAACAACAAACAATTATGGTATCAACAAAACTGCATTTAGTGGGAATTATGGAATTCTGTCATCAAATTATGCAAATTATGGAACAACAACAAGAGTTAATACAGAAACAAGGGGTCAACAACTGCAATAATGGGATAAACAAAACAACATTTGAAATCCAGGGATATAATGCATCAACAAATATTATTATGTGATCAAACAACAAATGATTATGGGATGACCAAAGTTATGTGATTCATAGAATTGAAATCCAGGGATATCATGTGATTCAGAAACTAAAATTGAAACACTTAATACTTAAAAGAAGAGAAAAAAGATTAAAAAACATACCTTGGTTACCAGTTTTCCCGCAAGCAACCATAAGACCTCCCTTAAACTTCCCAGTGAGGAAAGTGCAATCAATAAATAACATCGGACGACAGTACTTATTGAATACATTAATTGAAGCTTCAAAAGCAACAAAAAACCTCTGGAACTGCTTCGTATCACCATCATAATCAAACTTTACGACGCTTCCAGGATTATAATGTTCAATGGAGTCTTTATACCAAACAAAGTCTGAATATGACTTGATATCATCACCCCAAAGAGACTCTTTAGTGAACTGTAACCCATGGTATGCATGACTATACGAGAGATCAATACCATACTCTGATGGAGCAAATCTTTAACATCAGCTTGCAGTCTTTTTCTTCTTTGATGCTCGAAATTCATCAATTAAGATATCCTTTAGAAAAGACTTTGTCATCCGACCTTTCTTTGGATCAAGAAGATAAATCACATGCATGCTCCCGTTAAACGTCTTGCACTGAAACACACCATTAGAATTGGCAACGAGAGACGCATGAAACCTCCAATTACAAGATTGAGTTTCATGGTTAACACATCGGACAGTGTAACGCGTCTTGTCACTCTTACGTACGTCAAGTTTGTAACCACTATGATATTCATACTTCTTAACACTATCACGACAATGGATTTTATTATCAAAAAACCTGCCCTACTCCAGTTAAGATGTTTGCCCAAGCATCTGACTTCTTGGGGACCCTTATGACCATAGCTGAATCATCAGTCAAATCTTCTACAACAGCAAGATCATTATTTGAAACACAACTTGATGATGACGAAGAAGGACCAACAGAACAAGAACTAGGAACAACATCAACAACAATATTAAACAGGATGTTAAACTTCACCGCATCACCTTTGGAGATACAATAGTGAATGAAAAACCTCAACTCAAGATCGTGATTAATCACATGTGAAATTCCATCAACGGTGTAACCAAAGAGTACGAGGTCTTCAGGGATATAAGGCCGAATTTTTGACCACACTAATCAACTCGCCGACAAGTGTTAACTCCGAAACAGCATGCGATAAGGTCAAATTGGATAAAGTGAACTCTGCAACAGCCATCTTTGACCTGCAACAATACAAATAATCAAAATGGATCAAAAAATCTAATAAAAACAATGTTGACACCCTAATCTGTCAACAAAACCAATGTTGATACAATAAAACAACAGCTATCAACACAGATAATCAGCAACTTGTCCAAGTTATTGCATCAATAACGAAAGTTGATCCAACAAAACCTGAATCAACAACCAATGTTGATACAACAAAAACAAACATAACAACCATAATCACAAATTTATGCAGGTTTTTTGCATCAACAATGAAAGTTGATACAACAAACCTGTATAAACAACCAATGTTGATACAAATAATCTGAATATGGTACAAATTTTTAGTACCAACAATGAAAATTTTATGTCAGCAAAAAAGGACTGTAATACAAAAAACAACATAAAACATCATCATATATGTTACTACGCGTCGCATCAGTATCCGCGGTGCAAATGTGAACCAACAACATAAAAAACTACATTAACATACATGCTCCTTGATAAAAAATTCACAGAAACTCATAAGAAAAAGCTTAAACCAAACCTAAGATACAAATTCAGATTACGTCGCACATCACTCGGGGGCTGCGCCCCCTCGTGAAAGATATATTCAATGTCGAACGTTAGATATGTAAACTGAGAATATAAACAATGAGTTTAAGCTTCAAACAATGAGTATTATCCAAATAATTCTCCTACTAACTCATCAACAACCAATGTTGACACAATAAAAAACCAATCAACAAAACATAATCGAGAAAATTATCCATGTCTGCATCAACAAATGAAAGTTGAAGAAAGAAATCGCATCAACAACCAATGTTGATACGAATAATCTGGAAATTGTACAAAAATTAGGTGTCAACTATGAAAAATCTATGTCAACAACAAGAAGAACGACTACAAAAAATCATAATATGTTACTTGAATATATTACTAATAATTCATCCATACTATGCAAAGTAAAACAACGAAATTCAAAAAATCAAAAACCGGAGATTGAAGATTGAATAATACTGTTTGAGAGAGATGAATAACGATTTCGAATTCAAATAAATGAAAAAATCAACCAAGTAAAATCAAATAACACGAATAAAGCTTCCGAAACTCGTTATACGCAAACATAAAAAAAAAAAAAAACAATTTAGAAATTGAAGATTTATAAACTACAAATTGAAAATGCAAATATCATATAATTTTCTACTCATCTTCAATAACTAATCGGCATTACATATTGTTGCAGATCGAAAATTTTCGGTTGAATCGGTTGTTGATGAAGAAACTCAATTCAGATCTCAAATTAAACGAATCGAACGATTAAATCAATGAAATATAGATTTAGAAGAATAAGAAGATGATGAATGAGCTGAAGGAAATCATTATGAAGATGATGAATCACTGAAACCTAGATTTTTTGAAATTTTTTTGAATTTTCTCTCGGACTTGAAACAGCTCTCTTTTTCTCTCGTTTTTTCAGTTGAGAAGTGAAGGAAAACAGCTCTCTTAGTTTATGATCATTAATTATATACAAGGGCAATTCAGTAATCTCACCGAATTTTTAATGGGCCCCTGACGGGCTTTAGATAGGGAGGGGTATTTTTATTGCTTCATAAGGGTAGTTTTGAAGCCCGTGAAAAAGGAGGGCATTTATATAATTCCCACAATATTAATTTAGCACTCAACTAATATAGTTATTCTAGAGATATGTTTTGATTGCTAGGAAATCAAAAACATAGAATTCGAAAATCTTAATTAAAAGATTACAAATATTTCTGTTTGGGATCACCTTGAGTATCAAGGAGTACATTTGAACAATCAATGATAAATTATGTACATGTTCAAATTATGTCGACGTCTGGAACTTTCTATCTAGCAAATCCTAATTCCAAACTCCCACAAAACCGTAAAGTGATATATGAATGTTGAAAATCGGTTTTTCTCATGGGACCGGTTCTACCATGACTCCTAACATAGGTTAGGATCGGTTCCACCAAGTCTTCAAATATATGTAGGGATCGGTTCTACCATGACTCCCAACAAAATATAGGATCGGTTCTACCAAGTATCCTAATATAAGTAGGGATCGGTTCTACCATGACTCCCAACAAAAGCTAGGATCGGTTCTACCAAGACTCCCAATATAGGTAGGGATCAGTTTTACCATGATTCATAACAAAAGCTAGGATAGGTTCCACCAAGTATCCCAACATGGGTAGGCATCGGTTCTATCTTGACTCTCAACATAAGTTAATATCGGTTCTACCTGAGTTTCCACATTCGGTTCGAATTAGTCATCCAAAAAATCTTCATAGAAAACCGGACCAAAACATCTATTGATTTATATTTGATTACGAAGCAACTTCGTATATGTACTTCCTTTAAAATTATGTAATGAAACATATTTCCTATGATGACATCACGCCTATATCCAATTCACAATCAAGTAACAAGTTACATAGATTATGTCGATGTCGCATTTACGAAGTTCAAAAGATAAACGTTATACTACTGTTGATGGTGGATTTTCATTTAAGGCTAAAATTGTAAAGGCCAAAATTATGCGCTGACATCCTGCAAAGGATAAAGCCACTGATAAGTGATGAATACTTCTTCACTTTACTAATTCACCTAGAATAGAGCATGTGGCAACAATCCCAGTATTCTGTGAATTAAATACACAAAATTCATCCAAGTTGGAGCATGTAGCAACAATCCCATATACCACTGCAATTTACAGCATTATTAATTAATGCATGACCAGCCTCGTATTTCCTGTACTCATTACCGGTGCGGCATGACGACTGAGTGTTGTTCTCATCAGAGCAACACGAATCTCCAAGCATTAATAATGAAGCATGTACGAAATACCCATATAGGCTACAACTCTCGGTGTGTTATACTAGCCCGATTGAGCATATTTGAACCTGAACTGACCATATCAGTCTCAGAAACGATCACGACCATCCAACTTCATTAGCATGATTGGATGGCTCAGATTGAATCCATGACCCCAAGCAGGTATTGGAATATTCACTACCGACCCAACGTGGGCCCCGCATGGTCGGTCTCCCCAAAAGGGTGGCATAGCTTGCCAAACCGTCCAAACCAGAGCAGTATGGACGAAAAACCCTAAATTAGGGTTTACGGCACATTACATGTATCGCAAAACAGTCTCAACCATCCATCTTCGCAGGCATAGATGTAGATTCAAAGAGCCCATAGCATGTCAACACAAATACTGTGGGCCCGCCTACATACCTGACTGATCGGTCAGGACCAACTATAGTTGGTCGTCTTGATTCGTGCGCCCCAAACTGGGTATGACACACGGCCGGTAAAACCTGATTAGGGTTTGTGTCGCGATCACGAGCGTCCCTTTTCTCCTGCTCGGATGAAGGGTCCAGGAATAGACTAAGCAGGTCCGGTAAGTATCAACATGATCACTGCGGGCCCACCTATCGCCACACCCGATCGGCCAAGACCAATCTTGGATGTACACCTTGATTCGCGCGCCCAAGCTAGGCGTGGTCACACTTCCCAACCACAAAATGATCTCGACCGCTCAAGTTTACCAGACAAATTGAGTGGCTTAGATTACGTTTTTATGGGACGATGAAGTACAGGTATATACACCATCCCACCGTATGCACGACGGGCTGATCGGCCAAGACCGACCAAGCTTGGTCGTCTTGGAACGCGCGCCCGAAATTGACATGATGCGCGGCTTTTGCGGCACCAGATTTCTGTTGCAAATTGATCTCGACCACTCAACTTCGCCGGACAAATTGAGTGGCCCAGATCACACTTTCACGAGACAATGAGATATGGGCTCCTACACCGTTATGTCGTTTACACACATGCACGATCGGCCCTGTCAAAATTGTATCCCAAGCTTGGATTCGACCAAACTGAAGAGTGATGCTTGCGCACCTCTTCAAAAACCCTAATTCCGTCAACGGTCGCAGATGAGTGCCTCAAAGATCATCTCGTCCGTCCAACTTCACCGGCTTGGTTATACAACCCTGGTCAGGAGTTAATTGGTCAGTGAGGCGTCATGGTGATCACCACCCGTCACTTTACCACATCATGATGCATTACCTGCATAGAATACACACGGTACTTCACAGGTATCGACTTCCTAAATAACTTAGTTATTTTATCGAGCATTACATGCTACTTTCTGTGGGTCCCACGATCCACACACTCGAGACATCAATCATGTCACAAACTGGGGGATACATATTGGGGTATTGGTCTGGCGGTTTACAACGTGCAGCGTGCAACACGCCATCACAAGAACGTGTCAGGAAGTCATGGACGGTTAGAGATGACAGGAGAAGTGGGAAAGACTGGTCGTGTAACACCAACACACAACTCCACTACTCCATCACTCCACTTCCTCCACTTCCCACGAGAGACGTGAATAAGGCTCAAATGACTTGTATAAATAGGTTCTCCTCCCTATTTCTAAAAACAACATAACAATTCCAGACAACAGAGGCAAGTGTTGATACCATCGTATTCAAACACCGGAACTGATAGCTTACATCCTGCAAGCCAGTTCAGCTTTCTGATACAAGTCATACATAGCCAACACCTTCACAATCTCAACACCTTCTTCGCTTCCCTCCCTAAGATCAACCCCATTTCCTTCACTTTGTGACCGAAACAAGTCCGGAACGGCCATTTCTTGGTTTAGGCCGGATTTGCACAGATTGATTTCTCGAATCTACAAGCACTCCGTGTAGTGCATTTGTTTAAGGTTTAGACTCATTTCTCATCCACACACCCCAAATTACCAAAACCGGCAGAAATAGTTTTCACCCATAAACAATTGGCGACCACAGCGGGAGATTAATCTCTCGGTTGTAAAGTCAATTTCTTCAATACCATTCAATCAATTTCGAGATGGTTGGTCTTAGGACCGCCTCGACAGTCTCAAATCCTGATGTTTCCTCCAACGGAGATACCCCTCCTCCTAACGGTGTATCTGACGGCATGATTAGGAGATTTCCAACATTAAGCGAACTAGCACGGGTACAGGAGATTCACACGAAGAACATGGAGCTAATCAAAGAAGCGGTAAAGGACATACTTAATCTCCTCATCAAGATGACATCAGAGATGAGCGTTCCGGATACCTTTACACCGGGGACTAATTCCCCTCAGATCAACAGTTTTACTACGAACCAGAGACCAGTGGATCAGGAAGCGGCATCTCTAGTGGAAAGCTTGTGTGAACTCTTGCACCTCTCGAAGAATCAACGGGCAGAGACGTTTGCTGCAATTAATAAAATATCTATGGACGTACACCTGACTCCTTCTCGTCCGTCCAGTCCTAATCGCATCGGAAACATCTGTAAATAATGTTACATTTACAGAAGACGACATGATGGCAGAGGAAGGTCACAACCGGGCCCTACATGTTACCGCACGCATCAAGGATTCAGAGTTCAGGAGGGCCCTCATCAACACAGGAGCATTTTCGAATGTGATTACTCTCAAGACTCTCAGGACAGCCAAGGTTAGCCTATGCAAGATTGTAAGTCATCCCACCACAATGACGGACTTCGAAGGAAACCAGACTAACACATACGGGTATGTCAATTTGAATTTATCAGTAGGACTCGTTCAGTCAAAAGTGAAATTTGAAGTCATAGAAAAAGAGCCGGACTACCATATGATACTAGGGAGACCGTGGCTTCATGACAATAAGGTCATCCCTTCAACATATCACTAGTGCCTGAAGACCATGCTAAATGAGGAAGTCATCCGTATTCTTGCATCATTGTCTCCGTACGCACCAATATGCGGAGTGGATCTGTTCGAACCAAAAGAAACTCCGCAGGGAAGGTCAGACAAAGTCCTGTGCACCCCACTACCCACATGGGCTTCAATCCAGGAAGAAGACCGATTTGCATCACTGGGGGCTAAGCACCACGACACACCTTTTTCGACGAGGCGTCCATCTTTATCTGGTGAAGCTTCAACCCATGCTCACACCAAAAGGGAACACACTTTCGAGGCAAACCGTGATCAGAAGGGGAAGACAATATACCGGCGCCGCTGTTAGCAATTAGCAGGAGAGACTGGCACCCAGTCTCTTCGCCAATTGAATGCTGCAAGAACGACAAAACACAAGAGGAGGTATTGGACGCTCCGCGACAGCTACAAGATGGCACCAGCTCCACAACTGACGAGCTCGAGACTGTTAATATCGGGAATGAAGAATTTCCCAGGCCTGTCTCTATCAGTTCGACTCTGTCCGTAGATGAACGTGCGAATCTTGTCTAACTACTCAAGGAGTACCAAGATGTGTTTGCCTGGACATACGAGGAAATGCCTGGTCTAGACGAAAAATTGACCACTCACCACTTACATGTCATACCTGGATCCAAGCCAATCAAGCAATCTCCGAGGCAATTCAGACACGAAGTGGAAGAACAAATCAAGAACGAAATTCAAAAGTTGCTAGCTGCTGGATTCATCAGACCTATTCATCATCCGACCTGGTTAGCTAATGTGGTCCTAGTAAAGAAGAAAAACGGACAGATTTGGTGCTGCGTGGATTTCAGAGACTTGAACAAGTGCTGCCCCAAGGACGACTTTCCTCTGCCTAACATCGACATGTTAGTAGACGCCACCAAATGGACACGGCATGTTCTCCTTCATGGATGGTTACAGGCGGCTACAATCGAGATAAGGATGTATGAGCACGATGCAAGTAAGACAGACCTTCCGAACCCCTCTTGGCAATTTTTACTATCTTTGTTATGCCATTCGGTTTAAAGAACGCCGCACGCAACGTATCAACGTGCTATGACGGCAATCTTCCACGACATGATGCATAAACAAGTAGAAGACTATGTAGATGATATCGTGGTCAAGTCAAAGGCTCGAGCAGATCACACCAACGTCTTACGACAAGTGTTTGAGAGGTGTAGAGAATACAAGTTGAAGATGAATCCTTTGAAATGCGCTTTCGGTGTCTCTTCGAGGTAAATTTACGGGATTCCAAGTGACCAGCGAAGGAATAAAGGTAGACCCGTCAAGACTCAGGCTATCCTCACAATGCCGCCTCCACGAACTGTGAAGGAGCTCCAGAGTTTCATGGGCAAGGTGAACTACATTCGACGTTTTATACCCGGTCTAGCCCAACTTACCGCCTCATTCACCCCCTTGCTGAAGAAAGGAGCCAGCTTTGTTTGGACTGCAACCCAGCAGGAAGCTTTTCGAAAGATTCAACGAATACTATCATCTCCAGCCATCATGAAGTCTCATGTACAAGGGAAGCCATTGTGTCTCTACACCGCCTTCAGTGACACCGCCGTAGGGGCTCTACTCGCTCAGGAAGACGATGAGGGAATCGAACGTCCCATATACTATTTCAGCCGAATATTAAGAGATGCTGAACTCAGATATCCCAAAGCGGAGAAAGCATGTTTAGCTTTGATCCATTCCATTCAGAAATTTAGACATTACCTACTATCAAACAAGGTGATACTCATGTCTAAATCTGATCCTGCAAAGTTTTTACTTTCAAAACCGGTCTTGACGGGAAGGACAGGAAAGTGGCTTCTCCAAATGTCAGAGTTGGACATAACATGTACGTCACCTAGAGCTATCAAGGGTCAAGCAGTCGCGGACTTACTAGCATCATTCCCTGGAGAAGGCACTACAGGGCTCCACGAGGATCTTCCTGGAGAATTTCCAGACATCTCTATTTTGGAAGAAGAAGTGCGGCTCTTGTATTTTGATGGCTCTGCTACCCCTAGCAGTAATACTGGAGGAGCGGGCGTGGTATTAGTATCTCCAACTATGGAAGTATTCTCACACTCCTTCAAGCTGGACTTCGAATGCACCAACAACTCAGCAGAGTATAAAGACTTCCTCATAGGGCTGTCAATAGCTAAGCAAGCAGGAGTCACGCGTCTGGAGATAAGAGGTGACTCCAAGTTACTAGTGAATAAGATGAATGGGGTATACGCACTGAAGGAAGTAACGCTAGCTCCATACCGATCAGAAGCACAAAGATTACTAAACTATTTTGCTGATGCAACCATAACCCATGTCGGTCGCAGCAACAACAAACACGCCGATTGTCTAGCAACACTGGCTTCCAAATTGAAGTTCGGAGGTTTGGAAGAAACCCTGACAGTAAAGAGGAGAACCATAGAATCGACATGGATATCACAATACAAATACACCAAGACTGACAATTGGCGAACTCCGATCATTCAAGAGCTCAACAGCTCACTCTCCCAAGGAAGGTCAGTCTCAAAACCCTGCAGAATTTCTTCATGCTTCATGGTATGTTGTATTATCGAAACCCGGATGGTTCCCTGTCAAGATGTCTTGGGGATGACGAAGCACAACTACAGCTAAGTCGTGTTCACAATAAAATTTGTGGACAATCACTGGTGGTAACGCTTTACCGACGACTTCAACGCTCAGGCTATTACGGCAGATGGAGACTCAATCCAGACTACTTCAGAAGTCCTGCTCGAATTGCCAAGCACCGCCACATCAATTGAAAGTTTTTAATGTGAACCACACTGGGGACTGGAGAGAGCCATACATTAGCTATCTCCGTGACGGAGCAACTCCTGCCAATCAAAAGGATTCCATCAAGATAAAGCAAAAGGCCAAGCGATTAGTATTCCACGAAGGGATCCTGTATCACAAGAGCTTCGGAGGTGATCTATTACGATGCACAGGTCAGGGTAGAAATCCCGGTCATCTTTGAAGGAAACACATGAAGGGGAACATCAAGGAAGAGGAAACTGTTTCTCCAGATACACGAGAAATACTATTGGTCGACCATGGAAGATGACGCAATCGCTTTTGTTTCAAGCTGTCACAAATGCCAAATTCATGGGAACCTTGTTCACGCGCCTTCCACCCCTTTGCACTCGATAAGCAGTTTATGGCCATTTTACATCTAGGGACTGGACATTATCGGGAAAATCAACCCTCCATCATCAAAGCAGCACGAGTACATCATAACTGCGACAGAATACTTCACCAAATGGGTAGAAGCCATTCCCCTGCGAGGGAATACAGGAGCAACAATTGCGTCTTTCATTAAAGAACATATCATTTGTCGTTTTGGTGTGCCTAAGCATATCATCACTGATAATTGCACTCCCTTCGCCAATAAATAGGTACGATAGTTACTTGAAGAGTATGGCATTAAACAGGTCTTCTCCACCATCTACTATCCTCAAGGGAATGAACAAGCTGAAAGTACCAACAAGACATTGATCCGGATCATCAGTCGAACAGTACACGACAATCCTAGGGAATGGCACGAACAGTTACCAATGGCACTATGGGCATACTGGACATCACCCAGAAGCTTCACTGGAGCTTCCCCATACTCACTTGTTTAAGGAGCGGACGCAATTCTCCCAGCAGAGATCAAAATCCCATCAGCCAGGATTGCAGCCGCAACCGGGATCCACTGGAACGAAGCTGAAGCCTCTAACTCTAGAGTAGCGGAGTTAGACACTCTGGATCTCAGGAGAAACAAAGCAGAAGAACGCACTCAGGTGTACAGGAATAGAATTTCCAGGGCATGCAATAAAACTGTGAAATCACGTATTTTCAAAGTGGGAGATTTGGTCTTGAAAACGGCCAAGCACATCCAACAAGACATGTCTGCACCAAAATTCTCACCGAAATGGGAAGGCCCTTACACAGTCACCAAGGCTTACAATACTGGTTACTACAAGATCATTAAGGTGGACGGAGGCAGGCTGGAAGCAGTCATCAATGGAAAGTGGCTCAAGGCATATCATGCTTGACCATTATCTGCTCTGTCAACAATACAAGAATTTATTTTCATTAAATGTTTGAATCATCAATTATATTCAGAGATGCATCAATGAAAAACCCGTTTCACCAATCAAAAAACCAATGAAATTTATTCCGCAAAGATGTTCAAAAACTTTTGGCATAAACGTCATTAACAATGAGGGAATACAGCTGAATGCGACTTAGAGGAGGCCATCTAGTAGATTATAGTTCCTTGAGAGCATCATCTCCAGTCTAGCTTGATATCTCTCCGTCCTTTTCTTCAAGTCCTGTACTGCCTGCTCTACCTTCCTTGATTCCGCAGCCAGAGCCTTCTCCTCTTCCAAGATAGCTTTCGCAGCAGGAACAACGTTTACGAGGATACCAGCTCGATCAACCTTGATGATATCAAGACGCTGCCGCAACCAGCCCACGTTGAACTCCATGAACTCGCAGGTAGATACCATATTCTCCGACTTTTCGAGGCTTGATTCGGCAACGTTGCGGATAGAAATATTCTCCATCTCAGCAATCATGGGAAGAAGGCAGTTTACCGTGGTGACCAAAGCATATGAACAGTGCCAGACCACATTCCTGGTTGCGATATGGCCGTACTTTCTCCATAACTTTGTGTACAAAGGCACAAACTCCTTCCGCACTAAGAATCCACCGACATCTCGGTAGCTGGAGGATAAACATTTCATGCGAACATCGAATGAAAGACCTGCATTGGGGTATTCATAAGATGAGATACCCATATCAGCATCTTCGAGGTCAACAGGGGTAGGCGTGTTTGAGTTTGAAGGAAGAGAACTGTTTAAGTCGTCATCATCGATAACTGTCACACATGTTTCGGTAGGGTATCTCTGCAAGAAGGAGAGGATTCTTCACCTGATCATTATGAAGAACAAGCAATTGTTCAGAAAAGGAAAAGGAGACGAACCGTTATGATCTTCTTGACTCGGAGAACACGAGCAGGGGATTCATCATGAAGCTTAGACGCAGGTCGTGCACGTTTACCGGAAGATCCTTGATGGCATGAAGAAGACGATCCACTGTTGTTCGACATGATAAGGAAAAGGAGTTTCTACGAGAAAGCCCTATTGTAAAATCGTAAAAGTCGTTCAAAATCTCTACACATGCATATATGCTGAGGAAACCCTAAAGGAAGACTAAAACGATTACGGCGAATCCTGCCCGATATATGGGGATTCAAAACCGACCAAGTCAGGCTTTCTTCTTTTGAACCCTAATCAAGAATCAAAAGAGCATCTGGATACGAGCGATTAAACCAGCAGTGTGTAAGCACCCACGCCCTGGAATCCCAGTAGAAGAAGAATCTTATTCCTAACTCAAACACCTAAGGGAGGAAGCCGTCCATCAAGGCCCGTGGTCACGCACGTATGGAGGATTGCCCACGATTGGTCAGAGTCCCTCCAGGTAGACTTCCTTTATCTTGTCTTCTTATGTTTGTATATGTCACCATCTCATGCATACCCCACAATAGCATAACCATTATGCGCTAGGCAGGGGACTTAATGTTGATGGTGGATTTTCATTTAAGGCTAAAATTGTAAAGGTCAAAATTATGCGCTGACATCCTTCAAAGGATAAAGCCACTGATAAGTGATGGATACTTCTTCACTTTACTAATTCACCTAGAATAGAGCATGTGGCAACAATCCCAGTATTCTGTGAATTAAATACACAAAATTCATCCAGGTTGGAGCATGTAGCAACAATCCCATATACCACGTGAATTTACAACATTATTAATTAATGCATGACCAAACTCGTATTTCTGTACTTATTACCTAAGTGCGGCATGACGACCGAGTGTTGTTCTCAGTGAGCAACACGAATCTCCAAGCATTAATAATGAAGCATGTACGAAATACCCATACAGGATACAACTCTCGGTGTGTTATACTAGCCCTATTGAGCATATTTGAACTCGAATCGACCATATCGGTCTCGAAACGATCACGACCATCCAACTTCATTAGCATGATTGGATGGCTCAGATTGAATCCATGACCCCAAGCAGGTATTGGAATATTCACTACCGACCCAACGCGGGCCCCGCATGGTCGGTCTCCCCAAAGGGTGGCATAGCTTGCCAAACTGTCCAAACCCGGCGAAGATGGACGAAAAACCCTAAATTAGGGTTTACGGCACATTACATGTATCGCAAAAACAGTCTCAACCATCCATCTTCGCAGGCATAGATGGAGGGTGTAGATGTAGATTCAAAGAGCCCGTGAGCATGTCAACACAAACAACGTGGGCCCGCCTACATACCCGATCGATCGGTCGGGACCAACTATAGTTGGTCGTCTTGATTCGTGCGCCCCAAACTGGGTATGACACACGGCCGGTAAAACCTTATTGGGGTTTGTGTCGCGATCACGAGCGTCCCTTTTCTCCTGCTCGGATGAAGGGTCCAGGAATATACTAAGAAGGTCCGGTAAGTATCAACATGATCACTGCGGGCCCACCTATCTCCACACCCGATCGGCCAAGACTAAACTTGGCTGTACACCTTGATTCGCGTGCCCAAGCTAGGCGTGGTCACACTTCCCAACCACAAACTGATCTCGACCGCTCAAGTTTACCGGACAAATTGAGTGGCTTAGATCACGTTTTTATGGGACAATGAAGTACAGGTATATACACCATCCCACCGTATGCACGACGGGCTGATCGGCCAAGACCGACCAAGCTTGGTCGTCTTGGAACGCGCGCCCAAAATTGGCATGATGCGCGGCTTTTGCGGTACCAGTTTACATTGCAAATTGATCTCGACCACTCAACTTCGCCGAACAAATTGAGTGGCCCAGATCACACTTTCACGAGACAATGAGATATGGGCGCCTACACCGTCATGTCGTCTACACACATGCACGATCGTCCCTATCAAAATTGTATCCCAAGCTTGGATTCGACCAAACTGAAGAGTGATGCTTGCGCACCTCTTCAAAAACCCTAATTCCGTCAACGGTCGCAGATGAGTGTCTCAAAGATCATCTCGTCCGTCCAACTTCACCGCTTGGTTATACAACCACAGTCGAGGAGTTAATTGGTTAGTGAGGCGTCATGGTGATCACCACCCGTCACTTTACCACATCATGATGCGAAGACTGCATAGAATACACACGGTACTTCACAGGTATCGACTTCCTAAATAACTTAGTTATTTAATCGAGCATTACATGCTACTTTCTGTGGGTCCCACGATCCACACACTCGAGACATCAATCATGTCACAAACTGGGGATACATATTGGGGTATTGGTCTCAGCGGTTTACTGCGTGCAACGCGCCATCACAAGAACATGTCGAGAAGTCATGGACGGTTAGAGATGACAGGAGAAGTGGGCAAGACTGGTCGTGTAACACCAACACACAACTCCACTACTCCATCACTCCACTTCCTCCACTTCCCACGAGAGACGTGAATAAGGCTCAAATGACTTGTATAAATAGGTTCTCCTCCCTATTTCCAAAAACAACAGAACAAGTCCAGACAACAGAGGCAAGTGTTGATACCATCGTATTCAAACACCGGAACTGATAGCTTATATCCTGCAAGCAAGTTCAGCTTTCTGATACAAGTCATACATAGCCAACACCTTCACAATCTCAACACCTTCTTCGCTTCCCTCCCTAAGATCAACCCCATCTCCTTCACTTTGCGACCGAAACAAGTCTGGAACGGCCATTTCTTGGTTTCGGCCGGATTTGCACAGATTGATTTCTCGAATCTACAAGCACTCCCGTGTAGTGCATTTGTTTAAGGTTTAAACTCATTTCTCATCCACACACCCCAAATTACCAAAACTGGCAGAAATAGTTTTCACCCATAAACAACTACGTAATTCAATATACTTCCTTGACACTTTGATCATACTAATATGACCAAGTCTAATACTAGAGTATCATATATATAACCTCGCATTTTATGTTTTCAATCTTAAACGACTTGAAAGAAACAACAAGTATGGAAACAAGTCAAGTCAGTATCACTAACCTCAAGTGGAAGGATGATGTCTTCGTTGTAGTCGATACGTCTTCACGTTATTTGGGTATTCAGAGTAATACTTGTATCTAACCTAAATTAAGTTGACTCTAGTAATTTTAGTCAATTGTCTATAATTGAGTTTTGATACTAAAATATGACAACCAAACTTGACATACCAATGCTTGGTGGGTTCAACCGAGTAATGCTCTCACACAGTGAAAAGTTAAATTTAAGCAACATTGGTCGTCATTGTTAAAGTTTCATATAATGACGACTAGAGAAAAGTCGTCAATGTTGTAATTTTGATACCTTGACGACTAATATCATATATTCTTACAATAATTACTTAAGTTCATCCACCCGCGGTCGGCATAATTGTTAATCCACGAAATGAATACTACAGCTTGATCGTCAAGCTCGTACTGTTATCACCTTGACGACTTATTTCATGTTTCCATTCAGAAAAGGGTCAAGTTTAAGCAACTTTGGTCGTCTTGATCTAAGTTTTGATAACATGATGACTAATCTAGGGTTGTCATGTGCTGAACATAAAAAAAATGGCGACCCTAGTTTGGTCATCATTTTACAAGTGTTAATACCATGGCGATTTGTCTCTTAAAATAACAAAAGTGTGAACATAATTTAACTAAGCAAACTCTTTATTCAACAACAAAAAATAAAACGAAGTAGGTGTTTCGATTACAAATAAATATAAAGAAACTTTTGTCCAAATATAAGAACCAATATAATTGTCTAAAACGTAAAACACAACATCTTCTCATTCACGACCACGATCACCATCATGACCTCGACCCCGACCTCGTTTAACACCATCGTATCGTTGGCTTCCTTAGCATCCACCTCCACGACTACGAGGTCTTTTTATTTTAAGGCTTGCTCGATGGAACATTTCGGTGGCATCTTCACTATCAACATTTGTAGCAAAGTCAATGTCTTTAGTTTGTTCTTCAACTGATAAAGGCTCTCCTATATCTCTCGCCCAATACATCATCTTTACTAGGGTCTTTAAGTCATTATATTTTTAGTTATGATCAATAAACTTATTCAATAATCTACATAAATCTAAAAACAATAATAGAGACAAAATACTTAAAAAATTATTAAGACTCGTTGTTGGGTCTTTCATGGTGTTCTTCTTCTTACGAGACGGTTGAACAATTTCTTCCTGAATTACACAAAGATGAGAAAATTTAGAGTACCACAACATATAATTATTATGATCTTCATCACCGCCGGTTACAAATTCCAAAAGACTCACATCAACTCTACGATCACGCCTCTCGTCCCAATGAGAAGTTTCTGGCTTTGGAACATAATCTACATTAATAGTTTTTTGGGACGTGATGCACTCCTCCCTTTCCACTTTGAAAAATGGTTCGTCACTGGGATTGGGTTCTTATTGAACATAACCAAGTTTCCGCATTACTCGAGAAGAATCGTCCATTGAAAATCCATGGGGAAAAACAAGGGACCCTTGTAAAATGCCACTTCACCCAAACTTACAAGTATGTGGTATTTTCTCTCAACCAGATATTGATCGAAGATTACCTTATAGACAGTCATGTTTTCCAAGGCAACTCGCATGTTGATCAACTTTTATTGGCATATCCTTCTCCCGACAAACGGTAAGTTTCTACTTGTGTCCTCTAGGTTTGTCATTTGAAAAATCATCCTTGATTTCAATCTTGGAATTGGCCTTCACCAAGGAATGGAATTGCACATATATCCAAATATATTGTAACATAAGGTATGGTAAGAATCCATCATACAAAACACTAACTACACAATTCGGCGAATATAAAAGACAAAGTCAATTAAATTACCTGGAATAGACTTAGATTGCCGTTCACTCGTTTTAGTGAGTGCCCTTGAATCCTCTGTGATGAGTGTGCAAATACGTCAGTTTTAAATCTTAACTTACATTTATTAGGTCTCTATTTTGTGCGTATTTGATGATTTTATTTAGTTTTGCAGAATTTGGTGAATAAAGCTCGGTTGGGCGAAAATACAATATTTTTCCCGTAAAATGAATGGAAATTCGAATGCCCAGGGGTGTGCTGTTAAAATTGGGATTAATTTTCAAAACGACAAGATATCTTTTGGGGCTCACTGGTGTTGACATCATATAATAGGAATAATTTCCACCTTTGGAAATTTAATTTGCCTTGCGTACAAGATTTGAAGGATTAGTATAATATCTTCCAATTATGGAAAACAAAAGAAGACAATCTTCTAATCAAGGAAGAATATAAAATCATTAGGTGGAATCCATAAATTTTCCAATTTACCCATATTTTATATTCCATTTATTTAGTAAGTATATTGTATACTAACTGAATGTGAAGATTGTGGAAAGATTTTGAAGACTTGGGTATAAAAAGGGGTCAAAGAAACATGAAGAGGGGAGTTCAAAAGAGCATTAGTTTAAAATTAGTTGGGTTTTTATTTTTCTTTTAGATTTTGTAATGGAGTAACTCTCTCTACAAGGGTCAATGATGAAACTTATGTATGTAAAAAATTTTAATTCATTTTTAATAATAATCCTCCCTTGTCCCTGTATTCTCGTTTTGTCATGATAATAGTTCTTCTTCATGTTTCCTCTTATTTTTTATAAGTTTTTTTTTTAGAAGATAGTATTTTTGAGTGAAGAAGACTACTAGCATTCTGAGAATTTTAATTAGTTTAAACGTTTTATCTTCCGAGACGTACATAACAATCCTAAAACGTCTTGCGTAATATTGTGAAGAATGTTATATTAAATGGTAATTAATCTTGTATACATAGTAGTGGTGAAATCTAAAACCCTAGGTTTTTCCACTTATTTCTTTATACAAGTCATTAGTTTTAATTAATATTTCCTAAATGTATTATTTTTAGTTTAGTATTTGATGTAAATTATTTGTAACAACTATTTTAGGCTCTGTGGAATGAACGTTTTTTTTTATATACTATCTTATCGATAGACGTGCACTTGCAGTGTAATAAAATAACATATCACTTTATCAACTCTCTATTCAAGTGGGAAACCACCGAAGTACCACATGAATACTTATATACCTCACCTAGGGGATGCAATAGTTGGAGATACTTTCCCTCGACCTTGTTTCCGGCATTACCGGGGAAGACACAATTATCTAGGATATATAAAAATAAGTGGTCGCAGTGGCCCTGACTCGCACGTCATCCACACTTCCTTCTTTTTCAAAAATATCGTCGGTCCCACAATATGTGTCCCTCAACATCTTTAGATTCATCATCTTGCTTCTATAATCGGCTTTCACAACAAACATAGACTTCGACTTATCCCAACCAAATAAACTTTTGGTTAACTTGTGAAGATTCCCTCAAGCGATATCATCATCGTATCCGCCTTGAGTAGATTTTCCATAAATCTGAAGGCTTAAAATTTGCTTACCATTGTCCGGAGTCATCGTCATCTTACCAAATGGGATGAACATTGAAAAGACGAGGGTACCCAAATATACCACAATCTTAAACTTTTCCACCTCTAAGTCCTCTTACCGAAAGTGATTGTCTATGGACTGAGTCGAGACAATACAACGAATCAATATTCACACTTTGTGTGATCGTTTATGGATACGAGATCGAGACAATACAACAATCAAAGTGTGGTTACTTGATAATAGATTCGGACTTAACCAAACACTATAGGATCACTATCAAGTAATACGAAGTAGCGTTTGGGTTATTTACTTTAAATTATAATAACAATAGTTATAATTGCGGAAAACAAAAGTAAATGACACATCAAGATTTTGTTAGCGAGGAAACCGCAAATACAGAAAAACCCCGGGACCTAGTACAGAATTGAATACTCTCAGAATGAAGACGCTATACAAAATCACTCCAACTTCGTATAGTTGAGACCAAGCAACTAAACCTATAGTTCACCTAGTTTCTCCAGTATCCCTGCGCTTCCGACATTCAATAAGTGCACGCACTGGAATAATTCCTTTGGTTCGTATTCCAAACAGTAAAGGAACAACAAATCTGTTTGGTAACAACTCTATTCAATCTCAGTGATATGAGTTAGACAAATGCTCTTCTGTTTAATCCAATAAACTCCTTTGTCGGGTTTAGAACTATCAATCCAACAACTACCAAAGTAGCAGAGTTTAGATTTCGCAATCAAAAATAGGATCTACCAAGATACTATATAATGATGCCAATCTACGCAACTAATCAATCAAATCTATCAAAGATAAATCGATTATAGTTGGATCCCAGCCGATTAAATTTTATGCACACTAAAGATTATGAACCCAAATAAGAAATCTTATTTGTCTTCAAATCTTCAATAAACACCTGCACACAAAAACTTGAATCTCTTGTGATCAATCACGCACAGAACGGAGCATGTTAACAAAGGATTATCACAAGACGTCTTTAGATCTACAAACAGTTCTAAAGATCCCGTCGACACTTCGATCTAGTTTGAGTAAATCTTATATCAGAAGAGAAGATTCTCAAGAATAAACAAACTAGGTGCAATCAAAGTTCAACAACCGTTAGTCAATCAAATCAATCAAAAACTAAAATAAACTGCAATTATCTAGTTTCCCACCAACGGTACTCGTAGAGCTTCTTGATCCCACAGAAGTCTTTTAACTAGCGGTCGTAAGAGATTTCGCCTAATTAGGGTACTTTCCTCTCCGAATAGACGGCTCCACCGGTAACAACACTACAAGGTAGTTTTGCTGGCTCTTAGGATAGTTCGCTCGAAATGCAAACTTGGGTATTTATAGACCAAGGAAGTTTGGACACCAAGGAATTTCCAAAACCGAATGTTCTCAAGATATGCAATATATTTCCAAATCCGGTTTTCATAATTCCTAGAAATGCTCTGTCCAATATTAACCGAAATCCTACTAGAAAATCTCCAATTAGTAAATGCACATTAATTACCATTTTTTATTTTCCAGAGATATGCATTTTAATTGCTGGTAATTAAAAGCATATAAAATTAACAACCTTAATTAAAAGATTATCAACTTATTTTTCTCCTTGAGTTATTAAGGAATATCTTTGAACAATAAAAGATAAGAGTTACTGAACATGTTAAAAGTATGTCGACATCTTATTTCTTTGTAAATCCTTTTTCATATTTACAATCTTGGAACAGATTATACCACAATTCCAAACAAGTTTAAAACTGGTTCATCTGATTTCCAAGAACTATGTGATTGATCAAATCAACACACTAATCATGGGTTTACGGTTCTACCAAACACAAGGATCGGTTTTACCTTAATATGGTTACTAGGACAGATTACATCAGTTACCAAATCGGTTACATCAATTACGAGGACCGGTTACCATATTCTCATAGTATTACTTGTGATCGATCACACCAGTTAGCAGGATCGGTTACACCAATTACCAAGACCGGTTACACCAATTACAAGGATCGATTACATATTCTTTTGTGATCGGTCACATCAATTACTAGGATCGGTTACACCAATTACTAGGATCGGTCACACCAATTATAAATATCGATCATACCATCTTAGGTGATTAATTACTTAGGATCGGTTACACTAATAAAAGTCATACCAATACATAAGCCAGGCATTGTGACTATTTTTACCAAGATACATAACAAGGTATGATCGGTTCTACTAACTCACACATATTGGTAATCTAAAGATGTGCAATGAATAACAATACCAATAAGCCTAGCGATTTCCCTTTCGATTCATAAAACAAGTTCATGAATGTACTTCCTTTAAACGAATGTAAACATTGTTTTCTAGGACGAAATCTTCACCCATACCCATACACATAATCACAATAATATTCATACGATTATGTCGATGTCTTATATACGAAGTTCAAAAGATAAGCGTTATACTTCGTATTGTAATTCCTTAACACTATGTCTACTAGAGTATAATCATTCACAGCTTCACAGTTATGTTTTCAATATAGCACGACTTGAAAGATACGTTGGGAATGAAACAGTTGAAGTCAAAATATTACTAACCTCAAGAGGAAGGATGATGTCGTCGATGTAGCTTGTTACTTCTTCACATTCTTCAAGTCTTCGAGTAATACTTGTAAGTCTCATAATCCTAATCTTTCTATCCTAACCTATACGAAGTTGTCTCTAGTATATAATCAAGCGACTCTTTAATTGAGTTTTGATTCACTAAAATATGACAACCAAACTTGACATACCAACGCTTGGTGGTTCAACCGAGCTATGCTCTAACAACCTCCCCCTTTGTTAATTTTAGTGACAAAACTCTTACAATCATATGGATAAACAAATTACAAAAATTAGTTATACATACGCTTGATTCCAAGTTTCAACATCACAATACCCTGCATATATTCAATCCATAAATGTTGTTGTTGACATTTAAATAACAAAGCTAATACCCCCCCTAAAGGTAAGATAGGTAGATTTTCAATCCGCACATCTTTGTTATTTCCCTTTGTAGTCCAAATAACTACAATCATCATATGATATGTTTCTCCCCCTTAGTCAATGCTTTACTCTTTCGTTAGATATAAAGCTTAAGCACAATTGTCCTTTCCTAAGTGATTACAAATTACTTGTTTACTCCATATATTTATCCCCCTTTTTGTCACAAAATGACAAAGTTCCGAGCAAATACCAAAACCGATAGGATCTTACAATCTAAAAGAATTTTACAACCTATAAGAGTTAAGCACGAAGGTTTCACATACCACTTTAGATAGCCAATATCAAAACCGAAACTACAAGTAATTTGGTTTTAATATGTTATCAAGGAAACAATTGCCCGAAGCAATTTTCCCTAATAGTTTAACAAATTGACTACGAAACTTAGTTCCCTTGCTAAACTGATTGCACAAATACAATCGCTTATTTCGATAAGACCAAAATAAAGATCAGAATTAACTTTCTTTTTCTCATCAGGCACTAATTATTCAGACAATAACTTAGACCTTTCACTTTAGACAAGACAAATACTAGGTTAGTTAACTAATATTTCTTGTCAAGGCATTCGATTAGACTTGAATAACCGAATCCTTTACTTTTGATAAGTCTAACTAAGATCAGAATGAACTTAGTTTCTCTTATCCGGAATCGAATTGGACTAAACAAATGATCCCGTATTTTTTTAAGCCATAAACAATACATACAAACCAAATAAATTGACTTGTGCAATTATTTCTCTTAACCAGAAGCAATTGAAACAAACATAGACATTAAAGCACAACAATTGCACCGAATTTCGTTAAATCTAAAACAATTGATACCAAACAATAAAGAAAGATATCAAACCAGTTTTTCTTAACCGAAAACAATTAAATCACACACACACACATGCACACACGCACACATCCATACACACATAATGGAATAAACATCAATTGTATCGAATTTTGTTAAGCAAAAGCAAAATATATGCAATAAACTCAAGCTTTTCTTAACTAACAAATCGTTACCTCAGGTTCCGCATCCTCTTCTCCTCTTTTTCGCATCTTTCTAGGGAGGAATATCATTGTGTTGTCATCCTCTCGCAGGAACAAAAGAACAACAACAACAGCAACCTTTACCAGAGAAAGGTTGAATCGGTTTTAACTAATGCAAATAGCAAAAGTTGAAAACCCGAAACACATATGCTTTTATGTTAAACAAAAATTCAACATATTGTGACTTTTTCACATATGAGTTTTAATCGGAGCACCTTATGATCCTTTGATAAAGCCTACCAACTTGGGCTAGAACTTAATCCCGCTAAATCAAAAAGCCACACAAGCCATAAGGGTACACACATCATATGAGATCGAATATTAAGGTTAGAAAAACCGAAATCAAACATCCCATAACACATAACAATAATATAAAGCATTCAAGCACAAGCTATGTAATCGAAAAACTATCACAAGAAAAATTATAAAATAATAATTTTATTCATAAATAATAGATAGTTTTATTCAGCAATAGACCTTACACAATAATTGAAAAAAAATCAAAAACTGATGTCTATTTTGTTGAGATTAAGTATTACATCATATAACTTAATCACTAGAAGTGCTCTTATTATTCACCGAAGATTCTTCAGTGCGCTGATTCTTGAGTCACTTATTTTCTTTCAGAAGATTGAGTCTTCGTTTTAAGAGATTCACTTCCACAATCAACTTCAACAGAGTTGACTCAAGCCACTTCTCATTCTTTTCAGAAGCTTCCATTTGTTCTCGAGCAATCTAAAAATCTCTCATTAAATAGAACATGAGATCAAGTGATATGTGATTCCTCTTATGTTCCCTTGAGTAGTAGCACTTAATCTCAGTGGGAGGACATGTTTCAAGCTTCTGTAATTGTGAATTGATATCAATAATATCTTCACCCATCTTTAACCGCAGACTAAACTAGTATGGAAGAATCGGTTCATAAGATTGTAAATATATCAAATTTAATTTGGTTTCCAAGTTTTGAGACACCTAGTCAAGGTATTTATATTTGATAAAATACATGAAAATATACACTTTCGGAAATAACAATGAAAGTTTTCCGAAACAGTATGATTAAGAGGGTCCGAAAATATTCTACCCAATTTTTGTCATGAACTTTCCTAAGATCGAAAGTATTCTTCTAAAAATAGAAAAAGTATTCCAAAACTAGAAAAATACTTTAGATGTTCATGATGAGTACAGAAATATACCTTTCTCATATTCCAGTGCTCTTTTAAGAATTTCCCATTATATTTATTGAGCACTAGATGGGAAATTCCGATCAACAAACTTAATTGTTGAAGTGAGCACTTGATTTCTCATATTTGTATTTGGAACATGACTCATCATTATAGTTTCGGACATCTTCCTTTTTGAAACTATTCCATGAATAGTCTTCTTTCATTAAGTACAACTTGAGTGATCTGGTGCACCAGAGAGATCATCAGTGTGACAGGAGTTCTTTTGAGTCATGAAGTGAACAGAACTCTTATATTGTCCCAAATAATTCTTGGAATATGACATCATCTTTTGATGAGATTGTTTCCTTGATTCTTATTTAGACAGTTGATCAACAACAAAACAAACATGATTTAAAATCATTCGTTTGAGTGCATTTTTGCTGATCATTTCTATACTCAGTAGGATAATCCTTGTCAGACGTTGTGCTTGACAACGTATCAACAATCAGATTAATCCTTGAAACACTTCTCTCTTGATTCTTGCAAGTGATTAGACTATTAGAATCATGATGTCGTTTATTAGCTAAGAGATTCCAGGAAGTACATATCCTTTCCTTAACTAATAGATTTCTTCTGACATGATCATTGTGAAATCCTTTGGATTCAGTTTCAAGAGATGATAGGTGTAGAATACACCGTATTTACTATCTAGTATTTATGCTTTCTTTGCTATTTTTCGTGTGAATTATGTATTTTATGTGTGAATTTGAGTTTTTAGGTGCTTTGGAGTCGCGCGGAGCAAAAGAAGAAGAAATCATTCATTTTGAGCAAGGAACGGAATTTGGTCATTTCACATGCGGGTGATACTCGGAGTCGGCTAAGAATATGCGCAACAAGGAAGTAAATAGGCAGTCGGTTCCGCGAAACTGACAAGCCAAGTATCACTATGGTGGCTTTTATCTAAAGAATGGGTGCTTATAGTCATCTGCGTACCCCCTACCCACTTCACCTAAGTGGGTATAACCATACCCAAAATCCAGCCCTAATACCCTAAATTGAGAATTTAGTTCTCAATCATTTCTTTCTTCTTTGTCTGAAAATGAGAAAGCAACGAGCTCTGCTTCTGAGATCGAGAAATATCGACGCTGCTGATGAGTAGATGAAAGAGGATGATTAAGATTCGAGAATTAGAGAAGTTTGAAGCTCAATTAGGGTTGTAGGATGACGTTTCTGCGGTGGTTGAAGAGTTGATGATACTAAAATTGATGGCAGAGTCGATGTGGGATTGCTATTGGGTCTCAGGGGATCGAAGTTGTTAAAACTGAGCGAAAGGGTTCCCTGAAGAGCAGATCGAGATGAAGAAGGTCTATGAGTTTAATTGAGCTGGAAAGGGTATGAAGATTGCTGCCAAGACAAGGTGATAATTGAATCTGAGAAAGAAATCGAGAGATGCAGAGAGGAATGAAATGGGTTTGAGCTGCTGCCGATTCAGGGTTTTGGTTAGCAACTGAGTTCGTGAAGTAATTGAAAACATGGGTTCGCTGTTGTAATCGAATCACAGAGAGGAAATCAAGTAATTGAAGCTCAGGTACAAGGGGTATGTGAATCGAGAAGAAGGAGCTGATGCTGAAATTGAATGTGAATCAAAGAATTGGTTCACTGGAAATAGCCGAAATTGAGAGTTTCTGTGAATAATGGGTTGATTAGGAGACTATTTGATGAACAAGAGGTTAAGGGGATCTGAGAGCTGCTACCGTTTGTTGATCCAGAGAAGATGTTAAGAGATGGGTATGGACTGGAATTTGGTGGTTTGGCTGTGGCTGTGCTGGTGCTGCTGGATGAATGGAAAGTGGCAGGTGAGGATCTAAGGGCTGGCACTTGGTTGTCTTTGCGGTGAGGTGGAATTGTTGAGCTGGACTGGATGGCAATGGTTCAGGGGGAAAAGCAAGTCTTGGTGCCTGCAAGCAAAGAGGCTCTGTGTATGTGTTTTTGCTGGGTTCAGCTGGTTGAGCCAAGGGCAGGTACATGAGTTGCAGTTATCATGTCCGGAGGTGAAGTTGCTTTGCTATTGGCTCGAGGAAATGTGGTGCTAACTAATTCGGGTAAGTTTGTATGTATATGTTTGTGTGTCTGCTGCTATCACAGGGAGTTGTAGTTCTGGTGACAGGGTACTAGCTTGAGAACCTGAGATGTTAGTAAGGGAATGGCTAAAGGCGTTAAAGGAAATGCTGTGTGTGTGTGGAGTTGATTAGGAGCTGAATTGGCGCTGAGATGGATGCTGAGAAGGCAAGGAGTGGTTTGCCATTGATGTTGGGAGTTGTTGAATTCTAGACTCAGGTTTCTACGAAGGTGCAGCTGGTAATGAAGCTGAGAAGCAAGAAGGGGAAGCTGAACTGAGCTGATGTCGCAGTTGCAGTCGAATTAGTTGTTGAATGAAGGGCATTGCAGATATGCAGTTGTAGTTGGCCTGCAAGGAATGGTTCCGATGGTGCTCGACCGAGTTTGTGTAGTATGGCGTGAAGCTGTTTAAAAGCTGAACTGGTGAAGGAACTGGAGTTGAACGTAAGAGGGGCATCACAGGTGCATCTTGTGCTTGAGATGATGAACTGGACCAGAGTGAAATTGGTGGTTTGCGGGTTTTACAGGTGCAGCTGCAGATTAGCCTGGGAAGGCAATGGTGCTGCTCATGAGTTCGAAGGACAGATCGTTGGATGCGCAAACGAGCCGTGAATCGAGCTGTGGATATAGAGAAGAATGGTGCGACGGTTGGCTAGCGAGATGGAGTCGAGGAAGTCAGTAGTCTTTGTAGTCGATGAAGTTTCGGTCACCAAGCGCCTCTAGAAGGATGATTGATAGTGATGGTCAATGAAGACGTGAATGGATGGCAGTGATGAGAGAATGAGTATGGTACTGCTGTTTCCATGGAGCGATGTTGCTGCCATTATTTCAGAAGGGGAGGAGCTAGAGATGAACTGAGTTGAGCTGGAATTGCAGAATATATAGCCTGGGTTATGATGAATTCAAACTGGTTATGAAGTTCAGTTGTGGGTGTGGTCAAGTACAAGCTTGAGAAGCTGCAGTTCAAGTGAGCAGGAAATTACAGTGGTGTGTTGCAAAGCTGGAGGTTAATTGGTGGCAGTAATGGACAGAGTTAGTAACTGAACAATGGTAATTGAGGGTATGCATAGCCATCATGGTCGTGGCCGAGCAAAGATGCCAATGCACACTCGGCTCATGCGAGATTATGGTCGACAAGTCAAAGCCAAGATAGCTCACCCGAACAGTGACTCGGTCACAACTCATACCTGGACTCGGTGATTGACTGAGTTGACTGACCGGCGACCATTGACTTTTCCTACAATTCCGTACGGAAACCCAGTTTTACGGCGACTATTAGTTGGGCATATTTTCTACATGGGTTTCTCTTGTGTGGGCTTGGTGGACACAATATTTGGGCTGTTGAGACTTAACCTAGTTTTGAAAGGAGAAAAAGGCTACATAAGGGAAACTTCTACAACTTGAAAAAAAAAAAAAATCACGTATTCTTTTTGGAGTTTTGCAGAGAGCCGGAGCTAGGGTTTGCCTTCATTTAATATTTTCATCTTCTTTACTTTATTTCCATTATTATTTGATGATGAACTCCAATATTATGAGTAACTAAAACTCTCTTTGATTAAGGGCGATTTCGAAGCCCGAAATATAAATCTATATTTGATATGAAATAACTTGTTCTCTTGCATTCATTAGTGTTATTGATTGATTTCTACCATGCTAATATTGTCTATGGATTATTTGTTAAGGGTTTAAGTTCGAAATTGAATCATTAATTCTTAATCTATTTGCTAGTTTAGATTTTCTTCGACCCGTAATTGTCTAGAGAAGATAAACGCGAGTAGCAATATATAGGTATTGATGATGGGACTTTGTTAAGTACCTATATGTAATCGACACTATGATTCATGCTTTTGAGTTCATCACTAGGAGCAACCTTATCTCACAGAACTTAGAGCACTTGTTTATTCATGCTTTTGAGTTCAATCACTACTAATTATTCTAGGGTTGTTAGTAACATGATAATGTGAAGAACATAGCTATCTATCAATTTGGTTTGTATTCCGTGGTCTAGAATGAACCTTTAATCAATTACATCTCATATTTGAATACATTTTACAATTTTCAAGATTTCTACAACAAAATCATCTTTGCTAAAGAGTATTTGCATAACAACTTGAACTTCATACCTCCTTGGGACGATCCTACTTACATTATACTACTTGCTAGTTAAAGAGAAGTAGAGAAATTTATTTTTGCGAGTTTGACGCCTGTCGTCAAAATTGGCGCGCTGTTCTGGAGGCAGCGGCAAGTTTAGTTGTTATTTTTATTCTTAGTTGTTATTTTTGCTTTTGATTACGATTTCGTCCAATCTCTTAGAATCTGTTTTCATACTATTTCTTTGGTGAATGCGTGGAGAGGGCAGACCAAGTCCAATTGGTATACGTCTTCGTTCGGGCACTTTACTTAAGGATTTCATTCGAGCATCAACACTCCACTTCCTCAAAGTTCTACACCAAGTGAATTCTCGGACTCGGACGAAGAGGAAGACAACACAATGGGAGGTCGACCACCTGCTCCAAGAACACTCAAGGAGCTCACTTCTCCAAACCTAGATCGGCAGCCTTTATGTATTCAAATTGAATGGAACCATTGAGTTGAAACCACAATTGATTAACTTGCTGCCCAAATTCGGAGGTTTAGCGGGAGAAGATCCTAATCGTCACTTGCAACAATTCCATCATGTGGTGACTAGTATGAAGCAAGCAACCGCAGATGCGGATATGGCTATGATGACAACTTTTCCTTTCTCTCTTTTAGATATCGGGAGAGTGGTTCTTTTGCTTACCCGTGGAAGCATAACCACATGGAATGGGATGAAGAAATTGTTCCTTGAGAAGTATTTTCCAAAGATCAAAAGCAAATTTGTGATTCGCAAGGAGATTTGTGGTATTAGGCAAGTATAGGAGAGACTCTCCATGAGTATTGGGAGCGCTACAAGAAGCTTTTAGCTAGTTGTCCACACCACCAAATCGGTGATCAACTTGTGATTCAATATTTCTACGAGGGTTGCTTTCTAATGATAGAAATTTGATCGATGCCGCAAGTGGTGGTGCACTTACCAACAAGACCATTGCGGAAGCTACAAGTTTGTTGGAGAATATGGCTGCGAACACTCAACAATTCTACACTCGAGATGAATCAGCAATAAGGAAGGTGAATGAAGTTGGCAATTCTTCACACATGGAACAAAGGATGGGCAACATGGAGAGAATGATGACTCAAATAGCTGCAGCTGTCATACCATCATCATATACCGAAGATGTTGAGCAAGCAAGTGCTATGTACCAAAATCAGCAAAGGCCGAGGTACGATCCGTACTCCAACACATACAACCCAGGTTGGCGTGATCATCCTAATTTCAGCTACGCCAACAAGCAAGCTGCTGCAAATCCTACTTTCAATCAACAAGGAGGATATCAATTCATGCAAAGACCACCACAAGAAACTCAAGGCACGAGTATAGATGACAAGTTGAATCTCATTCTCAACACAATGGTGCAAGATAAGCAAAAGGCAGCAATGGATATGAAGGACATCCGAACACAAATGGGTCAATTAGCTAATGCCGTGAGCAAATTGGAAGCACAAGCAGAGGGAAAACTTCCTTCGCAACCAATAAATCACAAGGAGAATGCCAATGCTATTGAGTTACGAAGTGGGAAGCAAGTAGAGAAACCGGAAACATCACCGTGTCCCATGAACCCGATTTGGAGAAAGAAGAGGGTGAAACAGCCCCTAAAAAGGCTGACCCGGTAACAAATTCTAACTCTAAAACTCATGTTTCTACTTATGTTACTTCTCCGCCTTTTCCTAGCAAGTTTGCAAAGTCGAACAAGGAGACATTGTACCAAGAGCTTTTGGAAATCTTTAAGAAGATTGAAGTGAACATTCCACTCATTGAGGCGATAAGGCAAGTTCCACGTTGGGCAAAGTTCTTGAAGGAATTGTGCACTAACAAGCACAAATTGACCGGTAACGAGGTAATGAGTGTGGGGGAGAATGCTTCGGCATATCTTCAAAAGAAACTCCCACCTAAGTTGAAAGACCCCGGTAGTTTCACCATACCATGTACTATTGGTAAAATCAAGTTTGAACGTGCTATGTTAGATTTAGGAGCATCCATTAATGTTATGCATGCCTCCGTTTATGAATCATTGAATCTTGGACCTCTTAAGAATACCGGTATTGTTATACAACTTGCTGATAGGTCTAATTCTTACCCGAAAGGGGTTATTGAAGATGTTTTGGTGCAGGTTAATCAACTCATATTTCCAGCTGATTTCTATGTTCTTGACATGATGGATGAAGATTCACCATCGTCTACTCCCTTGCTGTTGGGTAGACCGTTCATGAGAACCGCTAGAACAAAAATAGATGTTTTTAAAGGCGCTTTAACTATGGAATTTGATGACGAAGTCATAAGTTTCAATATCTTTGAGGCTATGAGATATCCTAGTGATGTGCATTCCTGTTTTTCAATTGATATTATTGATTCTCTAGCTCAACAGATTTTTGAATTGAATGGTGAAGATGCTTTAGAAAACACCATAGTGGAAGGTTTAGGTTATGGAAAATACAAAGACATTGAAAGTGAATTGTCTATTTGTGATGAGCTTAAAGAGGTCATTTTATCTCTTAACTCATTACAAGAAGTTCCACCAAAATATAATGTGTCTTATGTTTCTTTGCCGCTTACTAATGAGAAACTTTTACCGTCGATTGTGCGGCACCTATTCTTGAGTTGAAACCTCTTCCGGATCACCTTAAATACGTGTATTTAGGTGACAAGGAAGAGTTACCGGTGATCATTGCCAACAACCTTACCAAGGTGCAAGAGGAGAAGCTTGTTCGAGTGCTAAGAGAGTACAAGTCTGCCATTGGGTGGACTATAGCCGATATCAAAGGAATCAGTCCTTCTACATGTATGCACCGAATACTTCTTGAGGAGGGGCAAAACCAACAAGAGAAGCTCAACGTCGCTTGAACCCTCCGATGATGGAAGTAGTCAAGAAGGAAATCCCGAAGTTGTTGGATGTCGGGTTTATCTATCCCATATCCGATAGCAAATGGGTGAGCCCGGTTCAAGTTGTTCCAAAGAAGTCCGGAATCACGGTGGTGAAAAACGAAGATAATGACTTGGTTCCAACTAGAATTCAGACCGGTTGGAGAGTTTGCATTGACTACCTAAGCTCAACTCTACCACCCGAAAGGACCATTTTCCCTTACCATTTATTGATCAAATGCTTGAAAGATTGGCTGGACATTCTTATTATTGCTTTCTTGACGGTTTTTCAGGTTATAACCAGATTGTAATAGCTCCAGAAGATCAAGAAAAGACGACGTTTACTTGCCCTTTTGGCACTTTTTTGCGTATAGACGTATGCCGTTTGGCTTGTGCAATGCTCCAGCCACTTTTCAACGTTGTATGGTAAGTATATTTTCAGATTATGTGGAAAGCATCATAGAAGTGTTTATGGATGATTTTAGCGTGTATGGTGATTCTTTTGACAAGTGCTTAGATAACCTTACACTTATTCTTAAACGATGCGTAGAAACTAATCTTGTGCTTAATTGGGAAAAGTGTCACTTTATGGTGAATCATGGGATTGTACTAGGCCATGTTGTATCCTCTAAGGGGTTAGAAGTGGACAAGGCTAAAATAGATTTGATTCGGAACTTACAATACCCCACAAATGTGAGGGAGGTTCGCTCTTTTCTTGGTCATGCGAGGTTTTTATAGGAGATTCATCAAGGATTTCTCCAAGATTGCAATGCCCCCGTGTAGACTTTTGCAAAAAGATGTGGCCTTTGATTGTGACAAGGAATGCAAGGAAGCTTTCGACACCTTGAAAGAGTTGTTGACTACCGCACCAATCATCAAACCACCGGACTGGAGCAAGCCATTTGAGTTAATGTGCGATGCAAGTGATTATGCCGTTGGAGCCGTGTTGGGACAGCGAGATGGCAAAGTTCCATATGCCATTTATTATGCTTCTAGAACTCTCAACGGAGCACAAATCAACTACTCCACTACTGAAAAGGAGCTTTTGGCCATAGTGTTTGCACTCGAGAAGTTTAGATCTTATTTAGTGGGTACAAAGGTGGTTGTTTTCTCGACCATGCTTTGCACTTCGATACTTGCTAACAAAGAAGGATGCTAAGCCAAGGCTCATAAGGTGGATACTTCTTCTTCAAGAGTTCAACATGCAAATCAAGGACAAGAAGGGTAGTGAGAATACTGTAGCGGATCATTTAAGCAGATTGGTTGTGTCCGAAGAAGCGATTCCTTTGCATGATAGCTTCCCGGATGAACAACTCTTTGCGGTTGGTGGCACAACTCCATGGTACGCTGATATTGTTAACTTCTTGGTGACGGGACAAGTACCTGGTTCCATGTCTACATTCCAAAAACACAAGCTCAAGAAGATTGCTAAGCAATATATATGGGATGAACCTTATTTGTGGAAGCATTGCTCGATCAAATGATCCGCAGTGCGTACTCGAATCCGAGTTCCAATCAATTCTGAATTTTTGTCACTCATATGCTTGTGGTGGCCATTTCGGAGCCAAGAGGACAGCCCTCAAGGTTCTCGAAAGTGGTTTTTATTGGCCTACATTGTTTAAGGATGCATATCTATGTTGTAAGGCTTGTGATAGGTGTCAAAGGACAGGCAACCTTGGTGCTAGAAACCAAATGCCACAAACACCAATTCTCGCTGTTGAGATTTTTGATGTTTTGGGTATCGATTTTATGGGGCCTTTTGTGAATTCCAATGGGAAATTCTTTATACTTCTTGCTGTAGATTATGTTTCTAAGTGGGTGGAAGCTAAAGCCACCCCTACCAATGATTCTCATATTGTTTGTGAGTCTGTGAAGGAACATATCTTTTCTAGGTGTGGAACACCTCGAGTGGTGATTAGTGATGGAGGTTCGCACTTCAAGAGATCCTTTCACGCTCTTCTAAAGAAGTATAACATTTCTCATAAAGTTGGCACACCGTACCATCCACAAACGAGTGGACAAGCTGAAATTTCCAACCGGGAGATTAAGTCCATCTTAGAGAAGACGGTGAATGTTACAAGGAAAGATTGGAGTTATAGACTCAATGACGCTTTGTGGGCGTATAGGACAGCTTATAAGACACCCATCGGTATGTCTCCTTTTAGGCTTGTCTATGGAAAACCTTGCCATCTTCCCGTCGAACTTGAACACAAAGCTTATTGGGCTATCAAGGTATGTAATATGGAATTAGATGCAGCTGGTGAACATAGGAAACTTCAGCTCAATGAGTTAGAAGAGATACGAAATGATGCATATGAAAGTTCACGCATTTATAAAGAAAATACCAAGGCTTTCCATGATAAAATGATTTCCCGAAAGAGTTTTGAAGTAGGGCAGAAAGTTCTTTTATTCCATTCTCGTCTTAAATTGTTTCCGGGTAAACTTAGGTCCATATGGGTTGGACCATTTGTTGTTACTAATGTGTTTGCGCATGGTGCAGTTGATATAACTAGTCCCAAAACAGGGCTGATTTCCAAGGTTAACGGCCATCGCTTGAAACCATACTATGAGCAGTTTGTGACGGAGAATCAGGATATGATCACATTGAGTGATCCACTCCCTCTGGAGGAGTAATTGGAGCCGAAAGTCGGGCTGACGACGTTAAACCAAGCGCTAAGTGGGAGGCAACCCACCGGTTTTGTATCTTTCCCTTTATCTTTTTATTTTTAAGCATTTTATCTTTATTTTCTTGTTTTTGCATATCATTTGCGGAATTTCCCACCTTGAACCTTCTTTGGATGATTCAATTTTACATTGAGGACAATGTAAAGTTTAAGTGTGGGGGAGCATTTATATGTTTGTATAGTTTGTTTTATGCGTTTAGTAGTTTTATGCCATAAAAAAAATATCAGAAAAATAGAAAAAACAAGAAAAAAATTTTGTGCTTTTTGAACTCCGAAATCTAGAAACTTGTGCCTTTAGGCTGACACCATTAGTGGATGGAACCAGTTTGATTGCAGGAGTTGAGGAACCAATTAACTTAAAGGGACGAACATAGCTCAGAAATCACAAATTATATGATAGTTGTTACCATATCTCGGAATATCACCATATCACATGCTATTTTTTTATTTTTCCATGTTTATCTATTGTTCTCTAAGTGCTTTGGTGGGTCACTAAAAATCGAGTTGTTATTGCTGCTAGGATGATTAGAGTGATTGAGTTGCTAGAAAAAGAAAAAAAAAAAAAAAAAAAAAAAAAAAAAAAAAGACCGACCAATTAGACCAAAACGGAATAAAGAATGACACTTGGGAATAGCAGTATGTGTGAAACGTAGTCCCTGTCTCCGTCGCCTAAACAAGCGTGGAATGCAGGATCCAAGGCAACTATCACGTACTTGCTGACAAGAAGCATGCGCTTGGATCCAGTTTGATCTAATCATGCCGTCTAAAAAAAAAAGGAAAAAGAAATAAAAAAGTGAAATAGAAAAGAAAAAGAAAAGAAAATATTATTATTATTGTTGAATAAAGTCACTCCTGGTTCCCTTGTATATGCCAGCGAGTTGATGTAGAAATAAGTTTGTTGACTACTGGTTCCCTTGTATATGCCAGTGTGTTAACTCTAGAATTGACCAAGAACTCAATCCAATAGGTTGCATAGGTTCATCTTAGTAGTGACCTTCTTGCAGATATGGGAAACATCGAACACTTGTGAACATTCGCCAACATCTACATCTATATCCATCTTCTTTATCTTTTCATTGTGATTGTGGTTTGTTAGTTTCCGAGTATTGTGGCTTGTTCGACTATCTAATTTAAGCTTTATTTACTTGAATATGAACTGAATTTGTGCAAGGTACCTCCTCCTGTAGTCATTTTGGATTCGTTCATTGATTTGTCACAAATAAACGGAGTTAGAAATATAGGTTTTGTAGGCAGACCTCTTGTAAACCTTCACGAGACTAAAACTCGTCCACTAGGGACACCTAGGGGTTTAAAGGCTTGTTATTTATGCTAAAATTAACCGTAGCCTCGACGTCACGGAGTTGTTGTATTTTTATTTTTATTTTGTTTGATTTGCTCGAGGACTAGCAAAGTCTAAGTGTGGGGGAATTTGATAGGTGTAGAATACACCGTATTTACTATCTAGTATTTATGCTTTCTTTGCTATTTTTCGTGTGAATTATGTATTTTATGTGTGAATTTGAGTTTTTAGGTGCTTTGGAGTCGCTCGGAGCAAAAGAAGAAGAAATCATTCATTTTGAGCAAGGAACGGAATTTGGTCATTTCACATGCGGGTGATACTCGGAGTCGGCTAAGAATATGCGCAACAAGGAAGTAAATAGGCGGTCGGTTCCGCTGAAACCGACAAGCCAAGTATCACTATGGTGGCTTTTATCTAAAGAATGGGTGCTTATAGTCATCTGCATTACCCCCTACCCACTTCACCTAAGTGGGTATAACCATACCCAAAATCCAGCCCTAATACCCTAAATTGAGAATTTAGTTCTCAATCATTTCTTTCTTCTTTGTCTGAAAATGAGAAAGCAACGAGCTCTGCTTCTGAGATCGAGAAATATCGACGCTGCTGATGAGTAGATGAAAGAGGATGATTAAGATTCGAGAATCAGAGAAGTTTGAAGCTCAGTTAGGGTTGTAGGATGACGTTTCTGCGGTGGTTGAAGAGTTGATGATACTAAAATTGATGGCAGAGTCGATGTGGGATTGCTATTGGGTCTCAGGGGATCGAAGTTGTTAAAACTGAGCGAAAGGGTTCCCTGAAGAGCAGATCGAGATGAAGAAGGTCTATGAGTTTAATTGAGCTGGAAAGGGTATGAAGATTGCTGCCAAGACAAGGTGATAATTGAATCTGAGAAAGAAATTGAGAGATGCAGAGAGGAATGGAATGGGTTTGAGTCTGCCGCCGATTCGGGGTTTTGGTTAGCAACCGAGTTCGTGAAGTAATTGAAAACATGGGTTCGCTGTTGTAATCGAATCACGAGAGAGAAAATCAAGTAATTGAAGCTCGGGGACAAGGGGTATGTGAATCGAGAAGAAGGGGTTGATGCTTTGAAATTGAATGTGAATCAAAGAATTGGTTCACTTGGAAATAGCCAAATTGAGAGTTTCGTGAATAATGGGTTGATTAGGAGACTATTTGATGAACAAGAGGTTAAGGGGATCTGAGAGCTGCTACTGTTTGTTGATCCAGAGAAGATGTTAAGAGATGGGTATGGACTGGAATTTGGTGGTTTGGCTGTGGCTGTGCTGGTGCTGCTGGATGAATGGAAAGTGGCAGGTGAGGATCTAAGGGTCAGCTTGGCTTGGCTGTCTTTATGTGAGGTGGAATTGTTGAGCTGGACTGGATGGCAATGGTTCGGGGGGAAAAGCAAGTGCTGGTGACTGCAAGCAAAGAGGCTCTGTGTATGTGTTTTTGCTGGGTTCAGCTGGTTGAGCCAAGGGCAGGTACATGAGTTGCAGTTATCATGTCTGGAGGTGAAGTTGCTGCTATTGGCTCGAGGAAATGTGGTGCTAACTAATTCAGGTAAGCTGTATGTATATGTGTGTGTGTCTGCTGCTATCACAGGGAGTTGTAGTTCTGGTGACAGGGTACTAGCTTGAGAACCTGAGATGTTAGTAAGGGAATGGCTAAAGGCGTTAAAGGAAATGCTGTGTGTGTGTGGAGTTGATTAGGAGCTGAATTGGCGCTGAGATGGATGCTGAGAAGGCAAGGAGTGGTTTGCCATTGATGTTGGGAGTTGTTGAATTCTAGACTCAGGTTTCTACGAAGGTGCAGCTGGTAATGAAGCTGAGAAGCAAGAAGGGGAAGCTGAACTGAGCTGATGTCGCAGTTGCAGTCGAATTAGTTGTTGAATGAAGGGCATTGCAGATATGCAGTTGTAGTTGGCCTGCAAGGAATGGTTCCGATGGTGCTCGACCGAGTTTGTGTAGTATGGCGTGAAGTCATTTAAAAGTCGAACCGGTGAAGGAACTGGAGTTGAACGTAAGAGGGGCATCACAGGTGCATCTTGTGCTTGAGATGATGAACTGGACCAGAGTGAAATTGGTGGTTTGCGGGTTTTGCAGGTGCAGCTGCAGATTAGCCTGGGAAGCTGAATGGTGCTGCTCATGAGTTCGAAGGACAGACTGTTGGATGCGCAACGAGCTGTGAACTGAGCTGTGGATATAGAGAAGAATGGTGCTGACGGTTGGCTAGCGAGATGGAGTCGAGGAAGCTGTAGTGCTGGTAGTCGATGAAGTTTCGGTCAGCTGTGTGCAGTCTAGAAGGATGATTGATAGTGATGGTCAATGAAGACGTGAATGGATGGCAGTGACGAGAGAATGAGTATGGTACTGCTGTTTCCATGGAGCGATGTTGCTGCCATTATTTCAGAAGGGGAGGAGCTAGAGATGAACTGAGTTGAGCTGGAAATGCAGAATATATAGCCTGGGTTATGATGAATTCAAACTGGTTATGAAGTTCAGTTGTGGGTGTGGTCAAGTACAAGCTTGAGAAGCTGCAGTTCAAGTGAGCAGGAAATTACAGTGGTGTGTTGCAAAGCTGGAGGTTAATTGGTGGCAGTAATGGACAGAGTTAGTAACTGAACAGCTGGTAATTGAGGGGTATGCATAGCCATCATGGCTGTGGCTGAGCAAAGATGCCAATGCACAGCTCTGGCCTGTGCGAGATTATGGTCTCGACAAGTCGGCACGGTAGCTCACCCGAACAGTGACTCGGTCACAACTCATACCGACTCGATGATTGACCGAGTTGACTGACCAAGCGACCGGTGACTTTTCCGGCGCAATTCCTACGGAAACCCAGTTTTACGGCGACTATTAGTTGGGCATATTTTCTACATGGGTTTCTCTTGTGTGGGCTTGGTGGACACAATATTTGGGTTGTTGAGACTTAACCTAGTTTTGAAAGGAGAAAAAGGCTACATAAGGGAAACTTCTACAACTTGAAAAAAAAAAAAAATCACGTATTCTTTTTGGAGTTTTGCAGAGAGCCGGAGCTAGGGTTTGCCTTCATTTAATATTTTCACCTTCTTTACTTTATTTCCATTATTATTTGATGATGAACTCCAATATTATGAGTAACTAAAACTCTCTTTGATTAAGGGCGATTTCGAAGCCCGAAATATAAATCTATATTTGATATGAAATAACTTGTTCTCTTGCATTCATTAGTGTTATTGATTGATTTCTACCATGCTAATATTGTCTATGGATTATTTGTTAAGGGTTTAAGTTCGAAATTGAATCATTAATTCTTAATCTATTTGCTAGTTTAGATTTTCTTCGACCCGTAATTGTCTAGAGAAGATAAACGCGAGTAGCAATATATAGGTATTGATGATGGGACTTTGTTAAGTACCTATATGTAGAAATCGACACTAGTAGGTGATTCATGCTTTTGAGTTCATCACTAGGAGCAACCTTATCTCACAGAACTTAGAGCACTTGTTTAAGTCAAACCTAGTAAGCGTACCTCTAGGAAACTTGGCAAGTAGGAACCGGTAGTCGAGCGCTTCCGTATCCGGTGAGCTAGGAGATAATAACGGAATAGTTGAGCGTACTAATTATTCTAGGGTTGTTAGTAACATGATAATGTGAAGAACATAGCTATCTATCAATTTGGTTTGTATTCCGTGGTCTAGAATGAACCTTTAATCAATTACATCTCATATTTGAATACATTTTACAATTTTCAGCATTTCTACAACAAAATCATCTTTGCTAAGAGTATTTGCATAACAACTTGAACTTCATACCTCCCTTGGGACGATCCTACTTACATTATACTACTTGCTAGTTAAAGAGAAGTAGAGAAATTTATTTTTGCGAGTTTGACGCCTCGTCACGAGAAAATGGAGCAATATTTTCATCTTGATATAGACTAGATGTGATTACCATCATGTCATGAGGTTCATGAACTTCAAGAATTTCTTGAGATACAGCTTCTTCATGAACCCTGGTTTTTATCAGAGATTCTCTAATAATTATCTCGACAGATGGATAATAAATATTATCTTTTAGATTATATTTTTCAGCAAGCTTTATAAAAAATTTAATCTCATCACTGTCATCTGAGTCTGACTTGTCTGACACAAGTATTTGTTTTCTTATTAACCCATAACGGTTAATATTTCCTGAGTTGTGTCTAGCCAGTGGACAAACAGTGCTGAGTTGTTTATCAGGTTTTGAAAACAAATAGCCTTTCTGAAGTGTATCATCTTATTGCTTTACGTTAACTAAATCACCCATAGATTCAATTCTTATAGGATGGATCGCACCAAACACAGATTGTTAGATCTTTTCGTGTTTGCCTGCTCTGATACCAATTGAAAAGACGAGGGTACCCAAATATACCACAATCTTAAACTTTTCCACCTATAAGTCCTCTTACCGAAAGTGATTGTCTATGGACTGAGTCGAGACAATACAACGAATCAGTATTCACACTTTGTGTGATCGTCTATGGATAAGAGATCGAGACAATACAACAATCAAAGTGTGATTACTTGATAATAGATTCGGACTTAACCAAACTCTATAAGATCACTATCAAGTAATACGGAGTTAACGTTTGTGTAATTTAATTTAAATTATAATAACAACAATTATAATTGCGGAAAACAAAAGTAAATGACACGGCAAGATTTTGTTAACGAGGAAACCGCAAATGCAGAAAAACCCAGGGACCTAGTCCAGAATTGAATACTCTCAGAATTAAGCCGCTATACAAAATCACTCCAACTTCGTATAGTTGAGACCAAGCAACTAAACCTATAGTTCATCTAGTTTCTTCAGTATCCCTGCGCTTCCGACATTCAATAAGTGCACGCACTGGAACAATTCCTTTGGTTCGTATTCCAAATAGTAAAGGAACAACAAATCTGTTCGGTAACAACTCTATTCAATCTCAGTGATATGAGTTAGACAAAGGCTCTTCTGTTTAATCCAATAAACTCCTTTGTCGGGTTTAGATCTATCTATCCAATAACTACCAAAGTAGCAGAGTTTAGATTTCGCAATCAAAAATAGGATCTACCAAGATACTATATAATGATGCCGATCTACGAAACTAGTCAATCAAATCTATCAAAGATAAATCGATTATAGTTGGATCCCAGCCGATCAAGTTTTGTGCACACCAAAGATTATGAACCCAAATAAGAAATCTTCTTCGTCTTCAAATCTTCTTAAATCTTCAATAAACACTTGCACACAACAACTTGAATCTCTTGTGATCAATCACGCACAGAACGGAGTCTGTTAATAATGGATTATCACAAGACGTATTTAGATCTACAAACAGTTCTAAAGATCCCGTCGACACTTCGATCTAGTTTGAGTGAATCTTATATCAGAAGAGAAGATTCTCAAGAATAAACAAACTAGGTGCAATCAAAGTTCAACAACCGTTAGTCAATCAAATCAATCAAAAACTAAAATAAACTGTAATTATCTAGTTTCCCATCAACGGTACTTGTAGAGCTTCTTGATCCCACAGAAGTCTTTAAACGAGCGTTCGTAAGAGATTCGCCTAATTATGGTACTTTCCTCTCCGAATAGACGGCTCCACCAAAAACAACACAACAAGGTAGTTTTGCTGGCTCTTAGGATAGTTTTCTCGAAATGCAAACTTGGGTATTTATAGACCAAGGAAGTTTGGACACCAAGGAATTTCCAAAACCGAATATTCTCAAGATATGCAATATATTTCCAAATTCGGTTTTCATAATTCCTAGAAATGCTCTGTCCAATATAACTGAAATCCTACTAGAAAATCTCCAATTAGTAAATGCACTTTACCAAATTTTTTTTTCCATAGATATACATTTTAATTGTTGGTAATTAAAAGCATATAAAATTAACAACCTTAATTAAAAGATTCTCAACTTATTTCGGTGCAGGATCTCCTTGAGTTATTAAGGAATATCTTTGAACAATAAAAGATAAGAGTTACTGAACATGTTCAAAGTATGTCGACATCTTATTTCTTTGTAAATCATTTTTCATATTTACAATCTTGGAACCGATTATACCACACTTCTAAACAATTTTAGAACTGGTTCATCTGATTTCCAAGAACTATGTGATTGATCAAATCAACACACTAATCATGGGTGTACGGTTCTACCAAACACAAGGATCGGTTTTACCTTAATATGGTTACTGGGACCGGTTACATCAATTACCAAATCGGTTACATCAATTACCAGGACCAGTTACCATATTCTCATGGTATTACTTGTGATCGGTCACACCAGTTAGCAGGATCGGTTACACCAATTACCAGGACCGGTTACACCAATTACAAGGATCGATTACACATTCTTTGGTGATCGGTCACACCAATTACTAGTATCGGTTACACCAATTACTAGGATCGGTCACACCAATTACAAATATCGATCATACCATCTTAGGTGATTAATTACTTAGGATTGGTTACACTAATAAAAGTCATACCAATACATAAGTCAGGCATTGTGACTAGTTTTACCAAGATACATAACAAGTTATGATCGGTTCTACTAACTCACACATATTGGTAATCTAAAGATATGCAATGAATAACAATACCAATAAGCCTAGCGATTTCCCTTTCGATTCATAAAACAAGTTCATGAATGTACTTCCTTTAAACGAATGTAAACATTATTTCCTAGGACGAAATCTTCACCCATACCCATACACATAATCACAATAGCATTTATACGATTATGTCGATGTCTTATATACAAAGTTCAACAGATAAGCGTTATACTTCGTATTGTAATTCCTTAACACTATGTCTACTAGAGTATAATCATTCACAGCTTCTCATTTATGTTTTCAATATAGCACGACTTGAAATATACGTTGGGAAAGAAATGTTTCAAGTAAAAATATTTCTAACCTCAAGAGGAAGGATGATGTCGTCGATGTAGCTTGTTACTTCTTCACATTCTTCAATTCTTCGAGTAATACTTGTATGTCTCGTAATCCTAATCTTTCTAGCCTAACCTATACGAAGTTGTCTCTAGTACATAATCAAGCGACTCTTTAATTGAGTTTTGATTCACTAAAATATGACAACCAAACTTGACATACCAACGCTTGTTGGGTTCAACCGAGCTATGCTCTAATAAAAATTGTATCCGTTTCCCATAAAACCTCTCACAAAATCCAGATACGGTAACTTTGTCATAATCAACAATTGAATTCTTCAGCGCATGCCACAACCCATAGTTTTTCACAATATCTTTGACAGCCTGACGTTCTTTCTTTAGCGACAATGCCTTCATAAGAGTATTCGAAGGTTGATGTTTGGTGAATGTCATTACGCAACAAATTAGTTTAGATATTTCCCACTAATACTAACAAGTAATATAGCGTAATAAGGATCGTTCCCACGAGGACTTGTGTAATTGTTATTTGTTGTTGACCTCTTATGTAACCAAGCGGGGGTGTAGAATTACTAAACTAAATTATAATAATAAAACAAACAAAGTAAATAAATATTAAGACCACGAGAATAAAATAATGGTTAGAGGTTTCATCTTCCATCACTAAACGTGCTCGTCAATCGATTCGAATTAACATTCAATCATTTTCATACCAATAACCCTAAAGCATCCTATGTCAAGCTTACTCTGGCAGAACTCCTTGTATCATCAAAGGCGCAAGAGCCACACTTTGGATCCTTTTCAATGAATAACTTGGCACAAGAGCCACTCAAGTTTAACCCAATAAAAGCAATGATCTTCGTGAGTTGAGGTTATTATAAGCAATCCGGCGCAAGATGGATTTAACTTAGGTCAAGCTTCTACACATAATCGCATGACAACATCCCGTCGTTAACAATTATGATGTGCTACGTATGATTGGGGTTGTTAGAGCATAGCTCGGTTGAAATCACCAAGCGTTCGTATGTCAAGTTTGGTTGTCATATTTTAGTGACTCAAAACTCATCTAAAGTCGCTTGATTGTATACTAGAGTCAACTTCGTTTAGGTTATAGTAGAAAGTCTAGGAATGTTGATACATACAAGTATTACTACGAAGACCTGAATAAAGTGAAGAAGAAGCGAACTACAACGAAAACATCATCCTTCCTCTTGAGGTTAGTAATATTGACTTAAACTGTTTCATTCCTAACGTATCTTTCAAGTCGTGCTATATTGAAAACATAACTGCGAAGCTGTATATGTTGTACATATTGTATGATACTCTAGTGATGTGACATGGTCATATTTGTATGATCATAGTATTAGGAAATTAGACTACGAAGTATAACGCTTATCTTTTGAACTTCGTAGATATGACATCGACATAATCTTGTATATATTGTTATGATTATGTGAATGGGTTATGGTGAAGATTTCATAATAGGAAACAATGTTTTACATTTGTTTAAAGGAAGTACATTCATGAACTTGTTTATTAATCGAAAGGGAAATCATTAGGCTTATTGGTACGGCTATTCATTGCAAATCTTTGGATTACCAATATGTGTGAGATGGTAGAATCGATCGTAACTTTGTTATGTATCTTGGTATAACTAATCACAATGCCTGACTTATGATTTTGTATGACTAGTTTTTATTAATTGGTGTAACCGATCCTAAGTAATCACCATGAGATGGTATGATCGATATTTGTAATTGGTGTGACCGATTCTAGTAATTGATGTGACCGATCACAGAGTGTTGTGTAATCAATCCTTGTAATTGGTGTAAACAATCCTGGTAATTGGTGTAACTGATCCTGGTAATTGGTGTAACCGATCCTGGTAACTGGTGTGACCGATCACAAGCAATACCATGAGTATATGGTAACCGGTCCTGATAACTGATGTAACCGATCCTGCTAACTGATGTAATCGATCCTGGTAACTTATATGACTAATCACAAGTATTTCCATATTAAGGTATAACTGATCCTAGTGATTGATAGAACCGATTGAACCTATGCATGTGATTTGATATTTGATCAATCATATAGTGATCTTGGAATACCGAAGAACTAATTGTAAACTTGTTTGGAAGTGTGGTATAACCGATTCCAAGAATGTAAATCCATGTAAATATGAATAAGGATTTACAGTGAAAAAGATGTCAACATACTTTGAACACGTACAATAACTCTTATCATTTATTGTTCAAATATATTTCTTAGTATTCAAGGAGATCCTGTGCCGAAATAAATCGAGAATCTTTTAATTAAGGTTTTTGGTTTTATATGCTTTAATTACCAGCAATTAAATGCTTATCTCTAGAGAATAAAAATTAGTAATGTGCATTTACTGATTGGAGATTTTCTATTGAGAGATTTCGAAAATTTTAGACAAGCATTTATTGGAATTAGGAAAACGAATTTTGCTATTCATTGCACAGCTTGAGAATATTTTCGGTTTTGGAAATTTCTTGGTGTCCAAACATCCTTGGTCTATAAATACCTAAGTTTGAGTTTCTAGAAAACTATCCTAAGAGCCAGGCAAACTTCATCTTTTTGTTTTTTTTGGTGGAGCCCTTTAATCGGAGAGGAAAGTATCCTAATTAGGTGAAATCTCTTACGACCGCTCGTTTAAAGACTTATGTGGGATCAAGAAGCTCTACGAGTACCGTTGGTGGGAAACTAGATAATTGCAATGTTATTAGTTTTCGATTGATTTGATTGACTAACGGTTGTTGAAACTTTGATTGCACCTAGTTTGTTTATTCTTGAGAATCTTTTCTTCTGATATAAGATTCACTCAAACTAGATCGAAGTATCGATGGGATCTTTAGAACTGTTTGTAGATCTAAAGACATCTTGTGATAATCCATTGTTAACAAACTCCGTTCTGTGTGTGATTGATCACAAGATATTCAAGTGGTGTTGTGCAGGTGTTTATTGAAGATTAAAGAAGATTTGAAGACGAAGAAAGTTTCTTATTAGTTCTCTTATCTTTTGGTGTGCACAAACCTTAATCGGCTGGAATCCAACTAGAATCAGATTTATTCGATTGATTAGTTGCGTGAGATCGGCATCACTTTATAGTTTCTTGTTGGAATCTATATTGATTGATTGCGAATCTAAACTTGACTACTTTGTAGTTATTGGATAGATTGATCTAACCAGGCAAAAGAGTTTATTAGATTAAATGGAAGAGCCTTTGCATATGACTTGAGATATCTTTATCTTGAAAGAATCGAAAGAGTTGTTACCATACAGATTTGTTGTTCCTTTACTGTTTGGAATACGATCCAAAGGAATTGTTCCAGTGCGTGCACTCATCGAAGTCGGAAGCGTAGGGATACTGAGGAAACTAAGTGAAATAGGGGTAGTTGCTTGATCTCAACTATACGAAGTTGGTTTAGATTTTGTAAAGCGGCTTAATTCTGAGAGTATTCAATTCTGAACTAGCTCTCAGGATTTTTCAGCATTTGCAGTTTTTCTCATTAACAAAATCTTGCTGTGTCTTTTACTTTTCTATTTCCGCAATTATAATTGTTTTATTATAATTAAAAGTAAGTTACACAAACGTTAACTTCGATATACTTGATAGTGATCCTATAGAGTTTGGTTAAGTTCGAACCTATTATCAAGTATCACACTTTGGTAGTCGTATTGTCTCGATCTCGTATCTATAAACAATCAGACAAAGTGTGAATACCAATTTGTTGCATTGTCTCGACTTTGTCCATAGATGATCACTTTCGGTAAGAGGACTTATAGGTGGATAAATAAAAGATTATGGTGTATTTGGGTACCCTCGTCTTTTCAATTGGTATCAGAGCAGGCAAACATGAAAATATCTAATAATCTGTGTTTGGTGTAATCCAACCTATAAGAATTGAATCCAATGGGTGATTCGGTTAACGTTTCAAAGATTTTAAATACTCTGAAGAGTATTACTCATTACTTGTCAAGACGTTAGAGGAAAATGTTGAACAAAATCCGGTCATATACTGAAGACATCAGTAATATCTTGATTGATAGAGGACTGGTCAAGGATTCAGTAGATCTTCTTATAAGGAAGTCTCATAACATTTGAAACCAAACAAGAAGAAACAATCCATAGGGTTTCTTCAAAAAGGGTGGAATGTTTTGAATCAGAAGATTTGTTGTGCAAAAAATCTGATTAAACGTGTTAAGGGATTATTTAAGAACTTAACAAGTCACCCTATCCCAGAATCGAAAAACCAAGATAAACAATCTGGAAAATCTGTTGAACAATGTCTGGAAGCTTTTGCACTCAAAACTACTTCTCAATTTCAATGGTTTCTTGATAGTGGTTGTAGCAGACATATGACAGGTGATCTCTCTTGGTTCACAAAGACAGAAGACTACAAAGGAGGATATGTAACTTTTGGAGATGGGAGTAGCTGTCTTATTAGCAAAAAAGGGACTATCAAACTTCCAGGTATTCCTGAAATTCATGATGTTGTTTATGTCATAAGAATGAAAGCTAATCTTCTTTCAGTATGCCAAATTTGTGATAGGGTCATAAGGTTATTTTCAATATGGGGGGGTGTTGTGATATTGAAGATAAGTCTGGAAAAATAATTTTTCGAGGACGAAGAAGTATGAATAACTGTTATCTCCTTGATATATAGTATAATCTATACTGTACCCTGACCAAGGTAGAGTCAACTCATTTGTGGCATGAACGGTTTGGTCATATCAACTACCAAATACTAGGTAAGATCATTAATCGTGAACTTGTTAAAGTCGTTCCCAAAATAAATACTAAAGTAGAAGGTGTATGTGGTGCTTGTCAAAAAGGTAAGCAAGGAAAAATTCCACACAATCTTTATTTACATGGATCTAACAGTTCCACACAAACTTTATCACATGGATCTTTTTGGTCCAATCCAACAAGCAACTGTTAGAGGAAATAAATATGCTTTAGTAATGGTATATGATTACACACGGTTCATATGGGTTGCTTTCCTAAAGCACAAAAATGACACGCTTGAGGAATTCAAGATTATTGTGAGTAGAATTCAAAATGAACAAGGTCGCAAACTTAAGAAAGTAAGAAGCGATCGTGGTACAGAATTCAAGGATACAAAAGTATATGAATACTGCAATCAACTTGGAAGTTCTCACCAATTTTCTGCTCCCATTACACCACATGCAAATGGTGTGGCTGAAAGAAAGAATAGAAATATTCAAGAAATGGCAAGAGTAATGCTTCACAATAAAAATTTACCATTAACCTTATGGGGTGAAGTTGTTTTCACAGCTTGTTATCTTATAAAAGAGTTTATCTAAGGTCAAAACTCTAAATACCCCTTATGAGTTATGGTATGGAAGAAAACCCAATCTAAGCTATTTAAGGGTTTTCAGAAGCAAATGTTATTTACTTAAAGGACAGAGAACATAGAGGAAAATTTGATTCCAAAAGTGATGAAGGAATCTTTCTTGGCCATGCTTCAGATAGTCGTGTCTTTCGAGTATATCCGAACCAAAGTCATGATGGAATCAGTTAATATAGTTAATGATGACATTAGTGATTTTCACCAAGATAATCATATTGCTGCGGAGCTTCCTCCTTCAGAAACTGCTAATAAGGAAAAACAAATTGAAGAAGAACCAACAATTGTTCCTATCACTTGTGACATAGATGATAAATATGATAATGATAGTATTATTGAACAACCCAATGATACTGAAAATGTTGTCCATAAACCTGCTAAGTGGGTTCATAAAAGACATCCCACGGACGATATCATAGGAGATGCCAATGCCAAAGTTATGACTTGAAGGGAACTCCAGAATATCTGTCACTATACATGCTTTCTCTCTTCAATAGAACCAAAAAATATTGAAGAAGCCCTCAGTGATCCCGTTTGGGTAAGATCGAAAGACAAGGAGTATATGGGAGCGTGTTCCTAAACCAGAAGGTGTAAACATTGTCGAAACAAAGTGGATTTTCTGAAAAAATGGGGGTCTAACAACCTCACCCAATATTTCGCTTAGCAATCTGTATGGACTAACACCAATATACTTTCAAGAGAATCAACTAGACAGTTAGACTCAATCTTAAGAAAAGTATATCAAAGATTTATATCTCAATCTCTCAATTCATTCCGCAATCAAACAAATAAGAATTTGCGAGCCTGATTGAATATAAGAGAAATAACTTGAACGACACCAAAGACCAATGTTCAAGGATCAATCAATTTTAATCAACAACCAAAGGTTGGATTTACCAATTGATCGATTCAACGCACAACCTGTGATATTTCAATTATATAACAAAATATAATGCAGAAAAAAAAAAAAACTCAGACACCAGAAGTTGATGAGTGCCAAATAGTGCATATTTATACACCTTTTTATTGGCATTTTACTCATCTTTTGCGCTTAGAAATCAGATATTATCCCATATTCTGTATTTTCCTTGTTTTCAAGAATAAATATTTGTATTAATTAATTTTGTGTTTTTAGGTAATAAATAAAGTCCGAAGAAATCGAGGGGCCAAAAGAGAGAAGAATTGGAGTCGAGCATCTATGAAGCGTAGCCGAAGCCAAGCGCGCAATGCAGTTGCAACCCAACAAGTAGCAACTCATCTACAAGACATGGGCTTGAGCTAGACCCGACCCGCGACCCGGATCCGAGTCCGGCCACTCCAAGCCGTTGAGATCTCATCTTGCCGCATCCTACGCTCGCTGCCTCCTATTCATCGACCCTTGATGTCTCCGCTCCACACCGATCACCCCAGTTCATCCGAGCCGTTCAGATCTGTCCCCCAAAGATCCAACGCTCGCTGAAGCCTTCCCATCATCCGTCGCTGTCCCTGCTTCACATCGAAGCACCCTATACCTATACCACTCGAGCTAACTCTCATTTCTCCCTCACCTTTCTCTTTCTTCACCCACGATCTCTCAGAGAAAACCCTACCCAACCTTACCTCCACCTCCTTCTTCCCACGCCCATAGCAGAGCTCCATCATCACATCCATCCCCTTCTTCTGTCGCAACAACTCTGCCAGCTCTACTTCGACTTATCTCAGTCTTAGCTTCTCTGTACCTTAGAAGCTAGGTTAGAGATAAGTTAGACTTAGGGTTTTCCTCCAACCACCCCGCATGGCGATTCAGAGGCAAGACAAGGTCGACATCAGGTTTGGGTCAGAGTAGTGGTTAGTGAGGATTGCTTTTGTGAGTTATAAATTGGGTTTTTGATGTAAGAGAAAACTAGTGAGTTTTAGTTTCAATTTAGGGTTCTTAGTTTTAATTTGTAATTTTAATTTGAAGTCTGTTTTAGCATGTTTAGTATGGGCTAATTCTGTATTGCTAGGATTTACATGAAACCCTAGCTCTGTTCTGTGGTTCAACTTAATGTGAATTATTCTTGGCATGCTTTAATTGATAAGTAAGTTTCATTGTTAACATCTCAATGCACTGCTCTCACAATGAATGTCATGCATCCATTGTAGTTAGGTTTACATTGTGTTGAGTGTGTTCAGCTCATATTTTGATTGCTAATGCTATCTCTTAGATTATTTGTACTTAACTAGACATCTAATGCTCTGAGTAGTACTCTGAGTTGATACTTGAAACTTCAAATGGTGAAACTCCTTAGGTATATGATAGAGTTGACACACTATCCTTACCTGCCTTAGGAACAAGAGTATTCACTTTAGTTGAATTGCATAACTTGAGATAGTGGTGGATTGGCAATCCTAGTATCCTTCTTAATCATCTGTTATAGTCCATTTTGCCTCAGTCTTGCAAACTTTCATCTCAGTCGTAAAGACTTTAAACAAAAGCCTTTGTATCTCTGTCACTTACTCCTGAAAATACTTGAGAAGCCTTAGAATAACATAGCACACCCTAGTTCCCTGTGGAAAGACCTGTGCTTGCCACTGCCTTCAAAGGCTCTGTGCACTTGCAGATTAAGACATAGGAAAAGCATCTTTTAGCTCCTATCAAGTTTTTGGCGCCGCTGCCGGGGAACTTGTAGCGTGCTGTTGCTCTTTAGAGTTCTTTCTCCACTGTTTTTCCAACCCATAATTGTATTTTTATGCTCTGAAGTTGCTGTTAATAATCACCTTAGTGTATTGCTATTGCTTTGAATCATCCATATTTTCCATTTGTAGCCCTGTACATATGTGTTAGCTTTTCTTGTTTTCATGCTATCATAGTCATGTGTAGCTTTGTTAGACAATAATCTTTATAGTTTCGTGCACTTACATATTGTAATCCATCTTTTCATAAATTTTGCATTTGGTGCATACCAAAGTACCAACCCATCTCGTGTAGTTGATCTCTGCCATAGCTTTCGCTTCTGTGCTTTCACTGTGTAAGTCTGAGAACTGAAATTTTCTCTTGAGAAAGCAGGTACTAGTGGAGCAGACTCAAGATAAGCAAAGGAGCAGCAAAACCAGGGTGGAGTGCCTAAACCCAGTATTGCACTGGTGGTATTATTCTCCAAACCCTACTTCTACCCTGTGTGTATGCATGAACTAGTGCTAGACCTTTAATCTTGTGAGCCATCTGCCACTCTGCAAGCCCCTGTAGCTGCAGTGACTTGACCCCTGTGAGCCCTCTGCAACCTTGCAAGCCCCTGAAGCTGCAAGCTGTAAGCCACCACCTGGACAACCTAGTTGGCTGAAAGCTCAAGTGCCGTGTCTTTGTTGAGCTGTAATACCTTGCTAAGATTGTTAGTCTCATCTCGCCCGAGTGAGTTGACTCCACAGTTGTTATTTTTCGCATGCTTGGCTCTACCCTGAGACTTAGTGTTAGTCTCATCTGCCAAGGGTGTGATCAACCCTGAGCTGACTTGAATAACCATTCCTTGTAAGCCTGTATAGTTGACCCAGTAGCTGTGTATTACCTTGCCTTGTGTGTTCTACAACCAACCCTGAGCTCTGAGTTTGACATCAACTCAGAGTGTTGGTATCTGAGTGAGTTGATGCAACAAACTCAGGTGAGCCAGCTACCCCTTGGAAAACCAAGTGTGGACAGACCATGACACCCTGAAGTTGTGAGCATTGGAGTCATATAACCCCTGTATTGATCCCCAGAGCATGCTGTGAAGTTTTTATACTCTGCTAAGACCTGCACCCTTGTGATTTTGATCCCTAACAACTGAGGTCAACTGACCCAGTTGACATGAACTGTTAGCTTCATTTTTTGTGCAATCTGTGTGATCTTGTGACAAGTGATTGAGTTGTTGAGTAGTAGATTTGTGATTAGCAGTCATCTTGTTTTTCAACAACACAAACCTCCCGCACATGCTGCACCATTGAGTGGGCACATCCAATAACCTGTGCACATCACAAAAATTTCTTCTTTGCCTGAGCTGTGCTGTGTAAATTGAGTTGAGCTCTTTGTTGTGCCACTACCCATTGCTGATTACTCTGAGCTGTGCTGTGCTCATTTGCAATCTGTGCAATACCAGAGCTGTGTTGAAACCTTGCTTTAGACTGTGCTGATTTGCTAACCCATCAGCTGGAGCTGCTAGGCTACTAAATTGGCAACCACTTGACTGAACCCAACCACTGGCCTGGCAATCTGCCAACCTTCTGGCAAACTTCTGGGCTGTTGAGACATCAACTGAGCTGTTTAAGCTAAAACCCATTTGTGGGCTTTGCATTCCACTGATCTTTCAGCCCACAAATCTGGGCTGTAACCCTGCCAAAAACAAAAACCCAACTACTGGGCTCACTTCAATTCTGGGCTGTGCATTATCAACCCACTTCTGGGCTTGCACAAATCCGAGCCCAACACCACAAAAGCTGGGCCATACATTTCTAAACCCAACCTGGGCCGTGCAACAATCAAACCTACACCTTTTGGGCTGGAACCAACCTTTTCAGCTGGGCTCTACAACACCAATAACCAATTCCTTTGGGCTTGAGTCTTGTATTGGTGAGTCATTTTTGAGCCTTGTTTTTATGTGTTGAACTTGATTGTTTGTTAACATGCTAGATGCTAGCTAGGCTATGATTGTGTCTTTTAGAGACCAAACAAACCGACTAGTTAGAGTCCGCCCGGACGAAATCGTTAGCATACCCAGTTCTTCAACAGAAAGCCCAATTCCATCAGAAAGCCCATCCGAATCAGAAACCATGGGTGATGAACAAAACCAACCCCGTAGTCTCAAGGACTACATGTACCCAACTAGGGAAACCCAGCCCTCTTGCATCATTCTCACAAATTAGATGCTTGTCGGTTTGAACTGAAAGCAAGTACCATTCACATGCTACCCGTGTTTAGAGGGGTCAATGCTGAGAACCCCTACCATCACGTGAGAGACTTTGAGGATATTTGTGGGACTCTGCGTTTTAACCAAATGCCAGAGGAGTCCCTCAAATTGAGATTGTTTACTTTTTCTCTGAAAGACAAGGCCAAGTCTTGGCTTCATGCCCTACAACCACAATCCATTAGAACCTGGGATGACCTCACAAAAGAGTTTTTCAAAAAGTTTTTCCCAAACCATAAGACTGCGGTAATTCGCCAAAGTCTAAATGGTTTTGTGCAATTAGAAGATGAGACTCTAGCAAGGTACTTGGAGAGATTCAGTGAATTACTACTCCAATGTCCCCACCATGGTTTTGAAAAATGGAGACTCGTGCAAATATTGTATGAGGATCTAGATGTTAGAACCCGAACCACAGTCGAGTCAATGTGCAATGGTGCATTTATTGACAAGAGTGCCGATGACGCTTGGGCTTTTCTAATCGAAGTCGCTGAAAAGACTCAACAGTGGGAGTCCATCCGTGAACCGAAACGGACTACCCCTACCAACAATGTTCATAGAATCGAGTCTGACTTTGAGGGAAATGCAAAAATGGCTTCTTTGGCCCGGAGAATAGAAGTGCTTGAGTTGGAAAAGAATGTAAAATCAAATGCCCCTACTCTCCGTGACCAAATTGATAGGGCCACTTGTGCCGCATGCCATAGTTCTGACCACTTAGTGGACAGCTGTCCAGATTTATATGCATTTCAAGAGTCCAAGTCCGAGCAAGCCAATGCATTGTACCATAGACAAGAGAACAACCCTTATTCTCAAACCTACAACCCAGGGGTGGAGGAATCACCCTAACTTTTCATGGTCCAAGGGACTGTACAAGGGGACCAACACATAACAACCAAGGATACTCATATCCTAGAAACCCCCAAGTACAACCACCCCCTCGGTACCTCAGTAGAGAAAAAGACTAGCTTGGAAGACTGTGTCATTCTCGTTGACCCAAGGTCTTTCAAAACTTGAGAAAACTACCGACCAACGTCTCACAACCCTAGATCTTAAGATAGAGCAAATCATGATGCATTGAATGAGAGAGAGAAAGGAAAATTCCCTAGTCAACCCTTACAAAATCCAAAGATCGTGTTTCAAGCAGGCTCCTCTACCTGCAATGAAACTTCACATAGTCAAGCAATGCTTTGTCACCACTCTCCGTAGTGGTAGAATTGTTGAGAACCATGTAGGTGTACCACCTTCAAGCGAGTCTACATCAGACTCCCAAGTACACACAACACCACCGGAAACATCTACTGTAGAAAACGAATCTGAACCCATTGAGAAAACCAAGAGTCCTACTAATATAGATGTTCCTGTGCCAAGTCATGTTCCTGTTGCTCCATTCCCACAACGGTTGGTGCAACAGAAGGGGGGTACCCAATACAACGAGATGTTGGAATTGTTCAAAAGAGTTAACATAAACATTCCATTTCTCGAAGCAATCGGGCAAATATCTGCCTATGCTAAGTTTTTGAAGGACCATGCACACAAAAGCGAAAGCTTCATGTGCATAAGCGTGCCTTTCTCACCGAGCAAGTAAGTTCAATTATTCAAAACAAAACCCCACCTAAGTTTAAAGACCCGTAGCCCGACTATCTCTTGTACTATAGGTGAGCATACAATCGAAAAGCTTTATTGGACTTAGGAGCTAGTGCGAATCTACTTCCATATTCTGTATGTGCGGTTAGGTCTTGGGAATTGCAACCCACTCTCGTCACGCTACAATTAGCGGACAGATCTGTGCGAATCCCTCGGGGAATCGTTGAAGATGTGCTAATCAAGGTTGATAAATTTTATTTCCCTGTGTGGACTTCATTGTGTTAGATACACAACTTTGCATAATCATGAAAATCATATTCCTGTTATCTTAGGACGTCCCTTCTTGGCAACGTCAAACGCTATCATAAATTGTCGTAGCGGGATATTGAATTTGTCTTTTGGCAACATGACCGTAGAATCAATGTCTTTCGTGTGAACCAACAACCCATAGAGTGTGATGATGATGAATTGCACGAGGTTAACATGATTGAGAGTCCGATTCAAGACTCATTGCCCGACATTTTGTCATGGACCTGTGCAAGCATGTTTAGACAATTTTGACTTAGATCTCTTCGAGTTCGAGTACATTAGTGAGGTCCACTCTTTGCTAGAGTCTGTGCCACCCATGGATATTGCCAAATGGCGTAATGCGGTGGAAACTCTTCCACTCTCTCGATACCACATCTGCCCCACCTCTTGACACACCACCTAAGATTGATTTGAAACCTTTACCCGATACCTTGAAGTATGCATTCTTAGGTCCTTCTGAGACTTTACCTGTGATTATTGCATCATGTTTAGACACGGAACAGGTAAAGTCAACTTTTAGAAGTACTTAAAGAGCATAAAGGAGCCTTAGGTTGGACCATCTCCGATCTTAAGGGTATAAGTCCCACAATTTGCATGCATCACATAAACCTTGAGGAGAACACTAAACCATCTAGGGAAATGCAAAGGAGACTTAACCCCAACATGAGAGATGTTGTCAAGGGTGAGATTCTGAAACTGCTTGACGCGGGTATCATCTACCCGGTCCCTGATAGCCAGTGGGTCAGTCCTATTCAGGTAGTACCCAAGAAGTCTGGCATTACTGTTGTTCAAAACGAGATGAATGAGCTACTTCCCACCCGTGTGACCACTGGGTGGCGAGTATGTATTGATTATAGAAAACTGAACACGGTAACCAAGAAAGACCATTTTCCCCTTCCCTTCATTGACCAAATGCTGGAAAGGTTAGCCAAACATAAGTACTACTGCTTCTTAGATGGCTATTCTGGCTACAACCAAATTCACATAGCACCCGAAGACCAACAAAAGACCACATTTACATGTCCTTATGGAACATTTGCTTATCGTCGTATGCCTTTTGGGCTGTGCAATGCACCCGCTACTTTTCAACGTTGCATGATGAGCATTTTTTCCGACATGGTAGATAAGTTTCTTGAGATTTTTATGGATGATTTTTCTGTGTTTGGATCTTCATTTGATGAGTGTTTGCATCACCTCACATGTGTGCTAGTTAGGTGTAAGGAGAAGAGTTTGGTCTTGAATTGGGAAAAATGCCATTTCATGGTTAATTCAGGCATTGTTCTAGGGCATATCATCTCGGAAAAAGGCATAGAAGTAGACAAAGCCAAGGTAGATCTCATCCAACACTTGCCTCAACCTCGTTCTGTGAGGGACATCAGATCATTTCTAGGCCATGCGGGTTTTTACCGCCGATTCATCAAAGACTTTAGTAAAATTTCACGACCTTTGTGCAATCTTCTTGCAAAAGATGTTGCATTTGTCTTTGATGATGCTTGTAAGGAAGCATGGGAGCAACAGAAGGCTCTCCTTACATCTGCCCCTATAGTCAGACCCCCGATTGGTCATTACCATTTGAGATTATGTGTGATGCGTCGACTATCTTTGTAGGAGTCTGTTTTAGGCCAACGAGTAGACAAACTCCCTTATGTGATCTACTATGCTAGTAAAACACTTAACGATGCTCAATTGAATTATTCCACTACTGAGAAGGAGTTGCTAGCTGTTGTGTTTGCATTAGACAAGTTTAGATCTTATTTGATAGGGTCTAAGGTCATCATTTATTCTGATCATGCTGCATTGAGATATCTTTTGTCTAAGAAAGATGCTAAGGCTCGTCTAATTCGATGGATACTCTTGCTACAAGAGTTTAACCTCGAAATTCGAGATAAGAAAGGGTCAGAGAATGTTGTTGCCGATCACTTGTCTAGGTTGAATGTTGAATCTTCTGATGAGTCTGTGTTGAGTAGGGAATCATTCCCCGATGAGCAATTGATGCTTGTGTCTGAGATGCCTTGGTTTGCTGATATTGTGAACTACCTTGCTACAGGTAGAATGCCCTTGCATTGGTCTAAACAAGACCGTGCTAAGTTCTTGGCTGAAGTTAAACATTTCCTTTGGGATGACCCATATTTGTTTAAGTACTGCCAAGACCAAATCATTAGGAGATGTGTCCCCAATTACAACAAAGGGACGTTATCTCTTTCGTCATGACCATGCTTGTGGAGGCCACTTTAGTGCCAAGAAAACTGCTGCAAAGATCTTGCAAAGCGGTTTCTATTGGCCAACACTGTTTAAGGATTGCCATGCATTCTGTGTTGCTTGTGACCGATGCCAGAAACTAGGAAGTATATCTAGGAGAAACATGATGCCCTTACAACCCATTTTGATTGTTGAGCTGTTTGATGTTTGGGGCATTGATTTCATGGGTCCATTTCCGAATTCTGAAGGTAAGTTGTACATCCTTGTAGCTGTCGATTATGTCTCTAAGTGGGTAGAGGCCATTGCATCCAAAACCAACGACCATAAAGTTGTTCTTTCTTTTCTTAAGGAGAACATTTTCTCCCGTTTTGGAACCCCGAGAGCGATAATCAGTGATGGAGGTAGTCATTTCTGCAATAGACCCTTTGAATCACTAGTGCGCAAGTATGGAATCACTCATAAGGTCGCAACACCTTTCCATCCTCAAACCAGTGGCCAAGTAGAAGTTTCTAATAGGGAAATTAAGCATATTCTTGAGAAGACCGTCAATCCTTCTAGGAAAGATTGGTCTTTGCGTTTAAATGATGCTTTATGGGCCTATAGGACTGCATACAAGACTCCCATTGGGATGTCTCCTTACAGACACTGTGTACGGAAAAGCATGTCATCTACCTGTTGAGTTAGAACACCGTGCATACTTTAGCCGTGAAAAAGCTGAATTTTGATCTTGATAAGGTCTGGTACCCGTAGGAAACTTCAACTCAATGAGTTAGAATAATTGAGAAACGATGCATATGATAGTGCCAAAACGTACAAACATAGGATGAAGGTGTTTCACGACAAGCGCATTCTCAAGGCAAGTCTTTCACCCCAGGTCAAAAAGTTTTATTGTACAACACTAGGTTGCATTTGTTTCCAGGAAAGCTACGTTCCCGATGGTCTGGACCATACGTGGTACGTACCGTTTTTCCCCATGGAGCGGTAGAAGTTGAAAACCCAAAGAAACAAGAACATCTTCAAAGTCAATGGTCAGAGATTGAAACCATTTCTGGAGCATCTTCCACCAGAAGTTGAGACCGTTGACTTGGAAGACCCCATCTATGTGGACTGATCTAGTTCACTTGTGTACATACATATGGACTAAAAATCCATCATCTTTCCCCATCTAACCAACCTTTTTGTCTTGCGTTCTTGATTGTTTGCTTTCAAAGCATTCACCTTTCTATGGTTTAGCAACACCCTCTTGCATCCGGTAATCTCTTCCCTTTTCTCCTCTCAACATAGTTTTCTTGGTACGTGAATGTTTAAATTCTTATTATCTGTTAACACATTGAGGACAATGTTTGATCTAGGTTTGGGGGTGTGATTTGCATATAGAGTTTTTAGTCTTTTTGTTTTACTTCTTTGTATATTTAAAAAAAAAATAATAAAAAATTGTAGTTTATTTTCTTAGTTTTGATACCACCATGGTAAAGAAGAAAATTCCAAGTAACAAGGAAATTGAGTAGAAAAGTTAAAAATTGTCAAGTTTTGTGAAGTTTAGAAGTTCGTCATCAACATTTGAAGACCGAAGACCGAAGAGTGAAGACGTTTCTATGGTTCTTATGAGAGAGTGATATTAATTGCCGATCGGGTGAAAAGGTAGTGAGTACTCCCACCCTTGCTAATGGTTGATTTCCTTCCTTAGAGATCATCGAGAAAAGATTCTTTTTGTCCACACTTTTGTGGAGTCTCCAGTTTTTATTTTGGAAGGTTATCCTTCTTACCTACAACGTGTGCGGGATTTCTCTCTTTATTCCTCGCCTGCACACATGAGAGACTAAAAAGCGATCTTTTTGAGTGCAATTATCATAAAACCCTAATGGTGAGGCAGAAGTTGAGACTTATGATCACAATCGAATCCGAATTCTTTCATATGGTATGGTTACTTCTCGCTCAAAGACTTAAGGATGAGAATGCGTTCTTTAGTAGTTCTAACTTCTTGTTACTAGCACGCAAAACTCTATGTCCTCATAGCTTCTTGGAGGCTTGAGACTCTTTTACACTCGAAGTTGGAGAAGGTTTTGTGGGTACACCTCTCAAACCCTCACGAGACTACAACTCGTCCACTAGGGACACCTAGGGGTTTAAAGGCTTAGTGCATACGCTAAATGCATTCGAGAGACTGCGACGGGGGGTATAGTTAGGATTTCTTATTTTCTGTTTCACTTGAGGACAAGTAAAATTCAGGTTTGGGGGTATTTGATGAGTGCCAAATAGTGCATATTTATACACCTTTTTATTGGCATTTTACTCATCTTTTGCGCTTAGAAATCAGATATTATCCCATATTCTGTATTTTCCTTGTTTTCAAGAATAAATATTTGTATTAATTAATTTTGTGTTTTTAGGTAATAAATAAAGTCCGAAGAAATCGAGGGGCCAAAAGAGAGAAGAATTGGAGTCGAGCATCTATGGAGCAGAAAGCCGAAGCCCGCGCGCGCAACAGTTGCAACCCAACAAGTAGCAACTCATCTACAAGACATGGGCTTGAGCTAGACCCGACCCGCGACCCGGATCCGAGTCCGGCCACTCCAAGCCGTTGAGATCTCATCTTGCTGCATCCTACGCTCGCTGCCTCCTATGCATCGACCCTTGATGTCTCCGCTCCACACCAGATCACCCCCAGTTCATCCTTAGCCGTTCAGATCTGTCCCCCAAAGATCCAACGCTCGCTGAAGCCTTCCCATCATCCGTCGCTGTCCCTGCTTCACATCGAAGCACCCTATACCTATACCACTCGAGCTAACCCTCATTTCTCCCTCACCTTTCTCTTTCTTCACCCACGATCTCTCAGAGAAAACCCTACCCAACCTTACCTCCACCTCCTTCTTCCCACGCCCATAGCAGAGCTCCATCATCACATCCATCCCCTTCTTCTGTCGCAACAACTCTCCCAGCTCTACTTCGACTTATCTCAGTCTTAGCTTCTCTGTACCTTAGAAGCTAGGTTAGAGATAAGTTAGACTTAGGGTTTTCCTCCAACCACCCCGCATGGCGATTCAGAGGCAAGACAAGGTCGACATCAGGTTTGGGTCAGAGTAGTGGTTAGTGAGGATTGCTTTTGTGAGTTATAAATTGGGTTTTTGATGTAAGAGAAAACTAGTCAGTTTTAGTTTCAATTTAGGGTTCTTAGTTTTAATTTGTAATTCTAATTTGAAGTCTGTTTTAGCATGTTTAGTATGGGCTAATTCTGTATTGCTAGGATTTACATGAAACCCTAGCTGTGTTATGTGGTTCAACTTAATGTGAATTATTCTTGGCATGCTTTAATTGATAAGTAAGTTTCATTGTTAACATCTCAATGCCTCGCTCTCACAATGAATGTCATGCATCCATTGTAGTTAGGTTTACATTGTGTTGAGTGTGTTCAGCTCATATTTTGATTGCTAATGCTATCTCTTAGATTATTTGTACTTAACTAGACATCTAATGCTCTGAGTAGTACTCTGAGTTGATACTTGAAACTTCAAATGGTGAAACTCCTTAGGTATATGATAGAGTTGACACACTATCCTTACCTGCCTTAGGAACAAGAGTATTCACTTTAGTTGAATTGCATAACTTGAGATAGTGGTGGATTGGCAATCCTAGTATCCTTCTTAATCATCTGTTATAGTCCATTTTGCCTCAGTCTTGCAAACTTTCATCTCAGTCGTAAAGACTTTAAACAAAAGCCTTTGTATCTCTGTCACTTACTCCTGAAAATACTTGAGAAGCCTTAGAATAACATAGCACACCCTAGTTCCCTGTGGAAAGACCTGTGCTTGCCACTGCCTTCAAAGGCTCTGTGCACTTGAAGATTAAGACATAGGAAAAGCATCTTTTAGCTCCTATCAGAAGTTTTGTTAACGAGGAAACCGCAAATGCAGAAAAACCCTGAGACCTAGTCCAGATTTGAACACCACATTGTATTAAGCCGCTACAAACACTATCCTACTACAAAGCTAACTTCGGTCTGGAATGTAGTTGATCCCTAATCAATCTCACACTGATCAAGGTACAGTCGTGTTCCTTACGTCTCTGATCCCAGCAGGATACTACGCACTTGATTCCCTTAGCTGATCTCATCCACAACTAAGAGTTACTACGACCCAAAGTCGAAGACTAGAAAAACCAATTTGTATCATACAGAAAAGTCTATTGAATAGATAAATCTGTCTCCCACAGATATACCTACGACTTTTGTTCCATCTTTTGATAAATCAAGGTGAATACGAACCAATTGATAACCCGGACTTATATTCCCGAAGAACAACTTAGAATTATCAATCACCTCACAATAATCTTAATCGATTAACGAAACAAGATATTGTGGAATCACAAACGATGAAATGAAGGTGTTTATGACTATTTTTCAATCTTGCCTATCGAAGATATAAATCTCAAGCCAATCTTATGATATTGTACTCAATCACGATAGAAAACAGCAAGATCCGATCACGTAACTATAAAGAAAATAGTTGGGTCTGGCTTCACAATCCCAATGAAGTCTTTAAGTCGTTAACCTACAGGGTTTCATGAAAGGAGAATCGACTCTAGCTTATACAACTAGTATCACACAGGAGGTGTGGGGATTAGGTTTCCCAGTTGCTAGAGTTCTACTTTATATAGATTTCAAAGCAGGGTTTGCAATCTAAGTTACCTTGGTAACAAAGCATTCAATATTCACCATTAGATGAAAACCTGATTAGATTCAAGCTAATATCTTTCAACCGTTAGATCGAACTTAGCTTGTTATACACAAATGAAATGTACTTTCATTTAGGTTTGAGTAACCGTACCTAAACGTGTACACTTAGTTGGTTTAACAATAGTTAACCAATGGTTAGCCATATGAGCACTTCCATATCAACCTTATTAATCTTCACCATAACTAGTTCAAATGACTCAAATGAAACTAGTTAGAGAGTTGTTCAATTGCTTAGATCGTATAGAAGTATACAAGACACAATCGAAGCAAATCGATTTTGATTCACTCGAATCAATTCATGAACATTATAGCCATGGTTTGCAAAGATTGTATTCCTTATTATATAAATGTTTTAGTTCATGAACAAACCGATTTTAGAAAGTAACCAGCTTAAGTATGCAAATGGGTACGCATAATTAAGTGACCGGATTGAGTTTGTTTTTACTTCCAAACTCCAGCAGAAATTCACGGACGTGAACCCGGATTTCCAACAACCGCCAGTACGAGTACGGGTACGCATACTTTAGGTTCCCGGTTTTGGAATTTTACACAAATGTGAGAACACACTATGTTTATATCTATTCCGGAAGAGACGGGAAAAATGCTGTGAACGACAAGTAATCCGAACGACAAGTAATCCCTATCTTCACCGACCTAAGATTAAAGAATTCAGCTATAAATAGGTCCTTTATTTCTCCAAGCTAGCACAAAGTTTTGTCATGAACTCTCAACACAATTCTTCTTCAAACCCTAATATTCTCTGATCCGTCTAAGACCGGCTCTAAGCCTCCTTCCATGTAACTGAAGTAACCTTTGAATGGACACTATGTGTGGTTTAGGTGAAGACTATTCATGCTCAACCTCCCTGTTGATGGTGGATTTTCGTTCAAGGTTAAATTTGTAAAAAACCAGAAAAATCATGCGCTGACATCTTGTAAAAGATAAAGCCATTTATAAGTGTTGGATACTCCCTCACTTAATTCACCAAGAATGGAGCATGTAGCAACAATCCCATTCTCGTGAATACATGAAATTCCTCCAGGTTGGAGCATGTGGCAACAATCCCTTCCGTGAATTTCATATCAGCCTTGTATTTCCAAAGTACTCGTTATCGGTGTGGCATGACGACCGAGTGTTACTCTTACGAGTAACACGAACCTCCAAGCACTATAATGAAACCATGTACGAAATACCCGTACAGGCTGATTCTCGGTGTGTTATACTAGACCGAGCCCTCTCGGTGTGTTATACTAGCCCGATTGAGCCCCTCTCGGTGTGTTATACTAGCCCGATTGAGCATCCTGACCGACCGTATCGGTCCGGATATGATCCCGATCGCAGTCATCCAACTCCAAAAGCATGATTGGATGACCCCGATCAATTCCATCACCCCCAAGCGGTATGGAATACCCACGGCCGACCCCGCATGGTCAGCATTGGCCGTTGCTTGCCAAAAGACGTTCATACCAAGCATTATGGACTAAAACCCTAAATAAGGGTTTGCGGCATATTACATGTGTCGCAAAATAATCTCAACCATCCATCTTCGCAGGTATAGATGGAGGGTGTAGATGTAGACTCAAAGGGCCCAGAGCATGTCAACACGATCACCGTGGGCCCGCCTACACACTTGACCAATCGGTCAAGACCAACAATGTTTGGCCGTGACAGAATCGTCACCCAAACAAGAAGTGGCGCACGGCTTTTGAAAGCCAAAATTAGGGTTTTAAATCATCACGCGCGTCCATCTTCTCCGGCACGAATGGAGGGTCACAGATTAGATTAAGCAAGGGCCGGTCATACCAGCATGACCACCGTGCGCCCATCTACCTCCTCATGTGATCGGCCAAGGCATCCCATGCCCGGCTAATCCAAAACGCCCGCCCAAACATGCGTGGTTACACTTCCCAAATTGCAAACTGATCACGACCACTCAACTTCACCGGATGATTTGAATGGCTTAGATCACGTTTTCATGGGATAGTCAGGTATAGGTGTGAACACCAGCCTACCACCTACACACTGGTATGATCGACCAAGACCGACCAAGATGAGTCGTCTTGGAGCGCGCGCCCAAACCAGGGATGCCATGCGGTTTCCAACTCATTTGCGGCAATGGATTTACTGCGCAAACCGATCTCAACCACTCAACTTTGCCGGTCAATTTGAGTGGCCTAGATCGCTCCTTCTTGGGAAAGTGAAATATGGACGTGCACACCGGCATGCTTGTCTACACACATGCCCGGTCGGTCCTCTCCAAAGCCCTTCCCATGCTTGGTTTCGACCAAGTCAAGAGTGATGCTTGCGCACCTCTTCCAAAAACCCTAATATTCATTAATCGGTCGCAGATGAGTGTCTCAAAGATCATCTCATCCGTCCAACTTCACCAGCTTGGTTATACAACCCCGGTCGGGAGTTATTTAGTCAAGAGGCGTCATTACCCATCACTTTACCACACCATAACGCAAAGACTCGCATAAAATACACATGATACTTCACAAGTATCGACTTTCTCGAATAACACAGTTATTCAATTCAACATTACATGCTATCTTTCGTGGATCCACGATCCACACATTCCAGACATCAATCATGTCACAAACTGGGGGATACATACTGGGGTATCGGTCTGGCGGTTTACAGCGTGCGCGTGCAACGCGCCATCATAAGAACGTGTCGGGAAGTCATGGACGGTTAGAGATGAACAAGAAAAGTGGGCAAGACTGGTCGACGCACAACTCCACTACTCCATCACTCCACTTCCTCCACTTCCCACGAGAGACGTGAATGAGGCTCAATGACTTGTATAAATAGGTTCTCCGCCCTATTTCAAACAACACAAGTTCAGACGAGACATAAAAACCAAGTGTTAATACAAATCGTATTCAAACACCCAGAGCCTGCTTGCATCAACCGCAATCCTGCTCATCTTTCACATCACAAGTCATAAGCAAGCCAACACCTTCACAATCTCAACACCTTCTTCGCTTCCCTCCCTAAGATCAACCCCATCTCCTTCACTTTGTGACCGAAACAAGTCTGGAACGGCCATTTCTTGGTTTAGGCCGGACTTGCACAGATTGATCTCTCGAATCTACAAGCACTCACCGCGCAGTGCATTTGTTTAAAGGTTTAAATTCATTCCTCATCCACACCCCAAATTACCAAATTCTACAGGAGTAGTTTTCACCCATAAACAATTGGCGACCACAGTGGGAGATTAATCTCTCGGTTGTAAAGTCAATTTCTTCGAAATCCGATTCAATTTTATCAATTTCAAAAGGGTAGATCTTAGAATCAATTCAATCAACAATTCATTTCAAGATGGTGGAATTAAGGTCTGGATCGGCAATCAATTCGGACGGAGCTAGCGTGGATAACACTCCGGTGTTGACGTACTGTCGGTGGAGCTACCGTAGCCAACACATCTCGAGGAGCCGTTACCTCTGTCACCAACACTAGCGGAGCCGGAGACATCCCAGTAGGTGTGACGCCTCCCATCACTGAGCCGAGCAGCCGCAAATCCTGGCATCTCTTCGAGCGTAACGCCTCCAGTGGTCACCAGAGCAACAACTTTCACTCCTCCATCAGGACGAGGAGCCGGAGGCACAAGAGGAGGACCACCGTCCATTACCGTTGCAGACTTGATGGAGAAACAAGAAGTTCTTGCTAAGACTCAAACAGATATGGCCGCAACACAGAAGGAGGTACTTACTTTCCTCAAGACCTTAACTGAACGATTGCCGCAGGATTCACGTCAATCTTTGGAGCCAACAAGAGATGCCTTCAATTCACCCGGAGCAGGCATTTCCACTCGGACAGAAGCTCGTGTTGCCCCTGAATGTTCAAGAGAAAGGGACCAGACACCCAACTTCATCACACGTGAGGATCTAGAACGACTCCTTCAAAACCGAGGCAAAGGAAATCTGACGGATGCACACCAACACCAACCTCCATACCCTCAAGATATGCAACGAATCCCTCTTCCAAGAGGTTACACCTCTCCCCAGTTCTCCCTCTACGACGGTACTGGTAATGCTCGTGAACATGTCTCTCGGTTCTTGGAATCCTTGGGGGAACATGAATACAATCATGTTCTCGCGCCCAAAGAATTCTCGAAATCACTTACGGGGGAGGGCATACACATGGTACAACAACATCGCGCCTAACAAAGATATCCAACTGGAGCGAGATGGTCGGTGCTTTCTATAGAAAGTATTTCTTCGTGTCTCGAACAAATCACCTTTTCGGATCTAGGAAGAATTCTTCAGCGGAACAACGAGCATCCTAACGACTTCGTCAAAAGATTCGAGAACTCAAGCGCTGGATTGTCATGACCCGAACGTCACCGAACGACAATTGGTGGAGTTGTGCATCAACGGGATGATACCCATATACCGCGCTCTGTTAGAGAATCTGGGCTTTCAAACGTTCAAACGTTCTCAACTCCACGAGGCCAATGCAAAACGTTTACTAAACCGTTCAAAGAACAATTAAATCATAAGCACTATTCTTGGCACTACTAGAAAGAACCAGAGTTATTCTCTTAGCTCAAAGTGAAGATTCACGTGAAAGTCGAGGAGCAAACAATCTAATTAATCGCCTCACGAACAAGCAATACAACACTTAGAATTCATCCCCGGTCCTTCTAATAAAACCCATGAGTTTCAGAGTGTAGTGGGTGGAGGAGAGAAAAGGAAAGCTCCAAATGGAAGAAATGAATGGGTCGGAACCACAAACCAAGCGGACATCCCTTGCACACAAGACATCGTCTCGAAAAGGAAATCCCTTTTTTTTTTTTTTTTCTCTTCCAGACAAAACTCCTGTATCAATCACAGTGTCTAAACACTAAAGACACAATTATCAACCTTAATCTATGCTCTCGTACATTCAATTATCAACTTTAAACTTTCCTTTTCCCATGAATGAAGTGATAGAACTCCCTCGGACAACAACTCCATCTACTGCTACTATACGAAGCGTGGATCCAAGACAATGCCGTTTAAAGCTGCCCCATATCCATTGATCACCATCTGTTCTTCTCTATCACAACGCGAATCCTCCGACCGAGGAAGAAATGGCAACAGATCCCTTCATAATCGATATTGTTGCTACCAATGGCAGGTTCGTCCATCATCCGACCAAAGATTGTAACTTGAAACAAATATTCTCCATTCTTTCGGGGAAAAGGTAGAGACCCTTCTCCGGCTTGCGGCTAGGGGTGAATTCACTTCTTTTGGATGATTCACCCTAGCAAAACACAAATAAAAGAAAACAAACGTAATATACAATAATTTGCAAGAAAATATAGCAAATACTAGCATGGATTGACAAAATATATGCAAAATATGCATAACAAATTCCCCCACACTTGTCTTTTGCTCGTCACTCGAGCAAACTATCTAAAATACAACAACTCCATGTGGCGAGGATCTTACTCTTAGCATGAATAACAGGCCTTTAAACCTAGGTGTCCCTAGTGGACGAGTTATAGTCTAAGTGAAGGTTTACAAGAGGTCTACCTACAAAACCTTTATTTCAAACTCCATTTGTTGACAAATCAATGAGCGAATCCAAATTGACTACGGGAGGAGGTACCTTGCAAATTCAATTCATATTAGTAAATAAACTCTAATTAGATGATCGGACAAGCCACAATGGAAACTAACAAACCACAATCACAATGAAAAGATCAAGAAGATGGATGTAGATGTTGGCGAATATTCACAAGTGATCGATGTTTCCCATATATGCATGCGAAGGTCTTGCTAAGATGAACCTAATCCTATTGAGATTGAGCTACTTGGTCTTTGAATACTACATCAAATCAATTGGCATATACAAAGGGAACCAAGAGTGACTTTATTCAACCTGATAATAATTTCTTCTTTTTTTTTTTTTTTTTTTCGATTGGATCAAGTGGATCCAATTTCTCTTTTTTTTTTTTTTTTTTTTTATGATGATTAGATCTTTTTGGATCCAGCGCATGCTTCCTTGTCAGACATAAGATAGTTGCCTTGGATCCTGCATTTCAAACGTTCTCATAGCCTTTCCGGCTGGACTCCACGAGGCCGCAAAACGTTCAGAACAACTGCGCACCGCAATGGACTACTAGAAAGAACCCACTTTCTAGAGTTATTCAAAGTGAAGATTCACGTGAAAGTCGAGGGAGCGAGGCGCCTCACGAACAAGCAATACAACACCGGTCCTTCGTCTAGAGTGTAGTGGGTGGAGGAGAAAAGGAAAGCTCCGGTGACGGAACCACAAACCAAGCGGACATCCCCGGCACACAAGACATCGTCTCGAAAAGGAACAGACAAAAACTCCATGTACAAAACACTAAAGACACACAGGTTTTCCTTTTCCCATGAATGAAGTGATAGAACTCCGGAAGCGTGGATCCAAGACAATGCCGTAGCTGCCCCATTATTAGTGAAGATTCATATCAGCATCCTCCGACCGAGGAAAAATGGCAGATCCCAGATAACTCAGTTGGAAACGAAGGTGTTCATAGAGATCCTCTACCTATCGTGAACCGCACGATTTCGGGGATTACTGTTCGCAAGACCGTACAATCCATGATGGAGCGCATATGTGAAATCTTGTACTTCTCCAAAGGACAACGTCAAGACATATTTACGGCCCTCAACCACGTTGTGTCGTAGACGTTTGCATCCGTAACAATCCAGAACCCCATCTTTCCTGAAAGACATGAGCAAGGGAAACTGGGGACTCCTAACCGTCACTCGTTTGAGAAACGTTGAGATCGACAGCGTGTTGATTGATACGGCTTCCGAATTTAACATCGTTACTGTCAATACCTTGAGAGCGGCAAAGATTTCAAAGAAGGAAGCTACTCGTCACCCAACTGTGGTTAAAGATTCAGCAGGAGAGCCCAGAGATGCATACGGATATATTGATCTGGAAGTCAAATTGGGTGATGCCTCGACACGAGCAAAGTTCTACATAGTCAAAGATCATCCCAACTACAACATGATCCTGGGACGCCCTTGGATGCATGACAACAAAGCAATACTAGGAGTCTGTCCTCTCCGGTTTCGATACACCGAAAGAATCTCCAACATGCCTTCGGACCTCCCGATGACTGTATCATTTGCCGCACCAAAGAACTTACCTATGTGACACAACTTCCCGGAGAGAGCTCACAAAGATACATTGAAAAGTTCCGATCTCAAGTAAGTCTCGTCACGCAACCTTCCTTACAACCTAACGCCCTTCATTCTGACAAGTCCTGGGGACTGACCCCAACCAACGGACCAACCTCGACTAAGAGATGTGAATGGGAAGCCGACCCTTTCAAACGTTTTATCAAGAGTGTAGAGGCTGTCTTGGTCAAAGGCGATGAGAAGAATGTCCAAGTATCTGCACGTCCAAACCCGTTTGGAATTGGAGACCTGGTGACAAAGATGACTGCGTTCAATATTGGGAGCATGACGGTGAAGATGACCACTCCACCCGACTCACCCACCGAGAGAGAAGATGAACCATACCTGGTAGCAGATGTTATCCTAGGCGGCTACTGCAAGCTCATCAACGCTGATAAACTAGAGGGCATAACAGTTCACTCACGATGGCTCAAACCTTACCGAACTTAAGATACTGTGCTACCACTTTCCAGCATCCTCCACACCTTAAAACGATGTGCTATATTTTTTCCAGCGTATTTCCTTTTACAATTCCATATCATATTTGTAGGATCATAATATCGCCACAACAACAATTCGCGAAGACAACGGATAAAGACATTGCGAGTGAGTCGCAGAGGGTTAGATATAAATGACGCACTGGATGACGATAGGAGGATATGAAATCTGGCGAAGGTTAAGAAGTGTCGCGAGTATGAATATTTGTATGTCTGCGACGCTTCGCGAGACATTCCCGAAAATAAAGGACAGCTTTAGCCTGTCATTCACCATGTATTACCCTATATAAAGGGATGAGTGAATCTGTCGAGGGAGAGGTCTTTTTGGATTGGAGAGTAAGTCATTAGGAGAGAGAAACAGAGAGAATGTTTGTAAGTCCTTAAATGTAATTCCATTTTCCTGTGTAAAGATTTCAAGAAAGTTATTAATAAACATTGGTAATTGTTCATCTATTATCCTTTGAATGGATTAGTTAAACAAAATATAGTGAGGGGTGTATTGTGGGATTTCCTGCAACTACATATTGGCGCTAGAAACAGGGAACTAAGAAAAGATTGGCATAGAGATTTGGAAGAATTTGAATGCGATAATTTTCAAAAGATTTACTAAAAGAGAAATGGCTAGAAGAAGAAATGTACTTGAACAACCTGTGAGAAGAAGTGGAAGACTTGCTGGAGAAAGGAGAATTGAACAAGGAGAATCGTCAAGGGTGAATATGAGAAATGATGAAGAAAACCATGTTCAGCGTTTAATTCCTCCAATAACAAATGAAACTGTGGATTACGATAGAGTAAGTGTACATACTTGGAGGTCGAATTCTGAGGATGAAAGGGAAGAAGAGCAGCAGTTGATGAATAACGGACAAGAAGGAGGAGACCAAGAAATGAATCTAGGAAATGAAGAAATCACAGCGTTGGAAACATTGAGACAAACAATACATGAAGAAAGGCGACTAGAGGCAGAAGAGCGAGCAAATTTGACAAGACAGAATCATGAATTAAGAATGGAAAATATGAGATTGCAAAATAGAAGATCGAGAAGCACTCATGAGATCGAGTTCAAGATCAACTAGGGAAGAAAGAAGGAGAGCCTTACCAACGAAATTACAATGGAAAAACCAACAGGAAGCACAAAATCTCAGCTCGAACATCATGAAAGAAGAGAGGACGCAAAGATCGTTATATTCCCCATCCCGAGAATTTCCAAGAGGAGCGAGAATGAAGAAAATCGGGAAACTAGGCGATTTCGGGGGCCAAATGATCCAAACCCAGGAAGGAAGAGCAATACCGCATGGAAGAGAAGCATTGAGAAGGCAAAAAGAGATCGTAGATGACATTGAGAAACATTATGCTGAACAAGCACGCTTAGCCCACGAGAGAGAGAGAGTAAGAGCAGAAATGGAAAACCAAGAATTAGAAGAAGCAATCCGGCAAAATAATCACGACAACCGAGAAAGGAGGCGAGCACAAGATCGTGTCAATAGAAATACCAATGGAGAATACGAAAGGATGCAGAGAAGAGTTGATAGAGAACCCAGAAGAGAGAACGATAGATATAATGGTGTGCGAATTGATGAAAGAGGCGAAGAAGAAAGTCACAGAGAAAGGAGAGAAGAAAATAGTGAACAAGAAGGTCAAAACAGGCATGAACGCAGGAGGCGAGAGGCAGAGCTAAAAAGACCAGCAGAATCAAATCCTGAGGAAAATGAGCAAATCTTGAAAGAACTAGCAGAAATGAGGAAATTGTTAAATAGTAGGAAGGAAGGAGGAAGAAGACAGTTGGATGAAGCCATCGCGGAAGCTGCGAAGACTCCTTTCACAATAGAAGTACAAATGGGAGGAATACCACCTAAATGCAATCTGCCTGCATTAACCAACATTTTCGATGGAACAACCTATGCGGTACAACACATCAAGGCTTATATGAGATGTATGTTACAATGGGAGAATCATGATGCCATATTGTGCAAATACTTCGCATCAAGCTTAATTGGAGAAGCACTGAAATGGTTTGAAGGATTACCGAGAAACACAATCTCATCATTCAACCATTTACAAACTATTTTCTTGGGAGCTTATATAAGTAACAATTCCATGCGACCAGGAATTGAAGATGTATTCGGATTGAAACAAAGAGTTGGCGAGAGTTTAAGACATCTGACAATGAGATGGAGAACAATGTGCAGCGAAATGGCCTAAGGGTAGAGGAAAGATATCTCATTTTATCATTTGTAAATGCTCTGTTCGCAACAAGTTTGCTATACATTCAAATATTCGAATTAAAAATACGATTACGATGGGCCGAGCTGCGAGAACTCCAAGAAGAATACATTGCTTTGGAAGAAAGACAAAATGAAATGGAATCATACCCGAGTTGCGAATACAAGTTCAAACGCTACGAATGCAAGTTTATTACCAAAATTTTTAAACTCGGTGGCGACCACTTCGCAAGGGCAACCGGAAAATAGAGTTGATGATGGACAAAGAGAAAATAGTGGCTATGGGAAGCCGAGATCGGGAGGAGTTTGATAGAGAAAGGAACTACTACAACCGCGACAACAATAATAAAATTCAGAGATTAGATCATATGCAAGAAACTTATGGAGGACAAAGGCGAGAATAACCATGGAAGGCCAAGAAATCGCAGAGTGGTATGGGAAGAGATCGAATGCCACCACTAAATGCTAGTGTGGAAAAAATTTGGGAAGCTATACTTGTAATGGAGGACGTACCACCACCATGGAATGCAGGGAGTGAACCACAACCAAGTGACAGAAGTCATGAATATTGTTCTTACCATCGCTTTCATGGACATCTAACAAATGATTGCAGAAACATAAAGAGAATCATTCTCAGAATGATTGATCAGGGGAAGTTGACTCATTTTCTAAAAGATGAAGACAAAGGGAAGCAAGTACTAACAACATCACCATCAGAAGTGCAAAGAACAGTTTCAAAGAAGGGAAAAGAAGCATTCGTAATAGAAGTGGGAACAAAGGCCAAGAATCTATTTTGCAACTCTATCGTTCATTCATATCGTACAATTGAAGATTTTCACGATAATGTGCTTAATAGAGTATATGCAAGAGATTTTCATAACAAAGAAGTGATGAACCTGGCGAGAAAGTCGCAATTGAAAGATTGGCAGCTAAAAATTATTTCTTTCTCTGCAGACGAGGTACCCAAAGGAAGAGAAGCACATGATAGCCCGTTGGTGGTGCGATCGGACATTAATCCAAGACCAAATTGATGGAGAAGATGACGAAGCGAGAAAATTGTTGGGCAATCAATAGAATCCTAATCGATACTTGGAAGTTCGGTGAATATTCTGTTTTACCATACTTATAAGACTATGGGTGGAGAGGATGAAAATTTGATTCCTTCAACGTACAAAATCTACGGTTTTAACGGACAAATAACAAACCTAAAGGAGAGGTTCACATGAGGATACCTTTACAAGGATTATCAGTGACATTTTATTCTTGCGTGGTTGACGTGGATTCTCCTTATAACGCATTAATCGGGCGACCATGGCTGCACGAAATCTTGGGAGTAGCATCAACATATCATCAATGTATAAAGTTTCCCCATCCAAATGGTATTGGAATTATAAAGGGAGATTGGAAGGAAGGTCGAAATGTTATGAGGTGGACGTAGAGAGTCATGTGAAGAGAGAAATGCTAAAAGGAAAGGTTGGAAACAGAATATCAAAGATGAACAGAGAAAAGAGAAGCTGATGGTGGATACTATAGAGATAAGAAATGAAGAAGCATCGCGAGGTGCCGCAACAATAGGCGAATGTTACGATGTTGCAAAAATAATTGGTTGTAGTTCATCGCGAAGTGCCGTAGAAACATTGCGAAGTGCCGCAGAAGAATGCATGGAAGCAGACGAACGTTATGATGGAAAGGAGTCCTTTAAGGATTGGGATAACGCTGAGGCAAAGAGTGCAATGAACAAAAGGCATAAAAAGTAAAATGAATGGTCCGTGATAAGTAATCGACAAAGATATATCAACGGCAAGACAAAGAAGAAATGATATGTGAGAATTTCGACAAGAAGAATGTACAAGAATCCGAGAGAAAAATAAATGAAACATCATTGTGCGATGTCTTCGCAAATTAAATATCAGACAACAATTAAATATGAATGATTGAATGATTTAACAACAATGAATGAGTAAATGAATGGGACGAACCTTTATGGCGTACACCCTAGTTCGCGAATTACATTTCGTAAGAGGCAAATGTAAGACCTAAAGTGCGTCATATAAGGGGGTATCTCTTAACATGGCTCGGGGAAAAGGTTACACCGCCCCGGAACTGGGTCATGCAGATTTGGGGCCCATGAAAGCCTATCCGGAGGAGGTACCTTGGATTCCCAACTATATATGTAGGTTATACCTGGTTGGGCGACCGAGGGTCTCTTTCAAGGAGTCGGTGTATGATCAAGGCGCCGAGGTACACGGTTGAGTCAAGAGTGCGGGGAGCATGGAACTTCCTTACCACTCTTGACAAGTCTTGGCGCATGCTGCACTCGGCCCGAAGAAAACTCCACTTAGGGTGCAGCCTTGTAACCATAAACCCTATAGGTATAAGGGATAAGAGGCTGCGAAAACAACTGGTTGTTGTTAAGACCGGGATGGGAGGAGCTAGCCTTGTATGGCCGATGTACGCCTCCTTGAAGGGGCAACCAGGGAGATGATAAGGGCGGCACCCTCCATTAGGGAGCTGATAAGTGCCAAAGACGCAAATGTCACGAGGCTTTGTTTTCGCAAGGAAACTTAGGCTTGTCATATTTGTGCAATGATCCTGCAGAGGCAATAATACTAACGCGAGGGTAAGACGAGATCAATGGGTCCTTACATGCAAGTGTAAAGACGTCCTGCGATTTCGTCGCAAGACAGCAATGTCACGGGGCTTTATTTTCGCAAGATTATTTAGGCCTGTCATATTGTCGCAAGCCAAATATCTTGTAGAGGCAAAAATACTTGAATAATGATAAGACAAGGTCAATGGGTTTTTACATGCAAGTGTAAAGACGTCCTGCGACCTTGTCGCAATAAGGGGTGGCAGAGTAAGACCTTTACTTAGGAAGGTCAAGCTTAGAAGACCACCAAAAATGATAAGGCGAGATCAATAGATTTCTTCTTTTATAAAAATCACTGGCGACCTCGTCGTAATTATAAATTTAAACATCATTCTTGGTCAGAGGAAGAAAATGCGAATCTCAGAAATTTCATTCTTTCATATGAAGATGCATAACAGAGGCAAATACGGGAATGGAAAAGACGAAATATTGTTATCCATCTTCCAATGAAAGAGTTATACATTAATAATGTTAGCCAATTATATTACAAAACCCAAGAAAAAACTGCCAAGAAAGGGGAATGAAGATTGAATTTATGGGCAATAAACCCAAGAAGTTTACAAAAAAGAGATACAGAAATGTACAGATATTACAGCAAATAAAGAAACAAAAAGAATTATCTCTTTGGTGATTATTCTCCTTTATCTGACCCTTCAATTTCATTATTCTCGTCGCCAGAGTTTTCTTTTTCGCTGGCCTCACTATCAGAAACGTCCGAGACAGGCAAATTCTCAGGAACTTCTTCGGAAAGCCAAGGATATGAACAAAGAGGGATTTTATGATCATTACAAACATACTCCATGGCTTCATTGCGAAAACGAACGGCATCATTATTAAAATTTGCCACGGTAGTTTGAAATTGTTTCTTCAACTTGGAATATCTATTCTCGCGAAGGGTGAGATTCTTTGCGAGTTGTGCTTTCTCAGATTCAAGTTCTTCAATCCTTGCTTGAAATCTTTTTTCGGACTCTGCAAATAAATTACGATAAATTAACAACTCAACAACAATATTACAGAGGTAAGAAACAGTAAGGTATAATAAATAACCTTCTCCGTCAGATATTATATCTTTAACCAAGGAAGTATGCTCGGTATGAAGACTAACATCAACACCTAAGTTATTCCTGGCATTATCTAAGATTTTCGCAGCCCAAGCGAATTCATCGTCATTATTTATAATAAGAAGTGAACGGATTTGATTTTCTCGCTCACTAAGTAAGGAGTTACGCGAAGCAATTCATCTCGCTCCATTTGCACTTCGAGAAGGGACTTTTGAAATGTTGCTAATGCCTGGGCACCATTATTAGCAATGCGATCTTTGTCATCTATATGGTCACTAACTTTCTTCCTTAAAATTTTGGTTTCCTCATGAGACTCAAGGTACATTTGTTTAAACTGGTTGGCTGTACTTAAACTAGATCTATGCTCAATTTCTAAGAGGCGGTACTTGGTTTGGAGTTCATTTAATGAAAGAGGATTAATTCTGCTTGACGAACTACTTAAAGAGTTGTTGAGATGAGCGAGAAGAGTGTCATTATCCATAGGCTCAGGAAATGAATGGAGAAGAATAGCTTCTTCGGAGAGGTTATATACATCTGCGAAAGTGATAAGTCGGTAGCAACAGAAACCGATAAAATGAAAATAATGAGAGAGAAAAATTTTATACCATAAAGTTGCTTTGATTAGCGTTACGGAGAGTGGTAACTTTGTCCTTCTCGGGCGTAAAACTCGATTTCCAACCTGTTGGATCTTTTCGCGAGATCTCGCAGATTCAACTTCTAATTCTTTGATCTTTGTGCAAAATTGGGTATTCTTCTTCAATTGAACGTTATACCTCCTCTCAAGATCCGAGGCAACCACAAAAGAAGTTTTTCCAAACTGCGAAGAAAGATAAAAAGGTTATTAGAATATAAATTAAAAGCTAAGGTGGGAGGAGAAATATGAGTTCGAACATACCAACGAATTAAGTGCATTTAAGAAGCTAGGGATACAGATCTAGAAACTCCTTTGAAAGAGTCATTGCCCTCCAAAGCAGTGTAGCATTACATATGGTGGCGAGGTTCTCGCATATAGAAGTCGGATGAGTATCTCCAATTCCTTGAAGAGAATCCGAGAAGATCTTTGAACAATTGATCCATAGGAGAATTGGCCGATTGAGCTTCATTTTGGAAAGTTGAATCCAAAACATTATCATCATCATCCTCATCGGAAGATTCGAACTTGAGCTAAGATGAGAGGAAGGTTGAGTTTTTCGCTTCTTAGATAATGGAACAAGACTTATCCTTGCGAGCATTGGCTTTAGTTTTGCCTTTAACTTTCGCAGCTATCACTTCCTCGGCGTCAACCTTCGCATACAAATGAAGATAAGAAATAGAGGCAACAATATTGTTAAATAACATAAAAAGATATTTCTTACTTCATCCGTAAGCGATCGAAGTATTGCCAAGGTACTTGCCGGTGGATTTGCCTTGTAACTTTTCCTCGCCTTGACAATCTAGAAAATTTACAAACTCAATGAGTACAAGAGGAAAGAGGGATTGCAAAAGCAAACTGTGGGGACATACCTCTTCCGCCTTCTTGGGCCACTTAAATTCCCAAGGATGATAGCTGCGAGATTTGCGGGGAGTACATGCGAACCTGCTATGTAAGGTCCACTTAAGAGCAAAGGAACAACCCACCACCTCTCATCTTTAGAGTGGCGAGGAGTAGTGTTCTTACCCGAATGCCGGTCGATATCTTGCATGAGTAATTTATCCTCGGGGATATTATCTTTTCTCTTCAATCGAGCGCCCAAATGAGATTTCTTGTTTCTCATGCCTATTACTTCATAATTTTCAAAGAAGTTTTCTACGGTGTATCTCTCGGGATTATTTCTAAATTTACATATTCGGGATCTCTGGCATTGTTGGGATATAGAGATCCTTTGCCAGCACCACACTGCTGGCAAACTCAAGCATTAGGCGGATACAATCGCCGCATAATTGATAGACAGCTCGCGAGAAGTTCGGATGGGAAAGGATTTCATAAAAGAGTGGCATCTCGGGATCATATAAAGGAATGGGAAGTCCTGCGAGAAGTTGACCTAGCAAAACAATAATCTTGTGATCATCACATTGATGATCGAAAAAAAACTTGGCGGTGAGTATAGATGAACCTCCTTGATTAGGAATGGTAGAAAGGGTGAAACCTTCATCTTGCAACTTCTTCTGAATCTCAATAAAGCGAGGTTTGTACATACGACTAAGTGAAGCCATTATCAATATGGGAATGGATAAAAAATCGAAGATTAAGATATGATAAAAAAAGATCGAAGATTTGCAGTAATAGAAGCACAGCTTGCAGAAGAAGAAGATAAAAGAAAAGCTGCAGAGAGAAGACGAAAGAGGAAAAGAGAAAGATATGAAAAATATATATAGAGAGAAACATCCTCGGGGGAAACGAGAGCATTTAATGTGAGAAGGGACGTGAATGGTCAAGAATAAACGATTGAAAGAGACGTGTCAGGAATAGAATGGAGGAGTAGACATCTGTGATAAAGTCCGTATGGAAAGATGAAACTGAGACAAGTACAAATAAACAGTTGCGGCAGTTCAAAAATATTGATTCTCATGACATTCTCTCCTTCGCAGAGAAGACATGAGAAGAGGCAAGATGTAGGATCATAATATCGCCACAACAACAATTCGCGAAGACAACGGATAAAGACATTGCGAGTGAGTCGCAGAGGGTTAGATATAAATGACGCACTGGATGACGATAGGAGGATATGAAATCTGGCGAAGGTTAAGAAGTGTCGCGAGTATGAATATTTGTATGTCTGCGACGCTTCGCGAGACATTCCCGAAAATAAAGGACAGCTTAGCTGTCATTCACCATGTATTACCCTATATAAAGGGATGAGTGAATCTGTCGTTAGGAGAGGTCTTTTTGGATTGGAGAGTAAGTCATTAGGAGAGAGAAACAGAGAGAATGTTTGTAAGTCCTTAAATGTAATTCCATTTTCCTGTGTAAAGATTTCAAGAAAGTTATTAATAAACATTGGTAATTGTTCATCTATTATCCTTTGAATGGATTAGTTAAACAAAATATAGTGAGGGGTGTATTGTGGGATTTCCTGCAACTACAATATTTGTAATTCCTCCAGAAAATGATTGCAATACTTGCATTCATAGTTAGGGTTTCAATTTTCAATTTTCAGTTGAAGCATTATTTTCATTTGAGAGCCTCTTTACTCCTAAAAAACACAAGTTCCTGAGTCAGCCTAAACCAACCACTGGAGCAAGAAAGGGAACCCTAAGCAAATATCTCACAGGAAGAAGGAAATAGAACGTGTGCACAAAAGGAAAATGATTTGAGACATCTGCCCCAACAAAGCCAAGAAGATCTTACATCGAAGCACAGTCCGTGGATATTCCATTATAATATTGTTTCTTTTATCATTAAGAACTATATGCGAAGGCGCACCCTTGCACCTGAGAAGGATTGGTTGCAGTCTTGACAAAAGATTATAAAAGAAAACTTTATTCAAACAATCAAATGGAAGAAAGACCTTGAACTCAGCTGCCACTGAGTACAAGGAAGATGTTCGAGCACAGAATATACTTGGAAAGAAAAAAAAAAAAAGAAAAAAGAGATTTCAGTCGTCAAGAGGGCCGGTCTCGCCTACATCACCGTCAGCTCCATCACCTGTTGATGCTCCCCTCTCTGGATCTCCCTCGGTTACGCATCGACGTCTCGCGGCAAAGCAAAGACACTCCATCCCAATATCACCAAATGGGAGCATTAAAAAGCGCATCAACATTAGGAGCCGTACCAATTGCTTTCAGGTTTTCAGGTTCCTCTGTGTTGGAGTCAAGAATTATCACGCCGTCCTGAACCGGGTAATCACACTTGCCTTCATTCGGGGGTCGTTCATGCTCAACTCTCCGCCCCTTCAACCGCGCTGCAAATCTCTCTGCCCTTGCGCTTACTAGTGTCTCTGCAGCGTTTCCTCGCGCCTCCGCCGCTCCTCCATGTCAATTGCAGCCAAAGTGCACGGATATCGTCCTCCGACAATACGAAGATGGGAGATAGACATCCCCTGTATAGCACGTCCGACTTCGCGAAGTGGAAAATCAATCTTAGCCATTACTTCTTCGTGCGCATGGTTTTCGGGCTTGTCGACTTCAAAACTTCTTTCTGGGGAAGCAACAGAATGAGCGTCCACCGCTTCCATGATAAACTGCAAAGGAGAGGGAGTTATGAGCACGCACACAAAAAAAAAAGAAGGAGGTCATCAAATCCATCGATCACTTAATCGAAAAATCGAAGCAAGCACGAGATATAGAATAAACGACCACGTGAGACGATCCTTTATAATCTCACAAGTCGGCGAAATTCGAGAAAGGAAAAGGAGTCTTTACTTACCACCTATGAAGGCTGCTAATTCGGGATAACAATCGACGAGGCTTATCAGATATACCTGAGGAGAGCCGTGTATGATGAAGAAAGTACACCTGAAGAAGTGGCCGAGTTCAAATATGCACAAGAGGAACCAGAGCGACTCACTAGATCAAGTCCTGTTTCTTTCGCATCCTTAATCATAACCAACCAGTTCCAGGGCAACGCCTGACTATCCGGTAAATATATATCTACTCTAGCCTGGTCATTTCAGTACATATGTATGTCACCATCTCATGCCTACCACACAATAGTGTAACCATTATGTGCTAGGCAGGAGACTTAATGTTGATGGTGGATTTTCGTTCAAGGTTAAATTTGTAAAAAACCAGAAAAATCATGCGCTGACATCTTGTAAAAGATAAAGCCATTTATAAGTGTTGGATACTCCCTCACTTAATTCACCAAGAATGGAGCATGTGATGAGTGCCAAATAGTGCATATTTATACACCTTTTTATTGGCATTTTACTCATCTTTTGCGCTTAGAAATCAGATATTATCCCAGATTCTGTGTTTTCTTTGTTTTCAAGAATAAATATTTGTATTAATTAATTTTGTGTTTTTAGGTAATAAATAAAGCTCGGAGAAACCGAGGAGCCCAAAGAGCGAAGAATTGGAGTCGAGCATCTATGGAGCAGAAGCCGAAGCCGCGCACAAGCAGTTGCAACCCAACAAGTAGCAACTCATCTACAAGACATGGGCTTGAGCTAGACCCGGATCCGAGCCCGTACACTCCAAGCCGTTGAGATCTCATCTTGCTGCATCCTACGCTCGCTGCCTCCTACGCATCGACCCTTGATGTCTCCGCTCAACACCAAAACACCCCAACACTCGAGCCGTTCGGATCGCACCAGACTTCATCCAACGCTCGCTGAGGCCTCCTCATCTTCCCCTGATGCACATGCTTCACAGCAAAATCTCCTAACCCTATACCCTATCGAGCAAACCCATTCCTCTCTTCTTCTTTCTCTTTCTTCTTCTCTCGAGCAACCCTCTGCAAAACCCATTCCCCCATCACCCGACCACTTCTGCAGAGCCACCACGCCACCACCATCCTCATCTTCTCTTCCTGACACAGCAACAACCTTCTCCATCATCAGCCGCACCACTTCTCTAGGTCTAGGTTTTCTCTCACTTAGCTTCTCCAACCCTAGAAGCTAATTTAGAGAAAAACTAGAGCTAGGGTTTTCATCACCACAGTCGACCCATGGAGCTCAGAGATGATGTGACGAGAGAAGAGGCGATTCAGAGACGTGGGTGAGAGAAATGTTATTTTAATTTTCTGTTTTTAAAATAAATTAGGGTTTTTAGTTTTTGATTGTTGCATGTATAAATAGAAGATGTAGAAGATGTTTTTGCTCATGCCTGGGCTAGCCAGTGTATCATTTAGGTTTAATTTGTATTTCTTTGTTATTTGAATCATGTTCTAAGATCCTTTGCTAGGGTGTTGTTGAAACCCTAGATTATATGTTGAGTAAATTAGATTGATGTTGCTGTTATTACTATGCTTCACAGAATTATGAGTATAATTAGATAATTAATCTAACTCTCTTGTGATTGGCTGTACTGTAAGAAGACAACCAATACTAGGAGAGAGTTAGAGTGAAAGGTTAATCAATTCCCCCATTAGAACTGCCAAGGATGAAATATGTGCTTAACAAAATATGAGTGATGCTTAGTAATGAACTAAAGAACCTGTGATAGAGTGTACTGTAAAAAGACACTCTATACTAGGGGGAACTAGTGAGATTAGTGATGTATTACTCCTTAGAATCTTCCTTGGGTAGGTGTAAGAACACAACATGAGTTAAATTACCTTAGCATAGGGTCAAGTGGTGGAAGCATCTGCCCTAGCATTCTCCAAATTATCACGGTCATTTGTTACCTTAAACTAGAATCACAACAACCTCAGTCGCTTCGAAAAACAAAAAACCCCCCCCTGTGTTACACATTATCACCTGAACTTCAGTTAAGCATAGCTAGAAATCAACTACGGCACCACAAGTCTCTGTGGTTCGACCCGTACTTGCCGCGTCTCCGATAGACGCCGTGCACTTGCGGTTTATAACAAGTAGGCTTAAATCTAAACCCTTTCTCAGGCCTACCAAGTTTTTGGCGCCGCTGCCGGGGACTTGGCGTGTGCCCTGTTGACCCATTGGCCTGTCTTTACTGAGATTTACTCACCCCTGTACATGCTCACTCTGTGTTTTTCCTTTTTGTTTTGTAGTAGTATAACTTAATCTGTCTTTTGTATTTTTGATAGTGTAACATAGTTGTTATCTTTTATTTGGCTTCAGTTTTTGTAACTTAGCTTCTTTAGTCCTGTATTATTTCTTTTAGTCCTGTTTTAGTGTAACGTAGCGGTAGTTTGCTTTCTCTGCATTAATCCATTTCACTTATCTGTTTACATCTTCATTGTAACCTAACTGTTTGCATCTTCAGCTGTGCACTTGCACTTGCATCTTTAGCTGTCACACTCATTCAATCACCATCTCACTTCAACTGAGCTCAAGTCTACTGTCTTGAGCACAACAACCCAAACTTCATTGTGACTTTCAATTACTCAGTGCTAAACCCTCATCTAGGTTAGCTGACTTTGTAGTGGTTCTGTTAAGCAAGTCTGGGTACTAAACTTCTGTGTTGAGTAACAGGTGCCTAACAGCAGCTGAGCCAACCCAAGGAAACCAAGGAAAAGCCCAGAACTTGAGGTATTTGATGTGCTACTGACCTGCTGAGCTGCTGAGCAACCCCAGGGAAAGACAAGGAGCTGAGCAATACAGCCACTGTGGCTAAAGCAAGTTGGTCACTCCCAATCCCTTTTACACTCTATATATGCATGCTAGGCCTGTGAAGCTGTGATCTGTTAAGCTTGTTGATTGGCCTGTGGATCTTTGAACCATCTTTGCATGAGAAATTAGCAACCTTGCTAGGTATCACCCACACCTGTGCAAACAGGTGTAATTACTCTGTGCACCTGCCTTGAAAATTTTGTGCATGCTCTGTGAAAACTAAGGATAGCCAATTTGTGATACCCTGTTGCATCTCTGAACTGGTATCACTTGTGTGTGTGTGATTTTGTGGCATTTGAATGAGGGTTGAGTGACTTGAGCAAGTACACTCATCTGCCCTGTAGAGCCTAAGCTGCAGCTTGGTCTACTAAGCATAACCCTGAGCCCAGCCCTGTGCCTTGTGTGAAACCCTGTTGTGCTCAACCTCAGCCCCCTGAAGCTGTGAGTTTGAACCACAACTGAGGTTTCCAAGTTTGCATGCTTGAGACCTTGTGTGAGACATCTGCACCCTGCTGTGACTCGTTGAGCCCAGTGAAAGACCACGTGAATCTGTGTGGTCTGTGAGCCAACCTGTTGAACCCCTTATGCATGCTTGATCTTGCCTTAAACCTTGTGTGATATTGTGCTACCCTGTGGGTGTTTATTTGTTAGCCCTGCTGAAATCTTGAGCTGCTCGAGACTTCACACCCAATTCTTTGTCTTGAGTTTAAGCCGAATTGCACACAATCTGTGCACCTATTCTCAGTGCTTGGCCTCGACCAGGCTGTGCAATTGCATGAACTGGGTTGCTAATTTGCCATCTGCACAAGCTTGCTAAGTTGTGCCAAGATTTGCACTTAAACTTGTGCAACTACCAAGCTAAGCTTAACAACTGAAGCCCAACCACTGGGCTTGCACTCTGCACAACCGGAGCCCACAATCATAGCTGGGCTGACTGACCCCAAAGCTGAGCTCTGCACAAACTAAGTCTTGCATAAGCTGGGCTGTGCAATAACTTCAGCCCACATATCTTGGCCTTCAACCTGGGCCGTGCAACCAATCTGAGCCTACATCTTTGGGCTAGAACCCAATTTCACTAGGTTTACCACAACCACTGGGCTCTGCTTAAACCAAACTGAAGCCCACATCTGTTGGGCTGTGCACACAACTGGGCTGTGCTGTTTTCACAAAACCTGGGCTTCAAACAACAAATCCCAAACAAACCAAAGCCCACAAAACCAAACTCACTAAAACCAAATTGAGCCCATAGCAACCTGGGCTTCCCACATAAACCAAAGCTTACAAAAACAAAAATGAGCCCATTTAAACCAAACAAAACCCACATAAACCAAACTAGGCTTTGAGTTCAATTTGAGTTGATAAATCATGTCAGGATTTTGGTCTGCAACTGGGGGTACAAACAAATCAATTAGAGAGCTTGCTTACGGGCACGCTTCACAATATGAACCCCCCACATACCATAGTGATTTTAGGGAATATTATGAGCCTTCTCAGGGCCCTGACCTCACATACCCTAATCATTATGACCACATGTATCATCAACCACCATGGGAGGATGAGCAATTCTATCCTCCAATGAACCCATGTATGCACTCAATGGAAAACCTCATAGAGCAAAACAATGTTAGATTTGAATTGAATGCAATGCATGATCATCCATATAGCAACATGTCTGAATTTCCCTTCTCTAGTGAACCATGTGCACAACCATGTAATGATCATTCATATGAAACATGCATACCCACTAGTGAAGACTCCCCTTCAATAGAACAACTCACTATGATTCTTCAAAGGAACCTGATTGAGTTACAAAATGAAGATTGGAAGGAATATTATGATAGGATGTTTGTTATTCCTGACAATTATGGAAATAGTGTTTCTAGTCCCACTCATGCAACTAACACTGAATACGAACCTAATCTAAAAGTAGATGAGTACACTAGAAATGCTACAATTTTGAATGGAGAGATGAATTTTTGCTATGATGATGATGATGATGAATATGATATGTTAGAAGAGCATGTGCATGCTGAAAATATGATGGAATCTTTTGGTTCAGAGACGTTAGACGTCTCTTCTGTGAACCCTATGAATGATACTTCTTCTAACATTCATACATGTGATATTAACTATGAGCTTAGTTTTGTGAAATTCTTCAGTGAATGTGAGCATGCTTTACCACTGTTTGTGACCTAGGAATAGGCTGAATTGTCTGTTGACACAAATGATTCAATGCATGTGCACGATTCCATGCCTAGGTTCTGACATGATATGTCTCCTAGTCATGTTGTACATGAGAGTGATGATGATTATGACATGGAGATTGATGAACTGTTTTATGCGGTGTGAACATGATTTACCCTCTTCGACTTTAGGAAAGTATGTGACGGTGCAAATGATTTTATACATGAAAACAACTTAGATGTACCTAACCCCTATCCTGAGTCACAAATTGAAACTCCTCCACCAAACCTAGGTGTAGTTTGTCACAAAATTGCAAAACCAACTTTTCTGAGAATGCCTAATTTAGGCCTAGAACTTTGTGCTTCCCAAGTCCTCTTGGACTATTTTGCATCAAAGTATAACACTTATAAGAAGCCACAGTTGGAATGTGTATGTCTGCCTGTTCTTAGCAAAACTCATTTTGAGTTAGACCTTTTGCATGATGTACCGTTAAAATTGCAAGATTTTGTGCTCTCAAACACACCCGTTCACAAGTTTAGGTTTGGGGGAAACTCATTCTCATACACAGTCTTAATTGCACTCTCATGTTATATTTGTGTAAGACTGTTGATGTTTGTACATATTTTCTATTGGGTTGACCCTCAACTCTTTAGACTGTTGGTTTATGGTGAATTTTCATTGTATATAATCCAGTAGGACTTGTTAAATTTTTCTTTTCTTGAATCGGTTGAGTCTTCTTGTGCATATATTGTGCTAATCCGATATGATCTTTGCTGAGAATGTTGGATTCTAGCCTTGACTAATGAAGCTCCAACCTTGCTTTCGCCGACATCCGGTAATCTCTTCCCTTTTCTCTTATCAGCATAGTTCTCTCGGTATGTGATTGTTTAAAATTTTTCTATATGTTGACACATTGAGGACAATGTTTGATTTAGGTTTGGGGGTGCATTTGCATTTAGAGTTTTTAATCTTTTATTTTCAAAAAAAAAAAAAAAAAAAAAAAAAATCATCAAAAACTCTTTTTGTAAAAACCTCCAACTTTTAGAGATTTTAGAGTCACTAGCATGCTTCTAGCTATGTTTACATAGAGAATTTTTTCTGACCGAAATAACAGAAGTTAGAAGTACCGGAGAACACAATCGGGTTCCTTAGTTGAATAGAGCGTTAAAGTTGGATTTAACCATACCGGAGGGCGAATTAGGTGCTGTTTAGATATTCGGTAGTAGAATTGTGATCACCCATAGTGGAGACTACCCAATTTACATCAAGTGAGGCACCAACCTTCATTTTTTGCAACTTTCTAGAAAAGTCATTAGAGTGTGTGTCACCGTACGTCAATTCCGGGTAGGAATGGTGAGCTACCCAACTTCGCACCACTTTCAGCACTACTTTTGATCTCTTGAGTGCTAGTTTTTGTCAATCATGAGGGTGACGTCTAAAGATGAAAACTCCTTCTAAATATCGATTTACAGTTAGCATCACTCTCTCTCTCAATCAGCAAGACCCATAGAAACACATCATCGTCAACAAACGGAGCATCATCAGAATATGGAAAGAAAAGTTGAGATAGTCCAAGGTTTATATGCAACAAAACAAAGAAAAGAAAATAGGATGAGAATTATTGAAGTTTGTGAAAAATTGAGTTTTATCGTTTTATTGTAACTTAAAAAAAAAAAAAAAAAAAAAAATTGTGTGTTGTATCATTATTATTTTCATTTCATGTAAAAAAAAAAAAAAAAAAAAAAAAATTGTCAAGTTTTTGTAAAGTTCAGAAGTTCGTCATCAACAGTTGAAGACCGAAGACCGAAGATTGAAGACGTTTCTATGGTTCCTATGAGAGTATGATGTTAATTGCCGATCGGGTGAAAAGGTAAGTGAGTACTCCCATCCTTGCTAATGGTTGATTTCCTTTCTTAGAGATCATCGAGAAAAGATTCTTTTTATCCACAATTACGTGGAGTCTCCGAGAATTATTTCGGAAGGTTATCCTTCTTACCTACAACGTGTGCGGGATTTCTCTCTTTATTCCCGCTGCACACATGAGAGACTAAAAAAGCGATCTTTTTGAGTGCAATTATCATAAAACCCTAATGGTGAGGCAGAAGTCGAGGCTTATGATCACAATCGAATCCGAATTCTTTCATATGGTATGGTTACTTCTCGCTCGGACTTAAGGATGAGAATGCGTTCTTTGGTAGTTCTAACTTCTTGTTACTATCATGCGTAAAACTCTATGTCCTCATAGCTTCTTGGATGCTTGAGACTCTCTTACACTCGAAGTTGGAGAAGGTTTTGTGGGTACACCTCTGGTAAACCCTCACGAGACTACAACTCGTCCACTAGGGACACCTAGGGGTTTAAAGGCTTAGTGCATACGCTAAATGCATTCGAGAGACCTGCGACGGGGTATAGTTAGGATTTCTTCATTTCTGTTTCACTTGAGGACAAGTAAAATTCGGGTTTGGGGTATTTGATGAGTGCCAAATAGTGCATATTTATACACCTTTTTATTGGCATTTTACTCATCTTTTGCGCTTAGAAATCGAGATATTATCCCAGTTCTCGTGTTTTCTTTGTTTTCAAGAATAAATATTTGTATTAATTAATTTTGTGTTTTTAGGTAATAAATAAAGCTCGGAGAAACTGAGGAGCCCAAAGAGCGAAGAATTGGAGTCGAGCATCTATGGAGCAGAAAGCCGAAGCCCGCGCGCGCAACAGTTGCAACCCAACAAGTAGCAACTCATCTACAAGACATGGGCTTGAGCTAGACCCGGATCCGAGCCCGTACACTCCAAGCCGTTGAGATCTCATCTTGCTGCATCTTACGCTCGCTGCCTCCTACGCATCGACCCTTGATGTCTCCGCTCAACACCAAAACACCCCAACACTCTGAGCCGTTCAGATCGCACCAGCTTCATCCAACGCTCGCTGAGGCCTCCTCATCTTCCCCTGATGCACATGCTTCACAACAAAATCTCCTAACCCTATACCCTATCGAGCAAACTCATTCCTCTCTTCTTCTTTCTCTTTCTTCTTCTCTCGAGCAACCCTCTGCAAAACCCATTCCCCCATCACCCGACCACTTCTGCAGAGCCACCACGCCACCACCATCCTCATCTTCTCTTTCTGACACAGCAACAACCTTCTCCATCATCAGCCACATCACTTCTCTAGGTCTAGGTTTTCTCTCACTTAGCTTCTCTAACCCTAGAAGCTAATTTAGAGAAAAACTAGAGCTAGGGTTTTCATCACCACAGTCGACCCATGGAGCTCTGAGATGATGTGACGAGAGAAGAGGCGATTCAGAGACGTGGGTGAGAGAAATGTTATTTTAATTTTCTGTTTTTAAAATAAATTAGGGTTTTTAGTTTTTGATTGTTGCATGTATAAATAGAAGATGTAGAAGATGTTTTTGCTCATGCCTGGGCTAGCCAGTGTATCATTTAGGTTTAATTTGTATTTCTTTGTTATTTGAATCATGTTCTAAGATCCTTTGCTAGGGTGTTGTTGAAACCCTAGATTATATGTTGAGTAAATTAGATTGATGTTGCTTTTATTACTATGCTTCACAGAATTATGAGTATAATTAGCTAATTAATCTAACTCTCTTGTGATTAGGTGTCTTTGTAAGAAGACAACCAATACTAGGAGAGAGTTAGAGTGAAAGGTTAATCAATTCCCCATTAGAACCGCCAAGGATGAGATATGTGCTTAACAAAATATGAGTGATGCTTAGTAATGAACTAAAGAACTGTGATAGAGTGTCTTGTAAAAGACACTCTATACTAGGGGGAACTAGTGAGATTAGTGATGTATTACTCCTTAGAATCTTCCTTGGGTAGGTGTAAGAACACAACATGAGTTAAATTACCTTAGCATAGGGTCAAGTGGTGGAAGCATCTGCCCTAGCATTCTCCAAATTATCACGGTCATTTGTTACCTTAAACTAGAATCACAACAACCTCAGTCGCTTCGACAAACAAAAAACCCCCCCCTGTGTTACACATTATCACCTGAACTTCAGTTAAGCATAGCTAGAAATCAACTACGGCACCACAAGTCTCTGTGGTTCGACCCGTACTTGCCGCGTCTCCGATAGACGCCGTGCACTTGCGGTTTATAACAAGTAGGCTTAAATCTAAACCCTTTCTCAGGCCTACCAGCATGTAGCAACAATCCCATTCTGTGAATACATGAAATTCCTCCAGGTTGGAGCATGTGGCAACAATCCCTTCCTGTGAATTTCATATCAGCCTTGTATTTCCAGTACTCGTTATCAGTGTGGCATGACGACTGAGTGTTACTCTTACGGAGTAACACGAACCTCCAAGCACTATAATGAAACCATGTACGAAATACCAAGTGCAGTGATTCTCGGTGTGTTATACTAGCCCGAGCCCTCTCGGTGTGTTATACTAGCCCGATTGAGCCCCTCTCGGTGTGTTATACTAGCCCGATTGAGCATCCGGACCGACCGTATCGGTCGGATATGATCCGATCGCATCATCCAACTCCACAAGCATGATTGGATGACCCCGGATCAATTCCATCACCCCCAAGCGGGTATGGAATACCCAATCCCGACCCCGCATGGTCGGCCATTGGCCGTTGCTTGCCAAAAGACGTTCATACCAAGCATTATGGACTAAAAACCCTAAATAAGGGTTTGCGGCATATTACATGTGTCGCAAAATAATCTCAACCATCCATCTTCGCAGGTATAGATGGAGGGTGTAGATGTAGAGTCAAAGGGCCCGAGCATGTCAACACGATCACCGTGGGCCGCCTACACACTTGACCAATCGGTCAAGACCAACAATGTTTGGCCGTGACAGAATCGTCACCCAAACAAGAAGTGGCGCACGGCTTTTGAAAGCCAAAATTAGGGTTTTAAATCATCACGCGCATCCATCTTCTCCCAAGCACGAATGGAGGGTCACGCAGTTAGATTAAGCAAGGGCCGGTCATACCAAAGATGACCACCGTGCGCCCATCTACCTCCTCATGTGATCGGCCAAGGCATCCCATGCCCGGCTAATCCAAAACGCCCGCCCAAACATGCGTGGTTACACTTCCCAAATTGCAAATCGATCACGACCACTCAACTTCACCGGATGATTTGAATGGCTTAGATCACGTTTTCATGGGATAGTCGGGTATAGGTGTGAACACCAGCCTACCACCTACACACTTTGGTATGATCGACCAAGACCGACCAAGATGAGTCGTCTTGGAGCGCGCGCCCAAACCAGGGGATGCCATGCGGTTTCCAACTCCTTTGCGGCAATGGATTTACTGCGCAAACCGATCTCAACCACTCAACTTTGCCGGTCAATTTGAGTGGCCTAGATCGCTCCTTCTTGGGAAAGTGAAATATGGACGTGCACACCGGCATGCTGTCTACACACATACCCGGTCGGTCCTCTCCAAAGCCCTTCCCATGCTTGGTTTCGACCAAGCTGAAGAGTGATGCTTGCGCACCTCTTCCAAAAACCCTAATATTCATTAACGGTCGCAGATGAGTGTCTCAAAGATCATCTCATCCGTCCAACTTCACCAGCTTGGTTATACAACCATGGTCAGGAGTTATTTAGTCAGTGAGGCGTCATTACCCATCACTTTACCACACCATAACGTAGTACCTGCATAAAATGCACATGATACTTCACAAGTATCGACTTTCTGAATAACACAGTTATTCAATTCAGCATTACATGCTATCTTTCGTGGATCCACGATCCACACATTCCGGACATCAATCATGTCACAAACTGGGGATACATACGGGGTATTGGTCTCGGCGGTTTACGCGTGCAGCGTGCAACGCGCCATCATAAGAACGTGTCAGGAAGTCATGGACGGTTAGAGATGAACAGGAAAAGTGGGCAAGACTGGTCGACGCACAACTCCACTACTCCATCACTCCACTTCCTCCACTTTCCACGAGAGACGTGAATGAGGCTCAATGACTTGTATAAATAGGTTCTCCGCCCTATTTCAAACAACACAAGTTCAGACGAGACAGAAAAACCAAGTGTTAATACAAATCGTATTCAAACACCCAGAGCCTGCTTGCATCAACCGCAAGCCTGCTCATTTTTCTGTTACAAGTCATAAACAAGCCAACACCTTCACAATCTCAACACCTTCTTCGCTTCCCTCCCTAAGATCAACCCCATCTCCTTCACTTTGTGACCGAAACAAGTCTGGAACGGCCATTTATTGGTTTAGGCCGGACTTGCACAGATTGATCTCTCGAATCTACAAGCACTCACCGCGCAGTGCATTTGTTTAAAGGTTTAAATTCATTCCTCATCCACACCCCAAATTACCAAATTCTACAGGAGTAGTTTTCACCCATAAACACTCCCGTAATTCACTTTCAAAATCCTAGAATCCCACTTTCAGTGCCTCACCGATTTTAGGTAACTACAATTTGGCGACCACAATGGGAGGTTATTCACCCAGTTACAGATCTCAATCATGGCCAGTATTAGGAAGGAAGTTGATTTCATCAATCCAAATACAAAGACATTTCATTGATTCAGTCTCTGTAAATGCACTACAGACGTAGTCGAGAAGGTTATCCTTAACAACATTTTTTTTCTCTTAGACGATTGTTTGGCCTTGTTGAATAGGTTAATAACGTTCTGAATCACTTGAATCTTTCCCCTTCATGGAAAAAACATATTGTTAACCTATTCCACAAAAATCTACCACTAAACCTTGAAAACGTTGGGTAAGGACCTGAGCGAGCTCCCGGGGACTCAACGGAATCTTGCAAAATCTCAGATCGACATCCTGACTTATCTGAAGATACCTGTAAAATAACCAGTAGGGATAGATCCAACAAATCAAAATCGAGTACCCATTTTACAAAGAATGAGTACTAAAACTATTGAGAATTGCACGGACGGGAGCTACTGTGCAATCGGCCTTACCGGAGAAGATGGAGCTCATAATAAATGTGACAAAGCAAAACCGCAACCCTCCAACTATCCAAACTCATCACTCTCAATGACCAGATGACGCTCTAAACTTGAACATTATGACGAAATTTTACTAAAAAATTTGCTCAGGTCAAGGCTCCTGAACCCGATTACAGGGGACTAAGGGAATTTACTACACTTCATTATTTTACTCACAACTCCTTTATTCTTTATCCGATTGGCCTCGTTCTTTTTTCATTGGATTTGTTATTTCATCTTATATGAGATAAAGTTAGTAAATACTTGGAAAGGCTCCAAAATATTCGCCACCTAATCAAAAACATTGCAGAGCCACCTACTGTCACAGACTACCATATCCACTCAAGATACATCTTGTCGCACTTCCTGCTCTAGACTGTCATGACCAGAACGTGACAAAAGTATGAGACGAGACTGGATCCAAAGACGAAGATCAACCAAAGCTCAGCTTTATCCAAAAATACAATGTTGCTAATCGATATGCTACCTTAACACATGTTCTTTCATAAAGAAGATGAACTAGGCGTAACACTTATATGACTAAGTCTCGATGAACCTCCAAATAAAATGCACCAATGATTATCCAGTTATATTATATGATGGGACCTCAGTTGACCAATACAGAGAAGGAGAATATCTTTGCTGCCAAACTTACCAAGGTAAAAGAAATTTGTGGCGATACTTGTGAGGTCAACTATTCAAATAAGAACTCCACTACTCGACGTACAACCACAAGAATCTACTGTCACTGAAGTAAATGGGGGAAGAATACAAGAACGTAACTCTTCATCACTCAGTCCATAAGCTACTCATCCAGATAGCTGCTAGAAGTTCTCGCAGTCAAAGCCTCTTCTCTCAAAAAGACCGGCTCAACAAGTTGTCCCATATTTCAGAGTTATATGTGATGACCGATAGACAAGATACGACGACCACTTACAACTTCCTAGGCTCAAGACACGACTCCTCCACGTGAAGCAGTACCTAGTGGATTTCCATAGAACTCTCTCATCAACAGGGACAACACAAATCGATTGTTCAGCTAGCCATGAAGTGTATCCATTGCTCTGCTAGTAAGAGAAGGCGTTTACAACTCTCAAGTTTGGTTGACCATCTCCCAAAAGAAAAATAGACCTCGACATGACTCTATACATACGTCCCCAGAGTGTCATTAGCCCATACTGAAGACTCAATGTCGAATGCTACGAGGGTCTTACTTCAACTTCCAAGCTTCCCGAGTTAACAAGAAGCCTTGGTCGAATCTCAAACAGGAGACTGACGAAGAACCACACATCAGACATCTGCATGTCCAAACAAAAGGCAACCTAGACATTCAATTCTCAGATAGCAGTTGGACACCATCAACAAGGGTCTCTGGAGAGTGGAGTACATCAAGAACATTCAGAGTTAAGGATTTATCAATAAAGACAACCAAACACATTCAACATGGTTATTTTATTATTGCTGCACATTTCAGTCCTCACAGCCATATCACAACATACCCAAATATTATTACTTGGGGACTAAAGCTCGGCATTCAAAGTGGTGAGGGGAGTTATCTGCGACTCGGGAGATCAAAATCTCATCTCTCTTATCGTCGAACTTATCGCCGCCAATATCATCTTCACATTCAACAATTACAACTATGTCCCGGATCCTGACTGAAGATATGAAGATCCAAATCTGAATAGATTTGTTGTTACAAGATGTTTTACGCGTGCACCAGGACTCATATGAAGTAGAAGAAAAATCCAAAAATCCCTCAACTCTAGATGCATGCATGAGACAAATTAGGGTTTGCAATCGAGTTGAAGAAGAGTCTATAGTTTCTACTCTACTCAGAGTTGGCTCACCTTTCATCCAGCTAACTCGACGAACTGGTAGAATTGGGTAGAGAATTAGACGATGCTCCATTGATGAAAGATGTTCGTTTATGTCCCTACTACCATGTGTTAGAAGCGCATGACATTCTGAGATACAATCTAAGAGATATGATCAAAACACTGGAATGCCTTACTGTTGAAAATCCCTAGATTTTCGAGTTCGACTTCACATGTACTTACTACCGACCAAATAAGCTCAAAATTTGCCTTTTTCACTAATTGTTACTCCTGTTTGAGGATTTACTATAAGGCAATCGATGCACTAACATTCTGGAAAATATCTAATTTGCCCTTCAGTAACAGAAACACTTGTGGGAGGCGGGGCATATATCATTTGTCTATCCTGGCCATAATTCTTAATACTAGAGGTATATAGCAAACATGAAGAGAAGGGAATGTCAACTATGGGCAATACCATTGTACACCTTGTTCGCGAGGTTAATTATTGCTAGTTGCTTATAAACAAACCAAAAAAAGAACTCCTTACAAAGGTGAACCCTTCTGCAAAGTCTTCTCTGTCAGCTCTGGCCAAGTCTAACTCGTAAACTTCAAATTCTCAAAGGCCGAGCTCATGACTCCTACGTTTCGCCAAGCTTTCTTATGCCAATAACGTGTTGCTTGATGCGTCTAAATGAAATTTGGCCGGAGCAGCAGGTGGCTGTACAGCTGGCGGCACATCTTAAGCCAAATAATCTTTCTTTTTCTGTGCACTCATAAATCAATGTATCCTACTTTTGAACACACATTAAGTTAGCTAAACCAAGAAACAACACATGCTCTCACTTGAATAAAGCAACAGAACTCGACTCCAATATCTTATCAAACTCACCAGAATACCAGATACCTGATACCTCTATATATGTTTGATCCACCAACCCCTTTCATCTTATTTTGAATCTTAATAACCGTTGTTCAATATTCACTCATTAGAATTTGCACCAAACAAAGCAATATATAGCTGGGCACAAAATCAACCAACCCATGTACACTCCAAAAGAGTTTGGTTTCATTATAAGGATATGCACTATACAGAACCCTGAGAACCTCAAATATTTCTCCGCACTAACTATTTTGGATGCTGTAGGAAACAGCATTGGTAGCAGAGGATGATACTCAGGCCACTCTGGAGGTTGGGGAGCAACAGGAGGTGCAGATCTAGCTTTCAGTTGGGCCAAGGAAAAGCAGCACATGAACATTCAAGTACAAGCTGAATCAATGGAAATTCTGTTAAGATTTCACTATCTATATCATCAAGAAATTCAAGGAAGGTTCAACCCCAGTTATTATACTCCAAGAAACAATGCTGAAGTTAATAGCTCAAGAATCAAGCCTATCTCTTTTGTGTTAAGTAGTCTTAAGTTAATCAACAGACTTCAAAATTTGGAAACACTTAATTTAGCTCTTTTATGTAAGAACAATGAAAGCAGGCTTAACACAAGCGCTGCTGCTGCTTTGTACGTCCCTTAGTTCTTTTTCCTAAGGTTTTTCTATTTAAAAAAAAATAAATGTACATGATGTACTGTTTCTAAGTTCTTTGCTAGAGTTTTTCCAAACTCAAGCTAATAACATCAAATTTCAATGTTACGGAATCATTATCAATTGCTAAAATGATGACCAAAACATACATAAATAACTAACCCATATCTATCTACATATTGAAGTGCAGTACTTAAAAGAAATTCAGCAATAAAAGGTTCAATCAAGAGAAAATATACCAAAACACAAGTTCATACACCATTTGTCTGTAAATACCTTGATCCATTAACCCACAAATCATAACCTAACCTTAGAACCCAGACAACCACAAAAGAACAAGGAAACATTGAAATCGTATTCAAAATACAAAATTAGAGAAACAAGACCAACAACTCCTGATTCACACAACCTTCTTTTATTTATCTGTTTCTTAATTTCTTCCGTACACCATAACCCTAAACAGGAACACAAATTCACCAAAGCAAATAATTCAAGAAATTACAAAGCACAGTGACCCAAATTTTGATTGGAGTAGTCCATAGAGAATCCCCAATCTAAACAACAGAACCAATAACAGGGTACTTAGCTTCAAATTTCTTCTCCCAATCGTTAAGAACACCCATTTCTTTCTCAGAGAGACCATCTAAAGAAGCACAAATATCTTCATCATTTTTACTCATCTTAGCCAAAGCTCTACTTGCATCTTTACCAGCAAACATACAGTAAGATCCACCAGGACCGTAGAAACTTTTCCCTGTTGTAACATCAAATATCTTTCCTTTTAATGCCACGTAAATTGGTTTGCTTGCATCCGAACCATCAAATTGTTTAAGCTGTTGTAGTGTTAACTCCATGATTGAATCGATTCGATCCGTAGAGAGAGGTGCGTATTAGGATTTTGATTTTGCAGAGATGAATTTGAGAAATCAGGGAAGAAATGAAAGGGTCTGGGTTATATTATACAGGCCTTGATACAAGATGCGTCAATCGTGACCGTTGGATACTCATTATTTATTTATTGTGGACCATACAAAAAGAGACCAGAAGATTTAAGAGACCTAAAGGTCAAATAGTCTGACTGAGGATCTCTACGAAGTCTAAAACCAAACCCTTAAATCCATTTCTCAGATTTCGAAGGTTAGTTGATTTTTGACTCTGGTATTTATTTCATCTGGATTCTAATGCATAGAGATTACTTTATATGATGATTGAGTGCTGTAGGAAGTAGGAATCTTGATTCACATTTCTTGGTAATTTATATGTTTGATTGTGTAATCTTGAGAAACCGTAGACTTTTGGGTGTTTGTTCATACTTCATAACAATTATAATTTGATAGTTAATATGTACGGTTTCGAGTTTAACCTTTCCAAGATGATCTGCACCTTTGAAATTCTTGGTTTCTACAGACATAGATATTGTATGACAAATGTTCGACAGAATGTTTGTGAGGGATCACATTGCTAGGAGACTGATTACTTGGCACATAGGCTTGGGGTGTTCAACTGGAGTTTATTTATTAGGTTGAGAACTGTTATAGAGATTCTGTGATTCTAGGGAACTTGATGTACTGAATAGGTTTTGAAATGTTATAATCGTTTTTGAAATTCCATCCAACTTCTGTGTTTTAATCCTAGCAGGTAGATTGACATAAAAATGTTTATAAGGAAACCCCCACTTCCTCGGATGCTCCTAAACAACGTCTCTTGCATGAGAAATGCCCAATTAATTCTTCGCAACATCAACGCCTCAGTTCACGACGGAGGTGCGCTTGTGTTAACAGGAGCAAATGGTGCGGGGAAATCCACATTTTTACGAATGTTAGCTTGTTTCTCACGACCATCGGCTGGAGAGATCCTGTGGAATGGGCATGACATCACAAAGTCAGGAGTTTTTGAGCAATACAAACTCCAACTCAACTGGTTATCCCTCAAAGATGCTGTCAAAGAGAAGTTCACTGTTCTGGATAACGTTCAATGGTTTGAAGTCCTTGAAGGCAAGTCTGGTAAATCAAAGGCAGCTTTGGAACTCATGGGTCTAGGCCGGCTTATTAATGAGAAGGCAAGGATGCTTTCCATGGGTCAAAGGAAAAGACTCCAGCTTGCTAGAGTAGTAGCACTTGACCGTCCAATTTGGTTGCTCGATGAGCCGTCAGTGGCATTGGATACTGAAGGTGTGAAATTGCTTGAGCACATTATTGCTGAGCATCGAAAGAAAGGTGGGATCGTGTTCGTCGCAACTCATTTACCTATCCAGATCGATGATGCGATGATTTTGAGGTTGCCAGAGAGGTTCCCAAGAAGGAAAACCATGGTGGATTTGCTTGATTGATTATGAAGTGGTGTATTGAGAGGGTTACTTGGGGGTTTTGTTTTGTGGTATTGGGAGCGGGACCTTTTTAGTCATTGACTAATCAATTCACTCATTCCCTAACACGGCGTGCTCCCAATTTGTCACCGGGTATTAGACTCTGGAGACACACCTGGACTTGTCAAAAACCAAGAACGGTTAAGCAAAAAGGGGTCCTTACGTTGGTCAACTGTTGAAATAATTATGATCATCTCATGACAAAGACCAATATTTCATCAAGAGCATCATGATGCACAATTTTCTTATCAACTGCATGCTTGATCTGTCTGTCTATTCATTTATCAGCCATTGTTCTTATAACCACAACAGAAGCTTAAGACAAAAATCAAGCAAAATACACATTTCTTTACAGGAAACATTTTTCAAATCATCAGTTGCCAAAATCATTTTTTGAGAGCATGCGACGCAACGTTCTCAAGTTGCGGAATAAAACAATGCTTTATCTAACTGGAGAAGATAGTTCTAACCCAGAATGGCCAGTCTCAACCATTTGACTCCTTAGTAGTCAAACTTTGTATCTGGAGTCCATGTATACCTTGAACACTCGGGTGTTAGATCCGTGCTTAATCTTCAGCTTTTGTTACTTCCTTCCTAGTGCATTTCTTAGCCTTGCTGCATGTAGGAGCACTTCTTCGATCGGGTGTAAAATTCCCCATGTTCAATCTTATTCTCTGTTCAGGTAAAAAGAACTTGGAAAAACTCAAGAAACGATTCTTATGATCCCATCCATGCACATTCAATCTTATTCTCCGTATTTCAAGGTCTCTTTAACCATCCTCATTTCCGCTATGATCATCACAATTCAAGTTTCTGATCAACAACAACAAACACATATACGGTTCTTAGAGCTTCTTCCTCATCATCATAGGAACAAGGAAAAATAGTATGGTTGCAGAAATGCCCCGGATTTTCAAAAAAAATTAAAATGCCCCAATTCGTTAATTTTCCATCCAAAACAGTTAAAGTGGTGAATTTGGCAAACACGTGACTTCACACCTGTGAAACAAAGACAATAATAACCCTTCAAGGTTAAGGGTTTTAGGGTTCAGGGTTCAAGATTTTAGGGGTGGCGGTGGTGGTTGTGGCGACGACGACGATGATGATGACGGCGACGACGGCGACAGTGTTGGTGGCGGTGGTGGTTGTGGCGGCGATGTTGTTGTTGGTGGTGGTGGCGGCGGTGTTGGTGGTGGTGGCTACGGTGTTGGTGGTGGCGGTGGTGGTTGTGACGGTAGCGGTGGTTGTGACGACGACGACGGTGGTGGTTGTCGGTGGTGGTGGTGGTGAGGATATGACACGTGTCGTAATATTAAGGGAGGTCATTTTCTAAGAACAATGGTCAGGATAATTGCCTTCTAAGCAATAGACCCGGGTTCGACTCCCGGTATACGCATTTTTTTCCCTATTGGTTTCTCCTGGTGTGGCTATTTCTCGTGCTGTTGACCGTAAGCGAGCCAAATATCTAGACATCTGCTCGAGGCATGGTTATTGCTTTTGTACTCTGGCTTTTACGATATTGGGCGAGCTTGGGATGAGTTTGTTGTTTTCCTGAGGAGACTGAATTTTTTTCTTGTTAGGCATGATTCGTCTTCTAAAGTAGGCAATTTTTTGTTTCATAGGGTTAGCATTGCTATTTAAAAAGGAGTTGGAGCTCAGCTTATTGCTCGACTTCCAACTATTACCTTGCCTTCTGAGTTTCTTTGATATTTAATTAATTTATATAAAAACCAAATATATTTAATATCTTTCCAAAGGTCAATTTAATAAAAATAAGGGCTAAAAAATGACTTTTCTTAACGTGTGAGAGTTCACATGTGTGCCAATTTCATTACTTAACTACTTTGGATGGAAAAGTTGACGCAACGGGACATTTCAACTTTTTTCAAAAACTCGGCTCATTCCCACAACCATGCCTCCCAAATCGGGGCATTTCAGCTCTTGGCCATAGGAACAATAGTTTTGAGTACATAATTGAAGCTTTAATGGCTATTCAAGATTAACTGGGCTGAAACACTTTTAAGTTTTAACTGATCCTTTTACTTTTCCTATTACTGCAATCTTTTTAATCCCAATTGATTAATACACTAGACAATAACATTTCTTCTTTTTCTACTCCCTTCTCATATCCATCATCAACTATTGCTTATCACATCATTACACAATTCTCTGTCCTTTCGAACTGTTGAAATAGGAATCGAAGAATCCCTATTCTCTTACCTGAAAAAACAACTCTCTTATAACCCAAAAAATCTAGATCAAATTAAAAATCTTGATTTGTATATCAATGGAGCTGTTGTTGCGCTTGGAATTAAGTCTACTTTTAATTACTCTGCTTTTGGTGCTGAAAATGATGGTAACGGGAAAGTCCCAAACCCGAATATTGTACTGGGAGGCGTTTGGAAACTTTTATCCTTGCAGATTCCGGGTAATGTGCAGATCTTTGACCTTAGAATATATACCGGATGGTTAACAGTTTGGGCCACAGAGGCAGTGTGGGTACATAGACTAAAGGCACAAACACGGGTGCATTCATCAACAAATAGGGTTTATGAGATTTCTTGTTGCAAAATAAAAATGCAGCAGTTTGGAATCAACTCAATGCTGAAACAAGGTCATCAGCATTTCTCTGGACTCGATGAAGCTGTTATGAATAACATTGATGGTTGCAAGCAGCTCTTGTTGGGACCTTAGTCCCACATTGGTAGATAAGGCTTAATTGGGTAGCTTATAAGTCAATGGGATCCCTCATCTAGTCAACCGGTTTTCGAGTTGAGTTCTACACATGGGCTTAGACGAGTTTAGGGTCGGTACCCTAGCATTTGGTATCAGAGCCAACCACCACGACCCATGCCCGCTCCACGAAAAGGGTGACCTATAGGCTGGATTAAAGTGTAGGGGCACCTATGTATTGGTGTAGTTGTCACCGCATTGAATATTGATATTCGAGTGGAGCCGCCATAAGGAAATGGCTACCGCCTGGTCAGTGTCGATAGAGTGGGCCAACGAGGACGTTGGGTCTGGAAGCGTGGTGGGACTTAGTGCCACATTGGTAGATAAGGCTTAATTGGGTAGTTTATAAGTCAATGGGATCCCTCATCTAGTCAACCGGTTTTCGAGTTGAGTTCTACACATGGGCTTATGACGAGTTTAGGGTCGGTACCCTAACAGCTCTCAAATATTACTCGAGCCTCTATTGGTCCTAATGGTAATCTCATTCTCGATAATGATTCAACTTATTTGTAATGTCAAGCCTTTTATTTCAAGTGATACATATTCGAGATTGATTTTGGGCTAAGTTTTTGTAACCCTAGTAGTTTTTTATGATTTTGATATTGGGTTTTACTAGATAGAGCACTGATTCATGTTTTTCTAGTTACAGCATACTGCCCGGGAAATATAGACTACTTTCTGAAGAATCGATTCTCTCTTTCATTATGTAAACCAACTTTTTCTAATGATTATGTTCAGGTATGAATAAGATGGTCATTGATCATTGGGACAAGCTATTTGTCACAAATGATGCCTCGACAATTGTCAACGAGCTTGAGGTTCAGCACCCTGCAGCCAAACTTCTAGTGCTAGCGGCTAAAGCGCAACGGAGGAAATTGGAGATGAAGCTAACCTCACTATATCATTTGCTTTGGAGAGATTCTCCAGAAGGCAGAGGAGTTAATCAGAATTGGACTGCACCCGAGCGAAATCATCAGCGGATACATGAATGGGACCAATAAGGTATGTACTAGTATTTATCAAGTAATCACTATCTGTTAGAACTCTCGGATATTTGGTTAAGTGAGTAATTGTTTAGTATGGTGCATGTTTTTTTTATGACTTCGTTTTATCTTTGTTTTGGTTCAAAGACAGTTGAAATCTTAGAGAGCTTGGTGGATAAGGGTTCAGAGACAATGGATGTGCGGAACACAGAAGAAGTTGCTACTCGAATAAAAGCTGTTGTTGCTAGCAAGCAATTTGATCACGAAAGTATATTGTGCCCTCTTATTGCTGATGTAATGATTTACAACCAACTCGCCATCCTCTTGTTTCATTGTTATTCTTGACAGAGACACCTTTGGGTACCATTATTACTAGATTTAAATCAGATTAACAGCAGTGAACTGTTTTGCACTTCAGGCATTGTAGATGGGGAAAAAACGGTTTGCTGGTTTTTTGGGGAAATGAAGAGACGAGCGTGTCGAGACTCCTCGAACCGAGCAAACTGCTCAACCTCACACAGATGCACTGCAAAGGGAGTGCTTAGATTCGAGAGATCAATCTGTAAGACTCCGGCCTAAACCAAGTCAATGGCCATTCCAGAGTCAATTCGGCCACAAAGAGGAAAATGGGTTGATCTGTAGGAGGGAAGCTGAGAATTGTGTGAAATCAATGATGATCAAGGATTATGGATATGTTGAAGGTTTCTGCAATAATTGGTGAACTGTTGAGTTCGAATAAGTTCTGATAGATTGATGAATTCTTGAGAGTAGTTACTCGAGAAATTCTGTGTGGACGATTGCTGATAGCTAGTGATCATTCGTTGTCTCAATCATGGATTCAGAGACTTATTTATATTGTCAGAGTTTTGAACACCTTGATCCCTGTAAATGTGACGGTTTCATGAGTGGAAGGGTGGGCAAGTGGAAGATCGTGGTAAAGTCAGTTCCATGTCGTGTGGAGACTTGACGGATCGTGCACCCACTACTTTGATAACTCCTTCAACCGTTTACACAACTTACGCACATTTCTCGTCGTGGATGAAATCCACGTCTTTGTAAACATGCCAGACCAAAACCCTAGTCGTTATCCCCCAATTTGACGTGATTGATGTCTCACGAATCGTGGAGTCTGCATGACAGACGTGTATTTAGTTATGAACTGCAAGATAATGTTGCTGCTGAGAAGGCATGTTGCAGATGCAGTGGGAAATGGAAGCTATGATGCTGTTATGTTGTTGACTGATTAGACAATGAGTCTAGGTTTTGTTGAATCGAGCATGTTTGACAAATGCTCAGCGATTCATGAATGTTAATGTTGCTCGTCTGAGCAAATATTGTAAATTCGACGAGTTGTTGAATATTGATGAGTTACTGAATATATGTGGAATATTCGATCAACTGAGCAAGTATTGCTCAATTCGACGAATTACTGAATATCGAGAATTTGACGAGCAATTGAGCAAGTATTGCTCAATTCGACAAAATAATGAATGTTGATGATTTGACGTACAATTGAGAAAGTATCGCTCAATTCAGCAAATTACTGAATGTTGATAATTTGTCGTGCAATTGAGCAAGTATTGCTCGATTCGATGAAATATTTATTGGTGACGTGACCCAATAAAATATTAAAATATTAGTAAGCTACCAAATATTATATGATTAATTCAGATGTTGGTTGTTGAATCCATCATAAATTCATTAGTGTTTGAATCGTGCTCAGAGTGATGATTCGTGGAGCATTTATTCAAAACCCTAATTTCAAATCATAGTTGATGAATCGCTGAAAATAGGTCATGAGTGATAGAGGGACCAACCACATGGGATGATGGGCGTCCATGTGGTGCCCGGTGCTCGAGTGAGCATGCACCAGGGTTCTCAGTTTGAGGATTGGTGAAATAATGATGATTACATGTTGGTTTCATCATTTACTGAAATATTGCTGGGTTCAGCATTAGGTGATAAAACCTACGTATGAAAGATAGGGACCGACCAAGATAGCATGGGACTGGCTCTTGGTGGTCACGTGACCAGTTGTTGGCAGTTTGAGCAATCCCCAGGTTGGTTGGAGATAGTTTGGGCCCAATACGAGCAATTGAGCAAATTAGGTCTGAATTATGAAAACGTGTGGGACCGGCTTTGTGCAAGCCCTAAGGATGACTCTGGTCAGTCATGAAGGCATGCATGTGTTACCGTGGTGCCCGTGTCTCCGTACTGAGAGTTTCAGTATTTTCTGATGTGCGTTCGAGCAATGTTGTGAATTTTCAGAAGAGTTTCATCTTGACTGAAATTCTTGATTTTTGTTGGAATGAGCATGTATGCTCAATTGATCAATATTTTGTGAATATTAAAATAAGTGTATTTTAACATTTAAAATTGTCGTGAGAGGCTAGCCGGTCGTGTGACCTGTTGGCTTTTGGTTTTTCATGATTTGAGCAAAATTTGAAAAGTTATGACGAAATCATGATTTTTGCTCAAACTAAGGAGTTTCATGAATTTAGGAAAATAATAATTATAAAAGACTAGGGATTACAAGGTGTGGGACCGGACACGGTTAGGGCATGGCCGGCAGGCTATGTTACCCGGTCCCGCACACCTTTCCTTATTTTATAATATTATTTTTCATGAATCCTTGAAGTTATGGAGAATCCTTGGAGTTATGGAGAATCCATGAGTTTTTGTTGAAACAAAGGAGTTTCATGAGATTAGGGAATAATAATTATAAAAGCTAAGGATTGTGAGGTGTGGGACCGACCATGGCTCGGGCATGGCGAAGGCCGTAGGCTAGGTTGCTGCTGGTCCCGCACACCTTTCCTTATTTTATAACATTATTTCATGAATCCATGAAGTTATGGAGGATTCATGAGTTTTTGCAAAAACAAGGAAAGTTGCTAAAACCAAGGAGTTTTCATGAGTTCATGAAATAACAAAAAATAAGGAAAATAATGGAAGAGGCATGGACCGACCATGGCTAGGGCACGACCGTCCGTCCGGTGGGCCCGGCCCTGGGCGCCTCTTATTATTTTATTAATATTTATTGTTTTCTCCTGTTTTGCGTAGGATTCCTCATTGTTTCATATTTTTTGGATGCTCGTTCGTGCATCCGGGTGCTCAGTCGTGCATCATTGTCGAATGCACTTGCACCATTTTTGTGGGGCTTACTCGGTGATGATCCAGATGCCCGGTTATTGAGTATTTATTACTAATTTATGAAATTCAGTGGAGAATAATTCATGACACTGAGTAATAAAAAGGAATAGTTATTTATTATTAATTCATAGGATCAGCTGTGGATTCGACTATAAATTCAGAATAATAAAGCAAGCATTACCATCCTATGGGATCGTGGATGCGACCATAAAATCGGAGTAATTAAAATTATCTATCACCATTTCATGAGATCAACTGTGGATTCGATCATGAAATCGGAATAATGAGATAATGTAGTAGTTTATTGCCATTCTATGAGATCAAGCCGTGGATTCGATCATGGAATCGAAGCAATTGTTATTGCCATTCCATGGGATCGAGCCGTGGATTCGACCATGAAATAGGAGCAATAATAGATTATTGTGGGAATTCGGTGGTGAATGTCGCGCGGGAATTAATCTATTGCAGAAAAGATATTAGCCAATTAAAGCGTCACATATATTCAGTGCATAGTCGAGGAGTCACGGTGTTGTTTACGACCTGAAGGCGTTAGTGTTTTCAATCTACGGAGAACCGCCTGAATCTATACACGGTCTCTCCACATAGTCAGGGAACGGTGAGTGTCACCGACGTCCTGAAGGCGTCCGCCGTCCAACTATTCTTCTATGTGGAGTTGGGTCTCTCTCCTGCGATCGGGAACAAAGAGTGTCACCGACGTCACGAATGCGTTAAGCTCTCAATCTACGGAGAACCGCCCAATTATGTTATTCACGTATAGAAGTCATGATGAAATGCCGGGGGATCGAATCGCTCAGCTAGTGGGGCTTTTCGAAAACATATTCATCATGGCTTCGTAAAATATGAATCGTTTCATGCCTGAAAGTCGTGTCGAAACATGCATCATGATTTTACGGTTTTGCCCTTTGTTGAAAATCCACCATCAACATTAAGTCCCTCGCTTAGTGGGGAACAATCATGTTCCGCAAGAATGCATTGAATGGTGATTTTCGATCGATGAGATCGGTGGTTGAACTCGGTCTACAAAGGTATATTCGAGAATCCTCGATCTGCTCCAATGGTGTCATGTACGAGCAAACGTTCGGGTGAGGACCCGATAGTGCGATGGAGCGTGATTCCGTGAGCACGGAGAGATGAAGCATCGCTGATTTGTTCGATCAAAAAGTCCAGTTTTGGTCGATTTAGGATTTACGGGCCCGAGCCCAATAAGGAACCCATGTTTTATTAGGTTTTGGAAATAAAATTTATATAAAAGGGAGAGAAGCCCTAAATTATTTAAAAGTTCAGTTGTTCAGGAGTTGTTCAAAATAAAATTCCATGTGTGCATTGATGAGTGCCAAATAGTGCATATTTATACATCTTTTTATTGGCATTTTACTCATCTTTTGCGCTTATAAATCAGATATTATCCCATATTCTGTATTTTCCTTGTTTTCAAGAATAAATATTTGTATTAATTAATTTTGTGTTTTTAGGTAATAAATAAAGATCGGAGAAACTAAGGAGCAAAAGAGCAGAAGAATTGGAGTCAAGCATCTATGGAGCAGATAGCCAAAGCCCGCGCGCGAATCAGTTGCAACCCAAATAAGGGAGACTTGGGCTAGAGCTACCCATGACCCGGATCCGAGCCCGTTTCTTCGAGACGTTGAGATTTCTTTCTCCCTCATCCAACGGTCGCTGCTTCCACGTGCATCGAAGATCGCTGCTCCCGTGCTACACCAGATCACATCAAAACCGGCTACCTTCCTCAACTGTTCGAGTCAACACAGCTTCATCCTACGCTCGGTGAGGCCTTCTCATGGAGTTTTGCTGTCCTCGCTTCACAAAAAAAATGACCCTACCCCTATACCCTAATCGAACCAAACCATTCTCTCCTTTCACTTTCTCTTTCCTCCTCTCCCGTCGCTCTCACCTCTCGCAAACTCTTCTCCTTCGCAAACCCATCTCCCGACCACCTCCATCTCCTGTCACCTCCATAGCTACCTCCTACCACAGCCGCCTCGCCATCCCCTCCCAAATAATCTCTAGCTCTGTCTTAGCTTCTACCCTAGGATCTAAGGTCGAGATAGAGAAGATTAGGGCTAGGGTTTCATCACAGTTGGAAAAAATCAAAGCAATAGAGTTCGAGCACGAAGTGACAAGGGAGAACGGCGTTTGAGTAGTATGGGTGCGAGTTGTTTGAGTTATTTATCTTTAATTTCGATTTTTGTGAAGTAGGGTTTGGTAGTTTTATGTTGCATGTATAAATAGAATTGATTGGTGTTTGTAGAAGCTCACGCCTGGATTAGCCAGTGCTGTCAATTAGATTTAATTTCTGTTTTTCATGTTTTAATTTAGTTGCTAGGGTTTGAGATGAAACCCTAGCTTACAACTGTGTTCTTCATGCTCTTGTATTGTTCTTGATTGCTTGAATATTATCTAGATAGAATTAACTTCGGTGTGATAACACTTTGCTCTCTCAAAGTGCATACTAACGCCATGGATGCACCGTAGTTTGATTACCTACGTGTGTTGTTTACACTGCAACCCAAGCTTAATAGAATTATTATGATCCTCAGATTATTTGTACTTTAATCAGACAGGTAATACTTGGGAAATAAACTTAGTTGTGATTAATCTGTCAAATGGAGAAACACCTTAGAGACAGGGGCAATGACACTCCTACCCTATCTGTCATGAAGGCAAGAACAACATCTCTAGTTGAAAACATAGTGTAGGTTAAAGGTTGAGTCGAAGACCCTAGTGTCACTGTTTATCATTCCTTAGCTTAGTATCACCTTTACAACTCAGTCGCTTCGACACAACCCTCATTTATGTTACACACTTCTTAGAAACTCAGTAGAGCAGCCTTAGATCAATATCAGAGCACCACAAGTCTCTGTGGTTCGACCCGCACTTGCTCAGTCCTACAACCAAGACACCGTGCACTTGCGGTATTACCGTAGGCCATATAATTCATACCTTTCGAGGCCTACCAAGTTTTTGGCGCCGCTGCCGGGGACTTGGCGTGTGCCTTGCTGATTTTTGTGCTTGTCTTTACTGAAATTTATTCATCCCTGTACATATCTAGTGTAACTTTTAGTTTCCATAACTCTGTAACTTAGTGCACATCTACATCTGCATTTGCATCTGTCACAGTAGCTGCATTCTCACCTGCACTCTCAGGTAGTTATATAATGTAAGTGAGTACTCCATCTGCATCTCATAAACTCCATCTTTGCCTTGTAGCTCAGTGTTGACTGAAATTCTTGGTCCCCTGTCAGTCCAAGTCACTCTCAGTACATGTGCCAAGATTGATATTCATAACCCTTGCTCCATCTCAGGCATTCCTGGGTACTAAAATTGTTTGTTGAGCAACGAGTCTTTGTCTGGGCTGTGCTTACCAAAAGGGAGAAAGACAAGGAAAGGTGCAGAGACTAGAGTGTGTGCCACATGTGCTTGCTGAGCTGCTAAAGCAACCCAAGGAAGGCAAGAAAAGCACAGGCCTTAAGGTGAGTAACTATGCCAGGAATAGCTCTCAGATCCTCTGTGCTTTCCTGTGCTGTTTAACCTGCAAACAACAGAGCAGACCCTGAATGCACACACCCTGAATGCATGCTTGAACCCAGACTAAACTGCATCTGCCCTGAGCTGAGCTGTACCATTAGAGAGCCTGAAAACCTCCACTTCGACGCCGTGAGGTCAGTGTAGATCAAGTATAACCTCGTGATGACCAACCCGTGATAGCCCTGAATCTCAATGCTAGTCTGCTGAGCTGTGCATTGTCAAGCCTGGTTCACCTGGTGAGCTAGAGACCCTGCCTGAGTCTGTCAACCCTGTGAACCAATACATTGGTTGAATGAATGTGTTATTGAGTTGGTGAGCCATCTGAAAACCTATACATTGCTGAAACTTGCCTTGGCTGAGTACACAGCCCTGTTGGCCCTGCAACCCTTGAGCTTGACCTGTGAATTATTGAGCTCCAGCCCCCTGAAGCTGTTGAGCCAATTTATTGTCAATATTCGCATGCTTGTGCGAAACCCTGTTGTGTTAGATTGTGCTACCCTGTGGGTGTTTACTCGTCAGCCTGTACATCTGCCCCTGTAGAGCCTAATTTTGAGCCGCCAAGCCGAGTGAGTGTGCATAATCAGTGAGCTGCCAAATCTTTGCTGTGAGCTTTGTGGTGTGTAGCAAAGCTGTGAGTTGTGCTGTTGGCTCTGCACAAACTTGACTAAAATCCCTTTGAGCTTAGCCCTTCCAGATTTGAGCAATTGAAGCTCTCAGTTGTGAGCTGAAAATCTAAAAATTTTTGCTTGAGAACAACTACACTTGTTGACTCTGAGTGAGCTGAGTGAGGGCTGAATAGGAAACTTTGACTCAGCTGAGTAAAAGTCTGACTAAGCTGAGTGAGTGAACTGGTTACTGTTCCTTTGAGTCAAACCGCCAAGTTGAGTTGCCTCCACTGAATAGCCGAGTCAATCCTAACTCAGCGATTTACCGAGTTGAATCGGATCTTTTATAATCAAGCCCACACCAGCTGGGCTCACTGAACCCATAACTTGGGCTTACACCGAACCGAGCCCACTTCAACCTAAACTGGGTTTTACTTCTAGAGCAATTTCAGCCCACATAGATTAGCCTCCACTGCTGGGCTGTGCAACAAAACTCAGCCCATCTCAACTTACTCTAGGCTATACTCATTCAATTGCTGGGTTACACTTAGACCTACCTGGGCTTCAAACAACAAATCCCAAACAAACCAAAACCCACAATAAACCAAAGCTCCCAACAAAACCAAATGAATCCCATTGAAACCAAATCCCAATAAACCAAAGCCCACATAAACCAAACTAAATTTTGAGTTCAATTTGAGTACTAAATCATGTCAGGATTTTGGTCTGCATCTGGGGATGGAACCAAATCCCTTAGAGAGCTTGCTTACGGGCATCTTTCACAGGATGAACACCCCACATACCATAGTGATTTTAGGGAATTTTATGAGCCTTCTCAGGGCCCCGAACTCACATACCCTAATCATTATGATCACATACATCATTCACCACAGTGGGGAGATGAACAATTTTGTACTTCTCAATCTGTGGAGGAAAATCTTAGACTCATCGAACAAAATAATGCTAGGAGTGTATTGCATGATAAACCATATATCATTGATTATGAATTTCCTACTTTTGAAAACTCTCCTTTCATTGAACCACATAATGAAATTCTAGAATTGATTCAAAACCTTGACCAAAGGATCATGAGCTTAGAACTCAAATTGAGTCAAATCTGTGATGCACTAAATGAGGAAAGGGAGGACTTTCAAAATGAAATGTTTATCACCCATAATGAAAATAGTATGCCTAGTCTTACTCGTGCAATTGATATTGCATATGAACCTGTTTCAAATGATGGGACTAGAAATACTATGATTTTTAATAAGGAAATGCATTTCTATGATGATGATGCTGATGAATATGATATGTTAGAAGAGCATGTGCATGCTGAAAATATGATGGAATCTTTTGGTTCAGAGACGTTATGCGCCTCTTCTGTGAACCCTATGAATGATACTTCTTCTAACATTCATACATGTGATCTTAACTATGAGCTTAGTTTTGTGAAATTCTTCAGTGAATGTGAGCATGATTCACAACTTGTTTGTGACTTAGGAAAGGATGAATCTTCTGTTGACACTAATGTTCTTTTGGATCATGATATTATTGTTGTGTCTGATTCCCTTCCCATGTCACAATATGTTGCCTCCTCTGATGAATTTGATGTGGAACCTGTGCACTTGTCCTGTGAAAATGAACATGATTTACCCTCTCCTGACCTTAGGAAAGAGTGTGACGGTACAAATGATTTTATACATGAAAATAACTTGGATGTACCTAACCTCTCTCTTGAGTCACAAATTGAAACTCCTTCACCAAACCTAGGTGTAGTTTGTCACAAAATTGCAAAACCAACTTTTCTGAAAATGCCTAACTTAGGCCTAGAACTTTGTGCTTCCCAAGTCCTCTTGGACTATTTTGCATCAAAGTATAACACTCTTAAGGAGCCACAGTTGGAATATGTATGTCCGCCTGTAATTAGCAAAACTCATTTTGAGTTAGACCTTTTGCATGATGTACCTTTAAAATTGCAAGATTTTGTTCTCACAAACACACCCGTTCACAAATTTAGGTTTGGGAAACTCCTTCACATCTGCAGCCTTACTTGCACTCTCTTGTTATATCTGTGTAAGGTTTGTTGATGTTTGTATATATTTTTCTATTGGGTTGATCCTCAACTCTTTAGATTGTTAGTGTATGGTAAATTTTTGTATATAATCCAGTAGGACTTGTTAAATTTTCTTTTCTTGATTCGGTTGAGTCTTCTTGCACATATATTATGCTAATCCGATATGATCTCCGTTGAGAATATTGGATTCTAGCCTTGACGAATGAAGCTCAACCTTGCTCCCGCCGACATCCTAATCTCTTCCCTTTTATCTTTTCAAAGATAGTTCTCGTGGTACGTGACTTGTTTAAATTTTTCCTATCTGTGACACATTGAGGACAATGTTTGATTTAGGTTTGGGGGTGCATTTGCATTTAGAGTTTTTAGTTTTTATTTTGCATTTAGAGTTTTTAGTCTTTTTAACCTTTTATTAAAAAAAAAAAAAAAAAAAAAAAAAAAAAAAAAAATTCAAAAACTCTTTTTGTAAAAACCTCCAACTTTAGAGATTTTAGAGTCACTAGAATGCTTCTAGCTATGTTTACATAGAGATTCCGACCAAATAACAGAACTTGGAAGTACCTGAAAACGCAATCGGGTTCCTTAGTTGATTAGAGCGTTAAAGTTGGATTTAACCATACCCTGAGGGCGAATTAGGTGCTGTTTAGATATTCGGTAGTAGAATTGTGATCACCCATAGTGGAGACTACCCATTTTACATCAAGTGAGACACCAACCTTCAATTTTTTGCAACTTTCTAGAAAAGCTGTTAGAGTGTGTGTCACCTTACGTAAAATTCCGGGGTAGGAATGGTGAGCTACCCAACTTCGCACCATTTTCAGCACTACTTTTGATCTCTTGAGTGCTAGTTTTTGTCAATCATGAGGGTGACGTCTAAAGATGAAAACTCCTTCTAAATACCGATTTGTAGTTAGCATCATTCTCTCTCTCAATCAAAGAAGACCCATAGAAACACATCATCGTCAAAGAACCTGAGCAGAATCGAAATATGGAAAGAAAAATTGATATAGTCCAAGGTTTATGTGCAACAAAGAAAAGAAAATAGGATGAGAATTAATAAAATTTATAAAATCAAGACAATACAAGTTGTGGATAAATTGAGTGATAAATTCCTTTGTCCATGGAGTTAGTTGTTTCATTATTTGTATTTGTATTTTTATTTTCACTTATTTCAAAAAAAAAAAAAAAAAAAAAAAAAAAAAAAAAAATTCAAAAAATCAAAAGTCAAAAAAATATTGTAGTTTATTTTCTTATTTTTGCTACCACCATGGTAAAGAAGAGTTCAAAAAGAAAAATCCAAACAACAAGGAATTTGAGTAGAAAAGTTAAAAATTGTCAAGTTTTTGTGAAGTTTAGAAGTTCATCATCAACAATTGAAGACCGAAGACCGAAGATTGAAGACGTTTCTATGGTTCTTATGAGAGAGTGATGTTAATTGCCGATCGGGTGAGAAGTGAGTGAGTACTCCCACCCTTGCTAATGGTTGATTTCCTTTCTTAGAGATCATCAGAAAAAGATTCTTTTTGTCCACACTTCTGTGGAGTCTCCAGATTTTATTTCGGAAGGTTATCCTTCTTACCTACAACGTGTGCAGGATTTCTCTCTTTATTCCTGCCTGCACACACATGAGAGACTAAAAGCGATCTTTTTGAGTGCAATTATCATAAAACCCTAATGGTGAGGCAGAAGTCGAGGCTTATGATCACAATCGAATCCGAATTCTTTCATATGGTATGGTTACTTCTCGCTCAACACTTAAGGATGAGAATGCGTTCTTCGATAGTTCTAACTTCTGTTACTAGCATGCAGAAACTCTATGTCCTCATAGCTTCTAGGATGCTTGAGACTCTTTTACGCTCTGAAGTTGGAGAAGGTTTTGTGGGTACACCTCTGGTAAACCCTCACGAGACTACAACTCGTCCACTAGGGACACCTAGGGGTTTAAAGGCTTAGTGCATACGCTAAATGCATTCGAGAGACCTGCGACAGGGGTATAGTTAGGATTTCTTATTTTCTGTTTCACTTGAGGACAAGTAAAATTCAGGTTTGGGGGTATTTGATGAGTGCCAAATAGTGCATATTTATACATCTTTTTATTGGCATTTTACTCATCTTTTTGCGCTTATAAATCGTATATTATCCCATATTCTGTATTTTCCTTGTTTTCAAGAATAAATATTTGTATTAATTAATTTTGTGTTTTTAGGTAATAAATAAAGCTCGGAGAAACTAAGGAGCAAAAGAGCAGAAGAATTGGAGTCAAGCATCTATGGAGCAGATAGCCAAAGCCCACGCGCGAATCAGTTGCAACCCAACAAGGGAGACTTGGGCTAGAGCTACCCATGACCCGGATCCGAGCCCGTTTCTTCTGAGACGTTGAGATTTCTTTCTCCCTCATCCAACGGTCGCTGCTTCCACGTGCATCGAAGATCGCTGCTCCCGTGCTACACCAGATCACATCAAAACCGGCTACCTTCCTCAACCGTTCAGATCAACACAGCTTCATCCTACGCTCGGTGAGGCCTTCTCATCGAGTTTTGCTGTCCCTGCTTCACAGCGAAATGACCCTACCCCTATACCCTAATCGAACCAAACCATTCTCTCCTTTCACTTTCTCTTTCCTCCTCTCCCGTCGCTCTCACCTCTGCAAACTCTTCTCCTTCTGCAAAACCCATCTCCCGACCACCTCCATCTCCCCGTCACCTCCATAGCTACCTCCTACCACAGCTCGCCTGCCATCCCCTCCCAAATAATCTCTAGCTCTGTCTTAGCTTCTACCCTAGGAGCTAAGGTCGAGATAGAGAAGATTAGGGCTAGGGTTTCATCACGCTTGGAAAAAAATCAAAGCAATAGAGTTCCTCAGCACGAAGTGACAAGGGAGAGCAACGCGTTTCAGAGTATGGGTGCGAGTTGTTTGAGTTATTTATCTTTAATTTCGATTTTTGTGAAGTAGGGTTTGGTAGTTTTATGTTGCATGTATAAATAGAATTGATTGGTGTTTGTAGAAGCTCACGCCTGGATTAGCCAGTGCTGTCAATTAGGTTTATTTCTGTTTTAATTTAGTTGCTAGGGTTTGAGATGAAACCCTAACTTGCAACCTGTTCTTCATGCTCTTGTATTGTTCTTGATTGCTTGAATATTATCTAGATAGAATTAACTTCAAAGTGTGATAACACTTTGCTCTCACAAAGGCATACCAACGCCATGGATGCACTATAGTTTGATTACCTCTGTGTTGTTTACACCGCAACCCAAGCTTAATAGAATTATTATGATCCTCGTTATTTGTACTTTAATCGGACAGTAATACTTGGGAAATAAACTTAGTTGTGATTAATCTGTCAAATGGAGAAACACCTTAGAGACAGGCGAATTGACACTCCTACCCTATCTCAATCATGAAGGCAAGAACAACATCTCTAGTTGAAAACATAGTGTAGGTTAAAGGTTGAGTCGAAGACCCTAGTGTCACCGTTTATCATTCCTTAGCTTAGTATCACCTTTACAACTCGCCGCTTCGACTCAACCCTCATTTATGTTACACACTTCTTAGAAACTCAGTAGAGCAGCCTTAGATCAATATCGAGCACCACAAGTCTCGTGGTTCGACCCGCACTTGCTCAGTCCTACAACCAAGACACCGTGCACTTATGTATTACCGTAGGCCATATAATTCATCCTCATCTTTTGTTATAAATCGGGGATATTATCCTGATTACGTGTTTTCTCGTTTTTTGAAGTCAGCCATTTGTATTAATTAATTTTGTGTTTTTAGGTACTAAATAAAGTCGGAGAAACTAAGGAGCAAAAGAGCAAAGAATTGGAGTCACATCTATGGAGAGAGATAGTCATAAGCTCAAGAAAGCATGTGAATCGATTCAGTAAACCAATGAGGAGACTTGGGTTGCAGCTACCCATGACCCGATCCGAGCCCGTTTCTCCGAGACGTTGAGATTTCTTTCTCCCTCATCCAACTGTGTGCGTACGTGCATCGAGATCCATTGCTCCAGTGCTACACGAATCACATCAAAACTGTTGCAACCTCAATTGATTCGGATCAACCTGACTTCATCCTACAGCTCGGTGAGAAGACCTTCTCATCAAATTCTTTGTCAGCCTGACAAAATGACGTCACCTATACCCTAATCGAACCAAAACCATTCTCCCTTTTCATTCTCTCTTTCCTCCTTCCCTCACCCAGAAAGCAGGAGCTCACCTTGCAAACTCTGCTCCACTTCCTCCATAACCCATTCCCTCACCACCTCCATCTCCTATCACCTCCATAGCTACCTCCTCTGGCACTCCCTCTGCCATCCCCTAACTGTTCAGGCTTCTCATTGCTTCTCACTTACCACAAGCTAAGATTGAGACAATTGGGCTAGGTTTCCTGTGATCGATGAGAAAACTTGATTGTGAAGAGGCCATGACACGATGTTTAAAGAGTATGGTGGGTAGTTGTTTGATCTATTTTATGTTATTTTATTTTGGGAATCAAATTAGTAGTTTGGTTGATTTTGGATGTATAAATAGAGATGAATTGTGTTTGTGTGAAACTACGCCTTCAGATTAGATGAAGTGTGTCAATGGATTTAATTTTGTAGTTTATTTTGCCAGGTTGGGATGAAAACCACGATTGCATGTTTATTGTTCATTCTCTGTTTATTGTTCTTGTAATGCTTCATTAGAAAAATTGAATTAGCTAATGGAGCACATGACCCTGTGATAGAGTGTACTTGTAAGAAGACACTCTATACTAGGGGGAGTGTGTGAAATTAGCCAAGACATTATCATGTTATTCTTCCATGGAATGAATCAAGAGCATAATTAGATTAGGAATTTCCTTAGCATAAGGTCAAGTGGTGGATTCTCCGCCCTAGTAACTCCCAATTTGTCACCACTTATCATTCCTTAGTTCAAGTATCACTACAACTTAGCCGTAAAGGCAAAACCCCTGTTTGTCACATGTTACTTCACTTAGAACTCAGTTTAGCAAAGCCTTAGATCAATTAGAGCACCCCTTGTCTCTGTGGTTCGACCCGCACTTGCTCTGTCCTACAACCAAGACACCGTGCACTTGCGGTATTTCCGTAGGCCGTAATTTAAACATCTTTTCAGGCCTACCAAGTTTTTGGCGCCGCTGCCGGGGACTTGGCGCGTGCCCTGTTGTTCAATTGCTTGCTTTACTGATTTGCTCCCCTGTACATATCCATTTTACTTAGTTATTTCAGTCTGTGATTAATATAACTTAGTTAATTTTTGTAAACTGCATTAGTCATTTAAGAAATTCTAGTATAAACTTGTCATTGCATTGTAGTTTGCATCATAGTTCTTATTAGCTGTCTTAGTTTTGTAGTGTAACTTAGCTTACTTCATGCTTATTTCTGTAGATTAATCTGTCATTGCACTCTGTATCTTGCTCATTGCATATTTAGCCTTGTAGTTTTCGCGATAACTTCATAAATATCATTGCCCTGCATATTAACTCCTGTGTCAGTCCAATTATCTCAGTCTACTTGCATTGCATTAACTCCAGTGCTGCCAGTGCATAGCAGCACTTGATATTCATCTCCTTTGCTTAGCCTGCACACTTTTGAGAACTAAGGCTTCTCTCCTGAGTTAACAGGTGCTTGATCTGCTGTGCTATTGTGCTGCAACTGCTGAGCAAGCCCAAGGAGTGGAAGGAGCAAAACTTGGGTTTTGAAAAGCTGCTGAGCAACTCCTGCACTTCAGGTGAGTGGCTCCGCCATGTCTGTGTGCTGACCTGTTGTGTTCATGTGCACAAACACTACCCTGTCACGTACCGCAAGAACTCCAGCCCCTGAAGCTTGGAGTTGAGCTGGGTCACAACTTGGAAAGCCAAGCCATTAGAGTCGTAACCCCGAGCATGAGCCATTAGTATCGTGACCCAGTGAACCTTGCATAACCTTGATGCACACCCTAAGTTATAACCCACCTGAGTACACTCTGAATGCATGCTCGCCCAGACCTAAAAGGCCCGTGCTTTAAAACCTAGTTGTCATCCGCCACCGAGCATTACCCGTCGACCACCGTAGCAATCGTGAATTGGTTTTAGCTAACCCATTAGCTGACCTATCTGCCCTGAAAACTTTAGAGCATAGACCTGTGAAGAGTGACAACAACTGGCTTTGTTGACACCCAGTGGTATTTTGTAAAGGCCAAGCTTTGCTTATTTGCTGTGACCTGTCAATCGTGCAACAAATTCTGCAAAGTGTGTGTGACCTATAGCTTTTGAATGAGGGTTGAGTGACTTGAGCAAGCACACTCATTTGCCCTGTAGAGCTTAAGATGCAGCTTGGTCTACTATGCATAACCTGTGAGAGCCAATTATATGTGCATGCTGCTAAATTAAAGCTAAGCCAAATATGTCAATGACATGAGAATTCAACACCTAGAGTCACAACTTGCGAAGTGACAATTTGGACAGCCAAGTTGGCTGAGCTACCACTTGGAGAGCCAAGCTTAAGTGCCCTGTGACCCTGTGAAAACCTTGTGCATGCATCTGTGAAATTTCAGATCTTCATTGTGCTCTATACATTGTTGTTCTGCACATCAGCTGTGCTGAGCTGTGTTGTGTGTCTGTGGATCAGCTGTGCTGGTTTCTCTGTGTTGTACCCATTTGCAAACTTGTGCCTATAACTGCCTGTGCACACAACCTGTGCAAACTTGTGCTGTATGCAAACTTGTGAGTGCAATTGCCAATCTGTGCATAGCCAATGCTTGATCTAAGCTGCTCTCAGACCTGGGTTGAGAAAACTTGGGCTCTGCATAAACTAAACAAGGAGCCCACATAAGTTCAGCTGCTGGGCTGTGCATAACTAAAGCCCACATACTGGGCCATTCAATTGCTGGGCTCTGCACCTAACTGAAGCCCACTTAAATCAAAACTGAGCCTCAGCAATTGTTCTTTGCCAAACTGAGTTGCCAGCCACCAGCCCACTGAAACCCAACCATTGGGCTCCACATAAGCTGAACCACCCAAGCCCACATAAGCCTTCCAGCTGGGCTAACTGAACCCAACCTGGGCTCTACACAAAACTCAGCCCAACTCAATCCACTTCTGGGCTACACACTTTGCAACAAACTGGGCTTCCCACATAAACCAAATCAACCCATTTAAACCAAATCCCAATAAAGCCAAATTCCATAAACCAAGCCCGTTTTTCATGTTATATTTGTTAATGTTTGTACATGTTTATTGGGTTGACCCTACGGCTCTTTAGGCATTAGTAAATTTTTGTAGGACTTGTTATTTTTTTTCTTTCTTGATTCGGTTAGGTCTTCTTGCACATATATGTTACTTTAATCCGATATGATCTCCGTTGAAATGTGGATTCTAGCCTTAGGCTCGGCCTTGCTCCTGCGGGCATCAGGTAATCTCTTCCCTTTTATCTTTTCGGCCATAGTTCGTGGTGCGTGGTGTTTAAATTTTCTATGCTGACTACATTGGGGACAATGTTTGTTAGGTTTGGGAATTTCATTTGCATTTAGGTTTTTAGTCTTTTATTTTACCTTTTATTTTCAAAAAAAAAATAAAAAATAAAAAAAAAAAAATAAAAATCAAGTTTTTGTGAAGTTTAGAAGTTCGTCATCAACATTTGAAGACCAAGACCGAAGATTAAAGACATTTCGCTTATGGTTTCTTACAGAGAGTGATATTAATTGGACGGGTGAGAAGTGAGTGAGTACTCCCACCCTTGCTAATGGTTGATTTTCCTTCTTAGAGATCATTAGAAAAGATTCTTTTGTCCACACTTTTTGTGAGTCTCATTTTATTTTCTAAGGTTATCCTTCTTACCTACAACGGTGCGGATTTCTCTTTACTCCCGCCCGCACACATGAGAGACTAAAAAGCGATCTTTGAGTGTACTATCATAAAACCCTAATGGTGAGGTAGAAGTCGAGGCTTATGATCACAATCAATCCGAATTCTTTTCATATGGTATACACTTCTCGCCAAAGACTTAAGGATGAGAATGCTTCTTCGATAGTTCTAACTTCACTGCATTGTGGCATGCGTAAACTCCATGTCCTCATAGCTCTCGGAGGCCTTGAGACTCTTTACACTTTGAAGTGGAGGGTTTTGTGGGTACACACTCTGTAAACCCTCACGAGACTACAACCTTCGTCCCACTTGGGACACCTGGGGGTTTAAAGGCTTAGTGCATATGCTAAATGCATTCGAGAGACCTCGACAGGGGTATAGTTAGGATTTCTTATTTTCTCGTTTCACTCTGAGGACAAGTAAAATTCAAAGTTTGGGGGTATTTGATGAAAGGCCAAATAGTGCATATTTATACACCTTTTATTGGCATTTTACTCATCTTTTGCGCTAGAAATCGTAATTATCCCATATTACGTATTTTCCTTGCCAAGAATAAATATTTGTATTAATTAATTTTGTATTTTTAGGTAATAAATAAAGTCCGGAGAAACCGAGGAGCCAAGGAGCGAAGAATTGAGCTCGATCATCTATGAGCAGATAGCCAAAGTCTGCGTCAACAAATCGGTTGCAACCCAACAAGTAGAATCATCTACAAGACATGGGCTTGAGCTGTCCCGACTCCATGACCCGATCCGAGCCCGCCACTCGAGCCAAGATCTCGCCCCCTACATCCAACTGCTCCATCGCACGTTACATCTATCTCTCGATGATCCCGCATAACACTGCATCACACCGAGACCGCTACCATTCTCGTCCGTTCAGATCTTCCCTTCATCCCCTACGTCGGTGGGAGACCACTCACATCAAATCTTGCCAGCACCCCAGCCCACCACAACACCTCATATAAACTCCCATTAACCCAAAAAACCCAATTCATTTCTCTCTTTCTCCTCACCCGACAACACCAGAGCTGCTCGCTCTCCGCAACTCCCACCCCTTCTTCCCCGACCACCAAGCCTGCGTACATCACCACCAATTTCACTTGTCACAATGACAACCACAATAACAAGCAATGTACTCACTCTCGCTCCCTCTATTTCTCTCATAGCTTCTTCCCCTAGAGGCTAAGTGAGAAATAGAAAGAGAAGAGGGTTAGGGTTAGGCTTTCCTAAGAAGGAACACGATCGAGATGAATTGATAGTGGAGAGTGACGGTCTCAGAGTATACCCGGTGAGAGAGTTTTATTTTATGTTGATTTCGATTTTAGAGAATTAGGGTTTGAGGGTTGATTTTTGGATGTATAAATAGTAGGAGGATGAATGTGGTTATGGGTTACGCCTGGATTAGCCAAAGGTGTGTCACTTAGATTTAATTTGTAGTTTATTTTGGCTAGGGTTGGGATGAAACCCTGATTGCATGTTGAGTTGTTCATTCTCTTTTATTGTTCTTGTAATGCTTCATTAGAAAAATTGAATTAGCTAATGGAGCACATGACCCCGTGATAGAGTGTGTGCGTAAGAAGACACTCTATACTAGGGGGAGTGTGTGAAATTAGCTAAGACATTATCATGTTATTCTTCCATGGAATGAATCAAGAGCATAATTAGATTAGGAATTTCCTTAGCATAAGGTCAAGTGGTGGATTCTCCGCCCTAGTAACTCCCAATTTGTCACCACTTATCATTCCTTAGTTCAAGTATTACTCAACTTAGCCGTAAAAGGCAAAACCCCCGTTTGTCACATGTTACTTCACTTAGAACTCAGTTTAGCAAAGCCTTAGATCAATTAGAGCACCCTTGTCTCTGTGGTTACCAGCTACTTTGCCCTCGTACGCAAATCGCATTAACTGTGCACTTGCGGTATTTCCGTGAGGGCCGTAAAAAATATAAACATCTTCTGGGCCTACCAATTCGCAAGCTTGAACTTGTATTCGAATCGGGTACGATTCTACTTCATTTTGCCTTTCCTCCAAAGCAATATATTCCTCTTGCAATTCTCTCAATTCGGTCATCGTGATCGTATTCTTGACTACGAAAACTTGAACATATAATAAGTTGGTTATAACATAGCATTTATGAATGATAGTATGAGATATCTTTCATCAACTCCGCCCCGCCATTTCGCTACACATTGTCTTCCATCTTACCTTGCCGATGTCTCAAGCTCTCGCCAACTCTTTGTTTTAGCCCAAATACATCTTCAATGCCGAATTCGCGAAGAGTTGTTGCTTATATACGCCCCAAAAATATAGCTCCAGAAATGATTGAATGATGTGATTGTATTCCTTTGGTAAACCCTCAAACCATTTCAACGTCTTCTCCGTTAAACTCGACGCAAAGTATTTGCACAATATAGCATCATGGTTTTCCCACTTGTAGCATACATCTCACGTAAGCCTTGATGTGTTGTACTGCACAAGTTGACCCATCAAAAATGCTAGTTAGCGGTAAGTTGCATTTTGGGGGTATTCCTCCTAACTTCACTTCTAATGTAAAAGGATTTTCGCAGCCTCCATGATAGCTTCATCTAACCTGTCTTCTCCCTCCTTTATCTTCCAGCATTCTCAATATTCCTCTCATCTCTGCCAATTCTCATGAGACTTTGCTCATTTGCCTGGAATTTGAATTTACTCGGTCTCTTTAATTCGCTCCCTCCTTCTTCGTTCGTGTCTACTTTTTTGTATTCTTTTCATATTCTTCGTTAATATCTCCATTGTTATATTTGCTCGCGCTTCTCTCGATTGTCATGATTATTCTCGCCAATCGCCTTCCACCCCCGATTTTCCATTTCCTCGCTCTCGATCTTTCTCTCATGCTGCTAGACATTTCTTGTTCGGTATAATGCTTTTCAATGTCATCTTCAATTTTCTTTTGTTTCCTGTGTTTCTCTCCCATGTAGTGTTCTCCTTCCTTCTTCCGATTTTCTTCATTAACCGGGTTATTCTGCCCTCGAGGGCTATCTTCTTGATTTCCATCATCGTGATTATTCACCAAAATATAACGATTTTCTATTAATTCTCTCTCTTCGCGACCTCCTTCACCAAGATTTAACTCTCTTTCCAAATTTTTTCATTAACGTTTTTCATAGGTAATGTTCTTCTCCCATTTTCTCTACTCGATCCTCATCTCGATGCTTACTACTTCTTGATCTTCTATTTTGCACCTCTCTATTTTCCATCATTAAACAAATGGTTTTGCCTTATTAGATTCTCAGCAAGGCTTCTTCCGCTTTAACCGCTTTTCTTCGTATTGTCTGCCTCGGTAGCTTCTAATGCCGCAATTTCTTCATTTCCACGAATTGTTTCTCCCATCTCTTCTCGATTTCTCTCTTCTGTCCACTATTCATCAATTGTTGCACTTCTTCTCTTTCTTCCATAGAATCTGATCTCCATGTATGCACGCTACCCTATCATAATCGATTACTCTTTTGTTTAGTGCTTGGTTTAATTGGTGGTTGAGTTGATGGTTGAATCGGTGGTTGAATTGGACCTTCTTCTCCATTTCTTGCGCTATCCTTGATGGTTCACCTACTTCATTTCTCCTTTTCTCACTAATCTTCCACTTCTCCTTACGATCGTTGGTTGTTACGATGCATTCTTTCTCTAGCCATTTCTCAATTTTAGTAACTTGTTAAAAATTATTCAAGATTTCTTTCTTGTTACCCCTAATTCTTCCAATTCACAAGGATCTTCTTGAATCCCCTGCTTTTCATATGTAGTTGCAGAAATCTCACACTCACCCTCACTCAATTTGCATGACCAATCCATTTGAAGATGAATAATAATAATGTGTTTTATTAATTGTTTTCTTGAAAGGTTCTGAAGAAATGTAGACAGCTAAAGAAATTACAAATCACTCTTAATTTTCTCTCTCTAATGACTTGTTTCACAATTCAAAAGAATCCCCTTACAATGTAACCAATTCAACCCTTTATATAGGGTAGTATCTGATGTGGATGACTGACTAAGCTGCCCCCTTTATTTTAAAGGAACATCTGTGAAAATGTCGCGAATGTTATAACGTCTTTACTATGCGACACTCTTAAATCTGTGAAGTCTTCTACACTTTTCTCGTGTTACGGTTGTCGCCATATGATGCGTCATTTAAATTATTTCATGCGACACCTTCCCAATGTAGTTGTTTATTACTCGCCAAGTATTGTTGTCGCGATATTGGTCCTACAATAGGCAAGGAAAATCAAGGCAAAACAAATTTGAAGCCAAAGAAGAAGATAAACAAAGGAGACCCGTTCATGAGGCGCATTGATTGGAGATTTGGTGAAATGAAGAAGATTAACAAGATGAAGAACATTGTCCCCTTATTTTTTAAAGTCTAGTTTTATGTCTTGTAAAATTACTATTAAGAAATTTGAATTTGAAGTTTGAATTTTTGAATTTGAAAATTTGAGTATTGTTGAAAATTAAGATTAATCTATTAAGTATCCAATCTCTAACTTTAATTAGAGTTAAAATATTAAAACTTTTAGGACATGATTAAGAAATTTTACAAATAACTTTTACCACATATAAATTGGACAATATCCTGGCAAGCAACTTAAAATCTCGAAACAACTGTATTTGAAGTCATGTTCAGATGCGCATTTATATTCCGCGACGACACCTTTTGTTTAAGTTCCAAATAGGTTTCACCACTCATTAGATTTGGACCTTCTTGTTTGAAGTAAACAAGATACTTAGTAACATCCACGATTGATTATGAAGGCGATTGCCTCGACCCTTTAACATCACGTTAGTTGGGGTTCATTGTTTGTTCTTTAAATCTCCTCAAAACCCTATCCCAAAAATAACTTGACGCAGATTCTTCTCGTGAATAAAGTCTCAATACAATGAACATAACTTCGCAATCAGGGGCATCTTCCGCACTGTAAATTTTGGTACTCTTTGATTTTCCGCAGCATGTTGGTTTGCTTTGAAACTCTGCCATGCTCACATTATCGCGACCATGCTCTATGAGAATTAAAAAAGATCGAGAAAGAATTGGAGATTGAGAAATTCTAGAGAGATTTAGAAATGGTGAGTTAAAATGGGATTGAAATCGGGTATTTATAGGGGGAAATGGTAGTCTGTTGGATGAAGAGCGATAAGCGGCTATCACAGAAGCGAGCGATAGCTGACTGGCATTGTCGTTTAAGACATCGGCGGCCAAGACTGTATCAGCGATGAAACTCAGCCGTGTATGCCTATATGCTGGAAAAACATATTGGCATATGAGTTTGGCGATTTAACATACCGCATGGTAGATGCATATATGCCAAATATCATGTTTTGGCATGTGCATAGAAAAGGGCCTAACAATAAAGAGAAAGATTTAACAAAATCTAATCATCCATTTCGTTTTGTTTTTGGAGAACCAAAACATCCAAAATTTGGACAAGTACAAAGTGTTGGACTGCTCCCGGCCGTGTAGGGTACCGGTACGTTCCCATGAGTGCACAATTTTTTTCCTTTCTTATTGTTTTTTTCTTTTTTTTTTAAGCATTTTTATAACGCGCGATTGGGATACTTGAACTAATCGGGGATATAAATTACTTCCCCAAACCAATAGTGTATGTAGGGGGTGTTTGGGCAAAATAAAATACCTTCCCTCAAAATAAAATCAAAAAACAAAATCATATCCCCCATTTCCATCTTCACTCTTATTAATCTCTTTTAGGGTTGGGACTTTGAAACCTAAATGTTCCCTACCCTTCAAATTCTAAATTTTCTCCACTCCCTTTCCAATTCTCTTTCTCTTCCTTCTCTCGTAGGCTCTCACTTTGAAAACGATTTTTTTTTACATTCGGAAGTGATGAAGACCATGTCGGTAGTAATTAAGACCATGCCGGAAGTGATGAAGACCATGCCGGAAGTGATGAAGACCATGCCGGAAGTGACGAAGACATGCCGGAAGTGATGAAGACCATGCCGGAAGTGATGAAGACATGCCAAGTGATGAAGACCATGCCCAGTAGGATGAAGACCATGCCTCTGAGTGAGGATGAAGACCATGTTGGAAATATTTTACATCGCAAGTGATGAAGACCATGCCTAAAGTGGTGCTGGATGCTTGGTATCTAACATTCAATGTCGCAACTAAATGCCTAGGCATGCTCTCGATAGAAATCTATTAATGCTTTAGTCAAGTGAAAAAAATTCATTTTCTAGTTACTTTATCATGTGCCAAAGAAATTTAAGCAACATACTATGCCGGGAAAATGGTGCCGTGCTCGAGAACATCCTATCAATGCCAGCTGGATCGATCAAAATAGCCGGGAGGGTCCCCCACCCCCCATATAGTAGCAAACATTTATGATAATTTCCGACAAATGCCTAGAGATGGACGTAGTAAAATATAATGTCAGAATGTCATTGCGGCATTGTGTTCATACTACGTCCATGCCGCAGACCAGCTATTTTAAACGAATAATGGTGGATTCAAAGGAGAAAAATCAAATTTTCAACACACCAGCACCTTTACACAGTATTGGGAGTGCTTGTAAATCATCTCCACTTTTACCAAAAAAAGTTCCCTTTCAATTTTTTTCCCTCCATCTACTCTCACCTACGCTCCCACCCAAATACAAATAAAAATACACACTAATCATTTATCAAATAATCTCATGATTTTCCTAATTATAATTAAGCACCAAGCCCAGTTAATGAGGGGTAGATTAGGTATTAGGTAAAATACTTAGATAAGGGGTGACTCGATTTGATATTTGGATCAAAAAGTTTTGTCCTTTTCCTCTATCCCCCCAGTTTAAGTATCCCCAATCGCGTTCATTTTTATCTTTTGTGAAGCACAATTTTTTTTACTAGGTGTGACGCCTGGTGTTGTCCGCAAGGTGTCTAAATATTTGAAGAAAATATGTATGTTTTTATTGAGGGTGTAATTTTGGGTATAAAATAAAATTTCGATACATATAGTTGTTGCGCAGGTGCGTTGCACCTGGCCCGAATGTTTTGTAGAGAAAAGTACGTATTGGAATAAAAATAGGCTTATGATTCATGGTCGATTTTTTAAATATTTTTCTACCCGTAAAATAAAGATAGATTCTTTTTACCGTGAAGTATTTTTTTAACTCAAGATATATTTTATTTTTCCCCGTGAAGAATTTCATATTCGTTTTTTTAGTATAGGCCATATACTCAAGGGAATAAATTACCAGACGCGCGTAGAAAGATTAAATTTTTTTTTACCCATCAAGTATTTTTTTTGACCCGTGATTTATTTTATTTTATTTTATTTTTGCATGTGAAATATTCCTATTTTAATAAATGTGTAGAAAGAAAGAAAAAATACCTTAACCGTGAGGTAAGTTTTTTACTTAAGGTATTATTTTCTTTAACTTAAAGAATTATTTTCTATGGTCCTAAGATTTTTTTACCTAAGGTATTATTTTTTTTACTTAAGAAATTATTTTATGGTGGGCCCACAAACTCTTATTTCCTATTGGTCTAAATTTTCTCATAAGATTTTATTGGTCTAAATATTCTCCAGGTGGGGCGAAGCTCCGAGAAGAGAGCTTTGTTCAACTTTTAACCATAACAGAGGAAATTCACCTAAAATCATATTATTAATTAGGGATATTTAGACTTTGGGTCTCAATTTTGTGACTATCTGTGGCATTTGGGTCCCAAAAAGTTCAATATTAGAATTTGGGTCCCAGATCTGTAGTTGACGTTTTGATCATTATCTAAATAGTTTTATTTTTAATCGATTTATATTTAGTTGACGCCATAGTTAACCGTAGGGCGTGAGTTGCATGTGTTGCTTAAAAAATCTAGTGAAAATGATCTACCGGGCCGAGAATGAATAAAAACCAAATCTGCCTAGATGGTTGGTGAGAAAGTAGGGTATACAAATGGTATCGGAGCTCGGAGGTTAGATTACCTCTGTGGCTTGGGACGAGTGAGCCTGTAATCGCTTCTTTGTGTATATCCTTAGTTTAAATATGCTTTATAAATATTAGTATATGTAGACCAATGATACTATAAGTATTTGTGTTTTTCTCTAAGATTATGGTTGACTTATATAGAAAATGCCAAGGCATGGACATAATGGTTGGAAGAGGTATCAACTTGGTGGTCCTACCGAGTGGAGATGGACCACATTAGGAAATTAGACCGTGAATATGAATATGGCACAATTGACCAAGTAAATTAATCAAATAGTCAACATCAAGCATGAATTAACATGTTGGACAAGCCAACTATGGCAATAAAATCAAGGATCTCACATTGAAACCGAGGGAAGATAAATATAAAAGATTAAGTTTCAATTCAAGAAGTTGAACCAAAAGGAGTTTTTCTGAAAGTCTAATGACCTGATAATTCATGAATGGAAGGATGATAATCAAGATATTTGGGCCCATAGGACCTTCTTACACAGAAGGCTTTAAGCAAAGATTAACTACTTTTTCAAACAGTGGACTTGACCCACGTGGTTTGGATTATGCCATCATGACGTGGACATACTTCATTCGTATGTTTGATGTAAAATATTTCCCTAGGAGTATCATAATGCTAAGGAAATAGAGTTTATTTAATTTAAGCAAGATACCTAATGCTACAAAGTATGAGATTGAATACTCAAGATTGACGATGTTTGTAAACCCACCCGGTAGACAATGAAGAGAAAATCGCGTAGATTTGTGTATGGTTCGAAAGATTGTATCGAAGGCATATTATTGGGAATCCACCATTGACACTTATGTTAGGGTCGCGTGTGCCGTAGAGCTTGAGCAAGACTACTTGACTCATAAGAGGGATGATGTATACCTTAATAAGTAGAATAAGGTTGGCCGTGCATCAAACGATCCGTCGAGTCAACATGCAACCGGTAAAAACTATCAGACACGGAACGAGACTCAACAAAGTGGTCAGTCATGGAAGAAAACAAAAGGGGATTGGAACAAAGTGAACCATGGTTGGAAGGACAGTAGTATCTGCCGAAGGCGAGGCTATTTCCTCTAAACCGATTAACTTCTATGGGTTTTGTTATGATTGTCGTGAAAACCGTAATGTGTAGTCTAGTGTCCAAGGTCGACTTTTTGATGTGCAACATCGTGAGGCAGAGAATGCTACTTTGGGAGGTACTTTCTTTATTTTAGGAGGCCTATTAGTATTTTATTTAATATCTGAGCTACACATTCTTTCATTTACGCAATTCGCATGGTAAATCTTTACATGAAAGTGTATGATTTTCTTTTATGTGTTGTTATTCCACAAGTAGTATGGTAGAGTTGAGTAACAAGGTTGATGCTTGTCCTATTATAATTTGAGATATTGAGCATTGACTGATCTTTATGTGTTAGAGATGGTTCCTTATGATATAATATTAGTAATTGACTTGGTTATCTTCTAATTTTGTGCAATTGGATTGTGCTGACAAGAAAATCATTTTTGCAAAGCGGGGTCAATCTAAGGTGGTGCTGTAGACTACATATCGAAGTCTGTTTGCAGAAGCTTTCCGTGTCCATATTGAGGTAAGTAGTATATTATGAGTCTACACTAGATTGCGAGTATACCGGTGGTATCGGTTTTGCAGTTTGTTAGGAGGTTCTGGATTACTTCTAAATAGGCAAGTAAGTTCTGCATCGAACTTCTACTAGGTACGACACCAATTGCTCGTGATCCTTGTAGAATGGATTTAAAGGAAATGCCAGGATTTTGAGTCTCGATTGACCAACTTTTAATTAAGGATTTATCCTGTAATTAATTCGCACCATAGGGTGCTCTTGTTTTATTTGTGAAAAAGAAATATAGTTCTTTATGTGTGAATACAGGAATTACGATGGCATCCACGTGTTCACAAACAATATTCGCATTTGTAAATACAAACTTTGTAAGACATAGAACAGAAATAAAATGATACTAAATACGATGACTCATCGACTCAGAGTCTTCTGACTTGTCATTGTCTAGTCAAGGGGGATCGATTATGATTCTATGTTTCTTATGCACGTATCATAAAGTATAATACTAATAACAGAAAGTACAGTGCTGAAATGTAAATAACACAGTAATTTACGTGGTTCAGCACTAAGGCTTACATCCACGAGATTGGTGTTTCACTATGTATTGAGGAGTTACAGAAATAGTCGACTGACTTTGAGTGAATAACGATGCTTAAAGGGGAAACATGATTCATACTTATTCTTCCTATCTCTCTTTCCTATATTCTTTATAGTTACTAGCAATTGTCGACCCCTTCTTTCTTAGTGGAGAGGGGTATTTATAGGAAGATACGTGGGGTCCACCATCGAGGCCGTTTGAACCTTATCTTCTTGTTCTCTTGCCGATCACGCCGGGTGTCTTCGCTCACGAACCGATGCCCCGGGGCTGGGCTATTCTTGATGAAGATGGGTGACGTTTACTCTTCCCGCAATTAGTTGACCGTACCTATGGCTAGAGTACTTAATGTGGGTGGTTGGGATGTCTGCCCACGCTCGATAGCTGATCCGCGGCTCCCATCACATCCGTGTCGGCTAGGCTAATCCTCGTCGTTGAAGCAGTCCTTCTCGAGATGGAGTAAGTGGAATCCTTGTGTGTTCTTCGGTGCTTAGCGGTGGCTCGTTCCTTTAGTGCTCCATGATCCTAGCCATTGGATCGATTGAAGATGAACATATGATGTCGTCGGATGCTTCTTGGGTGTTGGTACGAGACATCGTGCCTAGATATTTCCAAATGCGGCGTTCTCCACGTGTAATTCCTTAGACACATGGAGAGTGGGGGAATTATGTGTATACAATTTGCCCCTTTTCTCCAAGATTTGAATTGATGGTCAAAGTTTGGGAAAAACATCTTCTGATCAACCCCACTCTCTTCATTGACTCCTCCCTATCCTTGGGGCACGTTTTCCATTCTCCATATTAACTTCTCCTCGAAACACGGGGCGGTTATATCGTTCTGGTTCATAAATAAGAGGGATGAGGCTATTGAAATAAATTTCATTCTCTCGATCAACCAAAAATTCTCCATTTTTGTTTTCTTGCTCTTAACCTGCTAGTGTTTCTTGGGTAAAATTTCTTAGGATGTAGGGTTGACTGCTGTCGCTATTCGGTCATCATCTTCTCCTTGATCGTCTTTGCTCTTCTGCTTATAGGTTTTTGATACGGTGTATGAAATAGTCTTTATTTTGATCTTGATTGATTGTTGAGCTTACGCTGCTTTGTGTTCTTAGTTTTGTGGTCGAGTGCGGATATGCTTGCCCCCGTTTTTTATCTAAAACTCATGGGTTTCCATGTCGATGATTTAAGCTTGTCTTCGTTGTCCTAAAGCAGTTAGGGTTTTGGATGATATTTACGATGAATTTGTGGAAGTTTGCATAATTTCAACTTTAAATCGTTTGCTTTATCTAATCTTTGTAGTACTTTTCTTGCCCCTTGCGTATGTCTCATCATGGTCTTCATACTGCACACCGTCACCGGGTCCCCAGGTCTCCTCCCACATAGAAGTCCCGATATATCTCCCCGCCGAGGTGGCTCATCTAGGTCATTCCAACCAGGATCCTCGTGCCCGGAAAGGTTTCATCATCATTGGGTCCAAGGTTTTCTATCATGAAGAAGGGGGATCCACCGAAGGGATCTCGGTATGCAGTTAACCGTCATGTGAGTAATCCTTCTCCCCAACGTATTGAACCTAGAAATGCGCAGCAGCCTCTCCTCATCTTGTCAAGCGGATGAATATTCAACCTCTTAGGTCCATGCCACCTCAAACCACGATGCCATCTTCGGATCTAAGGATTCGCAATCCGTGTGATGAAAGGACCTTTCTCGCTAAAGTTGTTGTGTCTTCTGGCGGGCCCTCCGAGAATCCGATGGCCAAAAGGAAAGGTTCTAACATGAGTCCTCCCAAGTCAAAGAAACTTGTTTCCACCCACTACGAAATCTGAAGCATTTCAGTGGCCAAGAAAAAAAGGTTACCTTGAAGCATGTTGATCTCAAGCCTTCAAGGTGAAGCATGGCCTTGAGTTCTTTGATGTTAAGTTCTAGGCACCGGGCGATTGACCTTACCTATGATATGATTGTGAACTATAAGTACGATGATCTTCATTTGTTGACTACTGTGGGGCTTTCAAGCGAGGGTTTGATCTTTGCCTTTGTACAAGTCGGGGATTCCTTTTATTATGATGTTTTGGCCGATCGCGAAGGTTCCACCCATAATACTCATTGTCGCTCGGTGAGTGCAAAGCTAAGTGGGAATTATCTTGGACTCTGAAGGAGTGTTATCTTCGGAGCAAGGGTGAAACGATGATGACCTGCTATACTCCCGATCTGCGAGAGAAATTTGTATACTCCCCGCCAATTTCCAGCGCCTCTTTTTGGAGATTATGTCAATAGTAGAAATCGTAATCCATGGAGTGTTGGTCTTCGTACCATTCCTGCTTCTCATGGTGAGGTTCGTCTTTTAAGCGAAGTGTGTGATACGACTCGCTCGTTCCCGATCCAGGGGTCTTCTCGGCGAGAAACTTTTCCTGATCGTGAAAGGCTCAAGCGTGATCATGACTCCTGAATGGCATGCCACAGTTATCAAAGTTGTTGGTCCTTGGGCTTATGGCTGGGTGCCTGGGCAGCATGGATGGCGTCCTGTTGTTGGCAGTCAGCCACGTGATAGCGCTCCAGCTCGCTACGCTAATTTCTGCCCCTGGCGGTTGAATTTCGATGGTATGAACTTCGAGTATGCCATTGGCCTTTCTTGTGAAGATGAAAGTTCCGATCTTTGTCCTTCCTTGAAGGTAATGCCGCCGCCAAGGTATGGTTCTATATGTTGCCCCTTTTCTTCTTGGTTTAAGGTAACACGATATAAAGGAAATAATAATTAAAATACCGATATATCGAGTGTTATCTCCTTAGTAAAGAAGAAAAAGAAAATCGGCAGTTCGAGTCTTGCCACGCCTGTGGAGGGGATGGATATTCTCGATGAGGTCAATAGCCCCGTGAACGATGAAGGTATCGAGGGACGAAAAGGGAGATTACCGATGACGAGGAACGAATATGCCTTTCCTCATAATCATAGGAACGACGAGGATACTGGTGATGGTGCCAACGAAGAAGAGATTGCCCCTGGTGGTGATGGCACTGTTGAAGAGAAAGCTATGTCTGACTTTCCGCTGAACGATCCTCACATTAGATTGGTTCCAGGTCGAGAATGAGGAGGGTGAGCTTGACCAATAAATCCTACTCCAGAGTTTTCTTTTGGTAAAATTCACTCCGCTGGGGGTCCAATGGATATTGACGCTTCCATAGGGTTAGCTGAGGAGTTCTCTCTGCTTTCACCAGATGATGAATGGGATGTTCATGGGGACGAGGGTGAGAGAGTAGTTGAGATCGGTGGTGAAGAAGCGGCTGCTCATGAAGAAAATTTGGGTGGTAAAGGTGATAAGGCTCATGCTAACAAAGGGGCTCTGGGCCACGAAGAGTTCTAATGGGGAAAAGTATGTGACCGATGTCGAAGCTTCCGCTGGTGCATCCTTGGAAGACTTTGATATGGCCATGATGCAGGATGGTGACGATGCTACACTGGATTGGTTGATAAAGAAAAATCTGATGTTTGTGTCGAACCCTGCTCCGGTGATACCTGGTGAGAAAAATTCCGATGCCTTCACCCGCCAAAGGATGCAGTTATCGTCTCATGATGATGTTGCCGAAGCTTGGGAGAAAGATTTGGGTGCTACTTCTACCAGCTTACTGGTCGATCCCCCTTCTTCCATTGCCGATATGATGGTTATTGCTGATGGGTATCATGTTTTCCCAGCCAGCCGTGTTCTTGAGGTTAGTTAATACCATTAGATTCCTTTGTTTTGTTGCTTATATGACTTTTTATTGATGGTTATTATCTGCTCGTTATCAACGCAGATAATGAGAAGTGAGCAATCGCAACCATACTTTGCACCAATTTTTCAAAGCGAAGGCCCTTAAATTGGAAGCGAAGCTTCGTCACCGGGAAGAGGAATTGAACGTTGCTGAAGCACTCGTCTCCGCGAAGGATAAGGAGATAGCAGAACTGAAGAGCCAGCTGAAGGGGAAAGAGCAGCTTGGTGCCGAAGAGGAGAAGCTTCGTGTTGAACTTGCATTGGTCCGTAGTGACTTGGAGAAGGCCCGCAACGATGCTTCATCTTCTAAGGTTTGTTTTCTTTTTCTATTCTCTCTTCGCTCTCTCTTTCGTCTTCTTAGCGTGCTATCTGAGTCTTCCCGCCTATCTTCAGCGGGTGTTACTGGAGAATTGGTATGGCTTCGGAATGAGAGGACTCACAAGCTTCTAGGATCGGGGAATTAGTGGAGAAACTTGAAGTGAAGCCGATGAATGGAATGCTCGAGCTGATGAGCATAATACCCTAGCATTTGATTGGCGAAGTTTTAACTCAGATGATTGATATGTGAACAATTTAATGTAATCGTCGTCAGTTTAATGATACCTTGTTTATGGACTCGTGAGAACCCTTCGTGTTGCTCGTGAACATGCTACTAGCTTGGAGGCTAAGGTAACACATTTGGAGGAGGAATTACTCCAAGCTCGGTCGTCCCATGACCCTGAGGTTAGGGATTATATACAGCGGCTTATTCGGGAGAGAGACGACGCCAGAACTAAGGGCTCATGCCATTAGTAATGCTTTAGTAGCCTCTAGAGTGATGTTGCTCGTTTAGTGGATTTCGAAAAGACCTACATGAACATGTACAGGCTTACTAAAGGCATAGAAGAAATGAATAATGAAGTCAACCATCTTGTATTAGATTCCATGAAGCCGTGAGTTGGATGAGTGTCAGTTTGCTACAAATCTTGATTGGATTATAAAGAAAATTGGAACGAATCGATTTTCTTGACGATGCTCGAGACAACGTAGTTAGTGAGTATGGATAGCTTCGGCTAGAGTCGAAGGTATCTGTTATTTGGTCACGAACAGTTCTTCGGTTCTAGTTTCTACTTGACTTTGTCTTCTTTTTCAAAGCTTGAAGGACGCTTGACCTTGCAAATTAAAAACTTGAAAAGGCTCAATGCACTTGGGTCTGTTGAGGAGGGACATGCCTAGTATTATGAGGTTTGGTATCTCGGGACAACATGAAGGCGACCAGGAAGTAACCGGTGACATCTTTGTTGTCCCACGATGCAGGCAAGACTACCGTGATCACATATAAGGCTGCGTTGCCGGCTTACTTAGAAGAGATGAAGCGGGACCTCGGCCCGAGGATCAGCGAGGCCTTCAAAAGATCATGGTATTGTCAGAACTATCTCGTCGTCTATGCCTGGCCCTTAACCTTCCTCTGGTCCTTCTTCGGGAGGCATTGTTCCTCTCTGGAAGCGAGATCCATTGGTCATGTGGATCTTCTAAGGGAAAGTGAAGTATAATATATTATAGAAGTTGATCTTCGTTGATTATTGTCTTCGAGCCACATTTTTTGGTATATTTTGTGTTTCTGTTAAATTTTCGAACTTGTAATCAACTTTTATGGAATAGATCATCATTGGTTGGATATATGCAACTCTGATTCATCTGCATGGTTGGTTCAATTACTTTTTTTTAGATGTTGAGCAAATCTAGTTAACAGAATGACTAAGTAAAAATAATATATAGTGTTTGATGTCAATAACGAAGATATGTACCTTCGTTACTGATTTTGGACCTGTCACCCCGCTGGCTAACCCTTGGCCGGATTACAAGCAGTGGGGGTTGAAGCAACGTTCAGGATATGTAATGTTATTGAACTATGTATGCATTCATTCCCATGACTTGCCTTTTAGATTGGTTGGGTATCTCTTTCAGTGGATTACCTTCCCCATGGTGTAGTTAGGAAATCCACACTACACCCCTCACTAAATTTCTCAACTAATCCACATGAAGATGAATAACTATAGATTTTATTGATTATTTTCTTGAAATGTTTACAAGTAGATAAAAAAAGCTAGAAATTACAATCACTCTAAATTTTCTCTCTCATAATGAATTGCTTAACAATTCCAAAAAGACTCCCTACAACAGATTTACTAATCCTTTTATAAAGGGTAGTACACAGGTGGATAGCCATTTAAGGTATCAACTTATTTCGGGAATAACTTTCGTGAAATGTCGCAGTGTATAAGTGTTCGTCCTCGCGACCTCTTCTTCGCCGATTTTCCACATCTTCCTCATGTTCTGGCTGCGTCATCCATTGCGTCATTTATTTTACTTCCTCCACGACTCCTTAGTGATGTCTTTGATTTATTACTCTCTCGCAAGTATTGAGTTCGATATTCTGATCCTACATCTTGCCTCTTCTCATATCTTCTCTGTGAAAGAATGTCATGAAACTAACATTTTGAAATGTCGCAACGTTTGTTTCTATCCATTCTTTTAAGACAAAGATTAGTATTGAATTTAGGAATGATTTGTTTCACCACGTATCTAAAATTTCACTTTACCGGCATTTAATGTATCCGGTTACTCTTTCCCATCTATTTAAAGGAAAATTCCTATGAAAATTTTTCTTTTCTTTTACTTCATCTTCTTTATCGTCTGCAACTTTTCTCTGCTCGTTTTCCTTCATCGTCTTCTTCATCATCTTTCTGCTACAACTC